>JAXDDW010000073.1:1530000-1995000 GCA_034670385.1 Hoplostethus mediterraneus
ATCAACAGTTTATCACGGTAATGCTACATCACCTATTATTACCATCATAGCTGCAGGCACTGAATCACCCTCTCCCTGACCCCTATTGGATGTATCTGGACACTGGTGAGGACCTGATTGGCTGGGCGCTGCGTGTCCGTCAGAGCAGTGTAGGAAGGGCCTGGACGCCCCCGGGCAGCAGAGAATTACTGCTCAGGAAGCACCGGGATAGATAAACCGGACAGACAGGCAGCTTCCCACACACATAAACTTTCGCCTAGCAGATAAAGAGGACCCAATTTATATGTCATTGTGATTGTCAGGCTGAGATTAATGGGAAGGGGGGAGGGGAGGGGGGGGCGGGGGGGGGGGAGTAGTGGGTGGCAGTGACTTCGTAATATCCTGTTGAATTATGTTGAGGAGAGCTAGGAAATCAAATTCATGATTTAGGTCTACTAGCTCCCATCTGGGGAACAGATATAAAACATGAAAAATGGAATGGCCACACTAGCAAAGGTTTTTGTCTTCAGTTTCAGTGCATTCAGTTTATCTGCACCTGTATTGAAAAACAAATTAATACCCAATAACAATCAAATATACAGAGTTTTGCACTCTGTACCCCCAATATGATTCCAGTATCGATGTTAACTGGTTATGTAGACGTGTATGACTGTTGAAGGTTATTCAAATAGAAGCCATATTTCTGAGGTTGTGTTTGGACCCTAACGTGCTGACAGCTTTGATGACAGCTTCAACACCCAGAGAGGAGGAAGTGTGGATGAGAGTACAGCTGTAATGCAGGCAGCTAAAGCAGCAGACCACCACTAGCACAGCATATACCCACAACTTCTACCACCACAATCTACCTTATATGGCATCATAGCAATAAGACAGGATTTTGAGTTTTGTTTAAATCACTTTCTATTTCTCTGGAGATCAAGTTTCCAGAACAAGCCCAGAGGAGATTTACTGCAATAGTAGAATCTGTGTTGTTAATCGCATTGTCCCGACAGCTAACAACAGAGCACAGCCTATACTCACAGCCTCACATTGTGTATGTTGTTTGTACAGTTTGTATAAAATAGCAATGATGTAGTAAGTTTGTTTTGTTTTAATCCGTTTTTTATTCCCGCAAAATTCCATTGTTTGTGCTGCAGCTTTCACTGAAGCAAACTACCTTTCATACTCTACTGTTCCTTCAGCCTGTTCCCGAGTCTCTCCTGAAATGTATTGATAATGAGGAGAGAGGGGGACTATTGTTAAGGACTGATGGATAGCCCTTGAAGAGGACATCACATTTACATGATGGACGAGACAGGAGAATGATGGAGTGTGACACACAAGGCCCCCTGCTGCTAAATGCAATGGGACCAACATTTATAATAATTTGTCAACAGCCTTCATTTGCATCATACAGAGTTCCCCTGTATTTCATATTGCTCACTTTCACCATCACAAGGATGAGAAATAGTCAAGACAAAGCGTCTTGATGACCTGTGAGTACTGAAGAAGATATTGCTCTTAGTGTTTGGTGAGGAAGGTATACATCATCGTGAAACTGTGTGACAAAACTGTGTGATAAACATGCTTTGTATTCACCGAGTATTACTAATAAGCCAGGCAAAAGGGGGAAAATACAAATATCTTAGTGCCTTTTACCTTAGTGTGTGTATGCACGTGAGAGAAAGAGAGAGAGACTGACAAGACAGAGTGAGAGAGAGAAATGCTTTTGATTAGAAGCCCTGTTGTCCATCAGTCATCTGAGTAGTGGTGTCAGAGACGGTGGAGCCTATTACTCTGGCCTTATTTATACTATTACATACTGTAGGTCTGCCTTCACACCACTCCTTGGCCTACAGGCATTGGACAGTACACTAATGCTTCCCATTACACGACGTTTTAAGATGTGGAAAAATAAATGCCGTATTTCAAATCCACCAAAACAGAATAACTTGGCGGGTATAATGTGTTTTTGTTACGATAGTTAAGAGGTAAGAGAACAGTTTACTTTACTGTTCTGCAGGTAGTGCATATCCATGTAGCATATCACGGTTGTCAGGTGAAAACCTTGTGTCTCCAAAACTTTTCAGGAAACAAATTAAAAAAACATACAATTTTTTCAGATTGACCTCTGTACATTTTAGAGTTCATCCATTGGGTTTTGAAAGGGTTTCATAAGACCAAGGGTGGTAGAGTTTTCTCAACCCATAGAGGAGCCTGCAATCAAAAAACTAAATCAGTTACAAGGCCCAGCGAGGATATTTTCACATGTGTGTATCCATGTGTTCATGTTGCGGCATAACCTACTGGTCTATTGTAGGCATATACAGTATGAGCGTGCTTTTTCATCATTGACAAGCGGCATGCGGTCTGGTGTGTCTCCTTTTAGACCGCGGCTACTGTGACTGTGGGAAGTGTGAGTGTGATGAGGACTGGTTTGGAGAGGCCTGTCAGTTCCAGGAGGAGTGTAACCTGTCCGGCAAGAAGAGCAAAGAGCTCTGCAGAAACCAACAGGGGGTGGTCTGCTCCAACAGAGGTACTGGAACCACACACACACACACACACACACACACACACTCAGTCAAGTCACTCCTACACAACTGCAAGAACAAACACCTCGCCAAACCTAAGAGCATGCACACGTCTGCACGTTTGCATTCTCACACACACACATACACATAGCATTTACACAAAAATCACACTCACACTGATATTTCTCTTTCGCCAACAGGCACATTAATACATTCATGCATGTATGAGCATCGATGGGAAGGTTTTTGTCTTCAGTTAACAATACTCTAAGTATTGATAATTCAGTTTGATGTTAAATCTCACTAGCCAGAGCCTTTTGGTGTTTCAGTTGTCCCGGTGTGTTTATTTATCTCTGTGGACACGTGGTTAAGCAGTGGTGGATTGAAGACACACACCATGAGGTGATGTCTGGGTTAAGGCTGTTTTCCACGCACTGACAGCCCCATACCCACCTGGGCTTAACCTCAACACTGGCCTGCCCAGCCTGCAGCTAAATGAAGGATAAATGTGTTTGTGTGTGTGTATGTGTATGTGTGTGTGTGTGTGTGTGTGTGTGTGTGTGTGTGTCTGCGCATGTGTGTGTGTCAGCGTGTGTTTGTTGTTTCAGTGAGCGCATGTTCAGTATGTGGTCTATTTGAGTGTGTGTGAATGCAAATTTATTCACAGCATGTAGTCGTCTAGCCGTCTTGCCCTAAAGCATCATTCGTAACGCCCCGGCTCACACACACACACACACACACACACACACACACACACACACACACAGATGCACAGACGTTGTCTCCAGTGCACATCTGCAAACCAGCTGGGTTCTTGGCCTTAAAGTGCATTGCATCAACACACAGACACAGCGCGCACACACACACACACACACACACACACACACACACACACACACAAACACGACACCTCTTCAAACTTCAAATCCTCTTCGACTGCGACTGAGTTGGGTGTCTTTGATAGGCACCTGCCACTGTGGCAGCTGCATGTGTGACAACCCGGACGACAGGGGCCTGGTGACGGGACGCTTCTGCGAGTGCGACGACAGCGAGTGTCTGGACGAGGACACGGGAGAGGTGTGTGGAGGTATGCCCCGCAGCCACGCACCTTACCTTAACATATGCTTATTTAAGGAGCGCCTATCCTTTTCACTCTGTCATGGTTGACAGAACACAAACTCTTTGCTGCCCTGTGTCAGGCGCTGCCATACCAACTGGAGTTTTTCACACCAGCCTTTGAATTCATTCAAAATGATATGAATTAAGTTTGAGCAGGCGATACCTCTTGTTTCTAACCCACACACACATACATATATACATATTGCAAGCAGTTTTTTGTTGATTCAAGTTCACACAGTCATTTCCTGTCACCCATCGTTGGTAGGACTCTTATTAAGTACTCCGAATAAGGAAAACACCTAGGCCCCACATGTTCTATAAAGGTTAATTGGAAGTTAATTGTAGATTGACCTGTCGTCTGTGCTGCACTTCATGGTATTAGCTACTCATCCCTGTGTTCCCCCCAGGTTTGGCAGTGCCTGCTTGTCAGTGTTAATTAGCCATTCAGTAATTTCATTTTGAAAAACACATTATGGTCTCTGCCTATTAGGCCTTTGTGAGGAACAGAGTCATTAGAAATTGTCCAAGAATTCAAAGCTGCCAGAGTGGGCCTCTAATAACTATAATTAAATTCAGCGGAAACAGATTTTCAAAGGTTGACTGTGGTTCTTTCTATGTGAATCCTGTGACGTGAACTTTTGATTCAAGCGAAGTTCTAAACAAAATAACACACTATAAAAAGTTAACTAAAAAATATACTGGAGATAACTGTTGAATTTCATCTTTGAATGTCATATAAAGTTTGGTCTGTATTAGTGAGCATTCTACCACCACCACTACACCACTAGCCAAATCTTTTTGGGCTTGGAAATATCCATAATGTCACACTGATGTACAGCTCCACAGAGAGTGAATTGTAAGAGACGGAAAATATGACTGTGGCAGTGTCCAGGATGATTTCCAGGGTACATTTGCTGGTTTGGAATAACACTACTATAATACAAAACCAACTTAAATGTAAAATTTTAGCAAACACGCTGACACAATGAATTGAATGCAGGCTGACGTAGCAGATTAGTGTCTTAGTTCTCTAGTTATCAGCTTTTGAAATACTGATACCGACAGTCTGGTGCCATGAGAAAAACCTCAAGAGAAAATTGCGTGGTAGTCCATTAAAGGAAAATTCCAGCTTCAGATACTCTTACACTATTATATATTATTAATCTGTGATGTTCATTGCATTCCAGATATTTTGTGATGTGAAGTGCAATTTACCTGGTGTAACCGCTTTCCTTCAACCTGCCTTCTGTACTTCTGCCTGTTAGTGATTTCCTACATTTCCCAGAATGCCTTTTGACATCCCCTAGACAACGGGCGTGAACTTGTGGGCTGTGGGTTGTACTTGACTGGAAAAAGATTTTTCTTATGAGACCTCCAGTTCATATGAGAAACAAGCTATTGGAATTTGAATGTTTTCTCGAAGATTGAAACCAGTAGTACATTTTTCTTTCTCTTCCACTAATCACAAATATATTCATCGTGTAACGGAATTGCAGAAACCAAGCCTAAGGTCACGGTACTGCAGTCCTGCCCAAAATGAATTTTTCCAATTGATTTTAAATGGTGCAGACCACCTCACCTCTGGCTGTACAGTCATGTACCATACTGGCTTTCTAAAGAGCAGAGCAGTGATCCTTTCATGTGGAGAGAGGAAAAAGATTTGCTCTTGTGCTGTTGTTGAACATTACCAGTACACAATGGTGCAAAAGCAAATGTTGTTAACTGTGGGACCAAAACTTGACGTTTACCATTGATATTTTAGACAGTTAAAATTTTCGCTCTTATTAAACTCCATTGTAACTGAGCTGGAAATATCTCGATGTGATGAGACGTCATGAGACGACAACAAAATGGACACAGGAATGCAAAGTACATTGCCAACAGATGTTTTTGAACACTGTCAAAGTGTTTTAGGATGGATTTGTGCCTTGAAAGGTCATTGCATTGTGCCATTTACGACACAAAACAAGAAGAGGTCGCTGTCGCTGTCGCCACAAAATATGATGTTGTGGGTACAGTATAGTGTTATGGGGCATTTAATTGATAACCTAATTTTTATCAGTGGGTATTTGTGCAAGCAACACTTCCTTCAATGTGCTAAAACTGGTAGACTATAAAACTGTACTAAAACTGGTAAACCTATATTTGAGTGAGTAATTGTAGAAATATAACGTGAGTGTTTGTAAAAGAATAACACTGATAGGTGAACTCATTCATTTGTGAATGTGTATTCTGCTCTGCTTCCAGGCCATGGCCAGTGTTACTGTGGAAACTGTTACTGTGCCGCCGGTTGGCATGGAGACAAATGTGAATTCCAGTGTGACATCAGCCCTTGGGAGAACAAACGGAGATGCACGTCTCCAGATGGCAAGATCTGCAGCAACAGAGGTCTGCTTCCGGGGGGGTATCCTAAAATGTATATCCAACACAGCCCATGTAGTAAAAACAGAGAGCGAAAGAGCTATGAATATGTCATCATTTATCTAGGTGGTATTGTGCTCTGTTGTTCAACTGCATTCAATTGACTATACCTGTGATCTGTACCCAGATCTGCTGTGTCATTTTAATTGCTCTAGTAGTGTCCATGTTTTCCTTTCCATGCAGTTGGGGTATAGAGGGCTTTCCTAAGGCACTATGTATGACAAGAGAACCTTGGTTCAGCCTATCTTCCCTTACCTGACTGCCATCTCTCCCAAACTATTACTGCTTCTCAGGATGGAGAGAGAGCAGAGAGAGACAGAGACAGAAGCAGAGAGATAGAGAAAGAGAGTGAGAGAGGACAGAGAATAGACAGGTGAAAAGAAATGCCCCACGTCTTGTAAATTCCACCGAAATTCATCAGAGCTCGGCAGACAGGCAGTCAGAGGAAAAGCTTTGCTAACCTAGCCGAAATCATCCCAGGGGGCTTTAGAAAAGCTCTCTAAAATTAATTACCGTGGACTGGCTGAGGGTTGGCTAAGTGGTACATGGACTGAGCCCCATCGCTGAGCCGAGTTTCTCATTTGTGGTCAAGTGCACAGCTGACACAGTGTGAACAACCGTCAACTGTATTCATAGTACTCAGTTTTACTCCTCTCCATGATGGAAAACAGGCAGACGTGATAGGGTCCAACAGAGGTCTAATAGGCCCAAGAGTTACCAGACAAAAGGACAAGGGAAGTGAGAAATAAAGTCCATACTACCTTCTTTCTAAATATTAAGAAAGAATATAATAAGAATATAATAAATATAATAAGAAAGAATATAATAAGTCTTTGTAAATATTTTCACATTCTATCAGCACATTAGTTCACTCAAATTACTCTGTTTTCTCTATTTAGTTTTACAGTATTTTTCAGCCAGGAGCCTCTACAGTCGAACTTTATTGACAAGCTTCATTGATAATGTGACATGAAACCATATCCCTCTATTATGCTTTTCACACTACACTTAACCCCAGGCTAACGTCTTTCTTAACCCTGGGTTAAGGATGCATTTAACCCCGGGCTAAGCAGCGTTTCACACTTGCATTTTTGAAAGAGGGTTAACACCGCTTTTAACCCTGGGTTAACAAACCCTGCTACAAAGCAGGGTTAGCACCGCTTTTGTGGTGCTATCCCCAAAATGCGGTGCTAAGAACAATAGTGTGAAACGTTGTGGGGTTAGAATGTAACAGGGGTTAGAATGTAACAGCGAGTTAAACATTAGCATTAAACGTTAACCCGGGGTCTACAAGCTGACAGTGTGAAATCCTGAACACCGAATACCCAGGGTCAATTGTTAGCCCAGGGTTAAAGAAAACTAGTGTGAAACGTGAGATAAGTTAACCCAGGGCTATTATAACCCAGGGTTAAAGTTAACCCTGGGCTAACATATTCAAGTGTGAAAAGCCTATATGTTAAAGCCTTGTGAAGATCAGTCTCAATTATTACAGAAGGATCGAGGGAAGCTGTGTTGTTCTTTAGTTTGCCCTGTTATCCCTCGTCTCCTGCTCACACTGTGAGATGTGTGTGATTTGACTGACAGCGCTCAGTAGATGACTCCCTATCATTTCCGCATACTGACAACCCCCTCACTCTCTGTTAGGCTCACCTAGCTTCTGCACTCTAGCTAATAATACGCTCCAAATTGGCGTACCGTCAAGACTCTAATGCTCCAGGCTAAATGTGTGCATCTATATAAGATGTCTTGATCAAAACAATTTGACTCGGAGATAATATGGTTGTTCACAAGGCGCACAGATAGACAAAAAAGTGCCTCTTGTGCATGGAGAAAGAGGTTGCTTTTCCTGACCCAATCGGGCAAAAATGACGACTGGATCAAAAGCATTCCAAGGGTTTGACTCTGACAAAATAGAACACAATAGATGCAAAGCTAGTATTCTCTAATGGCAGCCTCTTTTTATAGAGTGTTTTGAACAGTAACTGGTGCAGGTGCCACAATCTGCTCCTGTGGAACTGGGCGTGACATTGGTGGCGGACATGAAAGAGCACAGCTCTATAAATCCAGGGCTCCAGGGTTATGACGGCGGGGGGGGGGGGGAGGGAGACGGGACCCAGGGCCAAGGGCCAGGGGCCAGGTATGCCATGCGCCAGGCCCAGCCAAGTGGTTTGCCAGCTGGCCTGGCTCCCCTAGGGCTCCCCCTGCTCTGTCACTGTTGATAAGAGAAAATGGGATTTCCACTGGCTGCTACCCAGCTGGTGCCCTGGTTAAGATACTCAAGAGAAAGAGGAAGAGAAAGAGAGCAAGACGGAGACGGAGACAGAGACAGAGACAGAGACAGAGACAGAGACAGAGACAGATCTAGATAGATAGATAGATAGATAGATAGATAGATAGATAGATAGATAGATAGATAGATAGATAGATAGATAGATAGATAGATAGATAGATAGATAGATAGATAGATAGATAGATAGATAGATAGATAGATAGATAGATAGGAAGAGTAACTCACCTGTTGTGTGTTTGTGGACAGGTTCTTCCATCCATCCTTTATTTCAGTCTTAATTTTTCACCCATTAAACTTGGTGTGTGTGTGTGTGTGTGTGTGTTAGGGACCTGTGTGTGTGGAGAGTGCACGTGCTATGATGTAGACCCCTCTGGTGACTGGGGCGATATTCACGGAGACACCTGTGAGTGTGATGAGAGGAGTTGCCATGCCACCTACGACCGATACACCGATGACTTCTGCTCAGGTCAGTCTGCTGTTTGGATAGCAAATACATATGTACAGTAATGGCTGCGTGAAAAGACAGATACATTATTTTCACAAATAAGCATTTTTAAAAGGGCATTGGTATTATTATTGTATATTATTGTTCCACTTAGGACTGTATCACTCCTCCTACCTCTGTTTTTTTGTAACTCTAGTCATAATCCTTCCCCATCTGGTTCTAATACTGTGGTGCAACTTTACAGCAAAATGAACCTCAATATAACTTCACAGTACATTTTTGGGAGGGGTGGGAATGACCTTTTTCACTGTTTCTCTAAAGAATTAATGAACAAAATGTGATGGATGTTAGCTCTGTTCTCTATTCATAAAGCTAATAATTAGAATCCCAGAACATTTATCTTATCGTCTTGAGTTCAGCACAGACACAGTCAACAGGACAGAGCATTGCTTGGTGTGTCTCCACTTCATTGTACATTTACTTTTTGAAGCTCCCTCCCTCTCTCCCTCTCTCTCTCTCTCTCTCTCTCTCTCTCCCTCTCTCTCTCTCTCTCTCTCTCTCTCTCTCTCTCTCTCTCTCTCCAGACCATGTGTAATCTATGCTGGTCATCCAGCAGCTTAGAAGCTGCCAGACAGCTAAAGCCTGTTAGCCGATGTTCTCAGAACACTAAATTCTACTCTCATCTTCTCGCCACTGCATGTCCTGCCCCTTGTTTACTTTACCACCTCCCTGACTCTCGTCTCTCTCTCGCTGTCTTCTTCACCCTTCACTTCTTCACTTGATCACCCAACCCTTCTCTCTACCCGTTCCTCTCCATACTGATTGTTGTTTCCCCTCTCTCTCTCTCTCTCTCTCTCTCTCTCTCTGCTTGTTTGACTTTCCCTCACATACACACCCTCGCACTTCTTATCACCTCTCCTCCTCCTCTTCCCTCTCGGCAGGTCACGGCCAGTGTAACTGTGGCAGGTGTGACTGCAAGGAGGGCTGGGCAGGGAAGAAGTGTGAGCATCCTCTATCCTGCAGTCTGTCTTTGGAGAGCAGTCTGAAGAAGTGTCGAGGAACGTCCAATTTGCCCTGCTTTGGACGAGGTACCCGTCTTTCCCATCTCGTCCTGTTGCCATGGTTACCGCAACAGGCAACCATTCACTGCTGCATATGGACTGGACATGTTAGTTTGACTGTACATATGAACATGTCAGAGTGCGTGTGTGTGTGTGTGTGTGTGTGTGTGTGTGTGTGTGTGTGTGTGTGTGCGTGTGTGTGTGTACTTGCACATGTTTGTGTATGCTTATACGTATGCTGAGTGCATGTGTGGGTACAGGCGTGTGTCCGTGTGTGTGTGAGTAATGAGCATAGTTGGCCAGCAACAGTGTGAGCCAGGGCTGGAGCAGCTCTTTCAATAGCACTAGCTGTGGGTCGATGTGTCTAGATTTATTACAGTGCACTGTATGCTTCATTAGCGGCCCTTCTGGACAGAGGCAGCTTGTTTTCCTGGAGCCTCCAAGCATCGGGCTTAATACTAATATCAGATTCTCACTGAGGCGCAATTGTAAATCAGGGCTTACAAAACTAAGGCTTGTTTTGTTTCCACTGTTGTCGGAGACATATACCCTTGAGTCTGTTGACTGATGACAACAAAGTTATTGGGAAACAGACGGATATGAGGCTAACAGCAAAGCACATCCTAGGGCTAGAAAACCAAGAAATGCCAGAGACTGTCTGTGTCTGCTTCATCATGCAGCATCTGTCTTTTGTGTGTGCAGAATAGACGTTGAGTAATACTGCTATTCGCAGTCACTCTTAAGTCCTGTGGTCTGTGAGCATGGACCTGGATGCAACAGAGCACGTTGAGCCCTTGTCAAAACAAACCCATGTGCTCCACGAGGCCGATCCCTTCCTCCACACATCTCATAGCTGTTTGCTCTCCTTCAGACCATCTGTTTTGTCAGAAAGATCACATTTCACATTTGTTGGCTACAGCTCATCCATTACTTTCTTTAAAGGATTAATGGTCATAAATAGCGATTGCATCCTCTACAGAACACATGTGATTCTTTCTATAATGCTGTAATTTATGTTTAATGGCTAACCCTAACCCTATTGAACCACAATCAACAAGTGACTCAACAGGTCTCTTTGTCTTTACTCGGTGCTGAGTTAGACACCATGCTGCCAGGTTTAACAGTGCAATGGGCACCAGTCCTCCAACTGAATGGCAACCTGCATTGTTGCAAAGTATGCTATGGCCATTTGTTAATAAGATAAATCCACTAGTACTTCTGCAGTGTACTCTCAGGAGTCTGTATTTTACACTGACGCAGCAGCCTTAATCATTTACCTGTACAGTGCTGTACGGGCCATTGTTCAGTGTACCTCTACTCCATTCCTTCTGGCCTTAACATTGTTGTATGTCTCAGGGGAGTGCCTGGCATTGTTCACATACTTTACGATGAAGGGACATATCCTGTTTGAGAAGGTACAGAAAAGCCTGCTGCCGGTCTCATAGTAATTCAGCTTGACGTGTCCTTATTGAATTTGACTGCTAAATGACCGAGGGTCCGCCGATAATGTAGTTGGCAGTGGGCTCCATTAGGATGAGCATGACCTGCGTGGACTCAGGGCTACCTAGATTTACCATTGGTTAATGTAAGGCATTGATTTTCTGTTTCATCTGAGTGTTTAGGGACTCCACAGCTTGACCTCTGCTACTGTGGTCCAAATGAACAGAAAAGGTAATCATTCATTGTAATACTGGCCATGACTGTCACTCAAGCCCGTGGCTGGGAAAATCGCTGGCTTAGACTAGGCTCCTCAAACCAGACCAGAGCTGGCAGACAAAACAGGGCCCGCTACAACGGAGACAAACACATTGTCAGGTCTATGTCAACATCACCGCAACAGTGGAACAGTGACAGTGATGTGGTGAAGGAAGCTCACACAGCTGAGACGTCTCAACCTTGGCTGTTTGCTACACACAAACTGAGAACTAGTCCATCACACATTGTGACTGTTCCATGACAGAGTCTTGTTTTGTCTGCCACAAACCAATTCCATAACAACAGGGTAGAGCAGGCTGGGTCCTCACCCCCACATAATGAAACAGCAAAGATTAACTTGTGCTGGGAGAGTTAATTAGCTTTAATTCCTCCAGCAGCACCTTTAAATTATCTCCAATTGCTGCCACAAAATGGCACTTTAAATTACCAAGTGCAAAAGAACAATTAATGGGGTCCATAAATTCTTCCCTTTAAAATGTGCATTTCGTTTTTAGCCCACCCACTCTATTCATTGCCAAACAGTGCCGTGACTTAAGTGCTGATGCAGTTTAAAGTGCACATTTTCACCACCTGATGAAATAAACATTCTCCTAGGCAGTGAATAGATTCCGATTAGGGGCCCTTAATGGTGTTAAGTATATAAAACTGGACAGCACCATCCCAGAGAATCTGTATTTCTAACTTCTGCTGAGGCCAGTAAATGGTGTCCATTAGATGTTGAAGGCAGTGTCAATATGCCATGGATTCCCCTGCCTGTCATTGGTAACTGTTGTGTGCACTTTTGTTCACCCATTCTGTCCACATGGCAGAGAGGGAGGGGCTGCTGGTGTGTGTGTGTGTGTGTGTGTGTGTGTGTGTGTGTGTGTGTGTGTGTGTGTATGTGCAAACAAACGTGTGTTTGAATTTCATGTATGTTTTTAACTTAATGAACTTGTTTCCCACGAGGACTCTTTTAGTTTAGTGTCTGGAAGCAGGGTGTGATGGCTGGAAACAAATGACTGTAAAACTGAGTTCATTATAAGGAGAAAGGGAAAGAGAAGTGGAGGGAAAGAAAGAGGGAAAGAGAGCGAGAGGTCTGTGGGAAACACAATGAAAGGAGACAGGAAGCAGGGTGGGAGGGTAAGAGAGAGAGAGAGAGAGAGAGAAAATGAAGGAGACAGAAGTCGAAAATCACTGAGGCGTGGATGAATGCGGCTGGTACAGACAGCAGCTTGAACGGAAAAGCCTTGAAATTCGAAACAGCAGCTTGTGAGTTTTTCTTCCTGAGCGGTAGAAGCCAGAATCTTGCAGATAGCACATTCTTTGTACTGTGGTATTTCCTCAAGGAAACACCTGCTTTTATCATCTTTCTGCTGATTCTTGGGATTCCTTTCTCTGCCCTCTGAAGTCTGGGCCTACAGTAGATATTCACTGTACACATTTGCTTGGTTAATGGTACACACCTTTGGCATTATCACGCCGCAATACTTGACATTAAGAGCAAAATGTGCCAGTGAAGATGGTGGTGATGCCGCTCCCTAGAGTGGCTTTGGCCTTCCATTCTCACAAGGTCTGTCAGTACAATATATGTTAATGATGACATTTACTCAGAAAAGAGGCACATTTTTGTTCAGCTGCATTGGCTGGTGGCAGTAATGATCTCCTATACATGCATATGGACTGATTATAACATTGTACACCCTACGTGCTTCACACTTGAACTGAATGCTTGCTGAATACGTCCTGATTAATCGCACACTCCAGTAAACAGCAACGAGTTCTACATCTCAGCTGCATTGTAGTGCTTGAGTCATTCAACTATGTTAGGTCTGCAAATTCAAAAGCCATTGTGATCCTAGACAGTACTGCAAAAAAAGGGGAGAAAAAACACAACTTAAGTTGCATCAGTAGTTGCATAAGTGTTTTACATTTGATGATACACTGAAAATGCTCTTCTCTTCTCTTCTCTTCTCTTCTCTTCTATAGTGGCTATAGTGAATTTGATGTTGCTGTAGCTCCAGTTCATGTCTGTAAATTGTGCTGGTTTAAGGCTCTTTATGCCCTCAATAAACACAGTGACCATTATATTATAACATATATATTCACTGACCGTCTTGGACTCTGCTCGTGTCTTGGTCGTAAATGGCCAACTACTGACCGATGCTTTTGAGAGCTAATCTTCACTAAATCTACAACTTCCTTTCTATCCTCTGCCAGAAAGAACTAGACAAGGAGAAAAAGAGTGCAAGTGTGAAAGAAGGAGCGAAAGAGAAAGACGCTCGTGGCATTTAACAAGTCAGATGTTCTTGGGCTTTCCAAAGTTTGGTAGACAGCCATAATAACAAAGACCTGTCAAGCTGTCTTTGGACGGTGAGCGGTGTATGGTGCAATGTTGGTGTTTTTTATTCCTTGCATGATAGATGCTACGCTTAGGGTGCTAATGGAAAACCTTACAGCCAGGAAAGCTTTTCGTTCACACCGCAAGATCAGACGCAGCGCAGAGGGGGCCGTCATTAGATCGGATTTATCAGGTTCAGTGTGATACTGGACCCGTTGCTGGCTGTCACAACAGCAAAAAAAATGGAATCAAAGTAAAGAAGAAGGCAGGCTGTGGAGATAACGAGACTGCCAAACTGGTGTTGAAGTTGCAGATCCATGTTGTTAAATGATAAGTGTCTTTGAAAAACGCTTTTGGGAATGGAAATAGTTTCCCCTGTCACTCCCATGGTCCTGGTTGGAACTGAGTCACTCGTGGCCGTTAACGTCACAGCGGATATCAGTGACAGTTTATGCAAAGAGTGTGGGCTTTCACACTTCGGTCCTAATGTTTCGTGTATGGACAAACAAAGTGTTTCAGGCCGACATCCACTGATGTGACCTTGTCATTAAGGTGTTATTTCCTTCTGCTTAGATAGGATGACAAATGGAACACACGCACACACACACACACACACTGGTGCAGGCAGCTATGACGACCACAGAGATAATCGATAAGGCAGGGGTGTTATGACATCACTGGTTGCTAGGGTAACTGAGCCCCCAGAGCAGACGGCGATGTGTTATATGAGAGACAGGACAGAGAGGTTGCTAGACAGAGTGTGTGTGTGTGTGTGTGTGTGTGTGTGTGTGTGTGCGTGTGTGTGTGTGTCTTTGAGGCTGTAAAGAGTGCAATTACAATAAGAAGTGACAGTAAAGTGACATGGGCTATTCATCAGTTGATGCTGTCAATTGTGCGGTCGTGTAGTAAATTGGTGTTTACATGTTTTGCACTATTTGCTGTGACCTTGATGCTAGTTCCACACAGTGAGTCATCAGATTACTTTTGATGAAGGGAGTAACAAACGCTTATTGTAGATATGTTTTAGGTATTAGGTGGTTTAGGTGGTATCAACGGTGCCATAGACAAAAGGCACCCAGCAGGCCTACAAACAAGGAAAATTGCGCAAAAAGGAAATACCTCAATAAAATAGGAGGAAGATGAGAAAAGCACACAGAAGTGATGCGTTCTAACCATCTGTCTTCACTGAGCTGGGTAATTCCCAGTGCAATAATCTTTCATGGCGGGCAGCTTACCTGTCGGCAAGCCTTTTGGGCGTCTTTTGTCTACAGCATCAGTAAATAGCAACATTTAAAAGATGTCCAAGTGTGTGTGCTTTCCTCCTCATTTTGGTAAAGCATTCAGCACACATGGCAAATTAACATTTTATGGACATATTGTGTCATATCATCATGCTTTATTTTGGCTGGTGTATAAAAAACTCTCGTTTAGGCCTCATTCACATTCACACTCTCTCCAAAAACATTGTTTGCATTGTTGCTAATGCAGCATTATAGTTAGTGGGGTGACTATAGAGTAAAATAAACCCCCAAATAAACCCAACCAACCAGCTTGTTTGTTTCTTCATGTAACTGTCAGTGGATTATTTACAGCCTATAGACTGCAGATTCATAAAAAATAAAAATACAATTATTTTTTTTGTGTTCATGCTTTTCACACTGTTGTTAACATATTGTTAGACTTTTGTGCTGGCGTCAGGCATCGTGCTGCACTTTCTTTGAATAATGTCATGCTACTCGGTATCAACAAAAAGTTAATGTGTATGTAAAACAACAAGCTGCAGCACAAGGCTTGAGTGCTGACAGAAAAGTCCTCTGCTCGGCTCTGCCCCGCAAGCTCTTACATTGTGATTTATTGGATTGAAGACATTTCAAGGGACTAAAAGTATGAGACAGGTAAAGATTTTCACAAACTCAAACTACGAGACGAGTAAATTTGGGTTTGTGTATTGTCAAGCTGAAAATAGTTTATGCATCCTTGAAATATATGTGTGTGCACTACAGTATACCCCCTCAATTAATACAGCTCTGCGAGAAAGCTTGTAAAAATGAGTAGGTACGCGGCGTACCTTCGCTGATCGCGTCGACAGTTTGGAATAGATGATGTCTTTCTAATGAGCTTCACCATTAGCCAGCATGCTCACTCAATATGCTCCCCTATGGCCGTCTTCACTAGAGGCTCACTGATTGAAGTGGGATCGGAACATCTTGAAGTGTGTGTATGTGTGTGTGTGTGTGTGTGTGTGTGTGTGTGTACCCCCTGTATGTGTGTATCCGAGTGAGTGATTTACATATAAGATAGCCCGGTGTGTCTGGGAGGAATGTTGTCAGGCAGATTCATTCAAGTTGAGAAATTAGCCAATGCACACGCCGAGGTATGTAATTGAGGGGGCTGGGTAAAAGCTTAAAAAAGGACTGTTCAGGTCAACCAAGACTTTCTATCTATCTATATTCTACTATATTCTATGTTCTAATAGAGCCCATGTGTTTTCTGTAGGGCAGTGCCAGTGCGGACAGTGTAATTGCCACCCCCCTGGGGACAATCGCATCCACGGCAAGAACTGTGAGTGTGACGACCGTCAGTGTGAGGACATCAATGGGGAGGTCTGTGGAGGTGAGAGCACAAACAAAACACACGCACACACACACACACACACACACACACACACACACACACACACACACACACACACTCTCTGTGTCTGTGAAGGGCTAAGTATGGTTCCAAGAGGAGGAACAGAGGGGATCAATAGAACATGTCATTAGCCAGATGGCAAGTCCACATTTTAACATTAATGTTCATGTTGTCCTTCAGAACACAAACATTAGAGACTGACAAGAGCAACTGTTCACACATGTACCCATGTGCACATATGCGCCAATCACGCGAAAGGCTCATTAAAAAATTAATTAATAAATAAATGTATTAAAAAACTGCATCTTTCAAAAAAAAAAAAAAAAAGCATCTATTTATTCTATTATTACTTATTATTATCGGTGAACGTTTTAACTACAAATCGCATTATCCAATTAAACTTGTTCCAGCTCTGTGCGTGTTTAGGTACGTTAAGGGGCGTGGCCACGTAGCCAACTGCCAATGTAGCGTTAGAGTCGCTAAACCAACGTTGTTCCATCACGTAGCTGCTAGCTAGCGACACAGCAAGTGTGAATCACGGTGATGATCAAGTAAAAACGTATGAATTTGTAATTAAAAAACGAGAGAGATACCGAGTGTAAAGAGTCAGAGTGAGGATCCACCACCAGGGATGAATTTGTAGCAGAGCAGTGTTGCACTTGGTTTGGGTGTGTGTCTACGTTGACAGATGACAGTATCCTGCACCACGGTGATTACTAAAGCGAGCGCAATAAAAGTGATTTTGTGACAATCTTCACCTTGGTGGTATTCACTTCATTTGAGCTCCCACTGGCAAAAACATCAATCGGCGCCTATGGATGTGCAGTACAAGGATATATACCGCACACAGGCCCGCAGTCTCTCACACATATTGTATTGTACTCATTCATTCTCTGTTCTGGGAGAGTTGCACACACACACACACACACACACACACACACACACAATGTGCACACACAGACTCACCCACTTTGAAATTATGCCAGGACCAGAAACTGATTTCGAAGATCAATGCAATGTGATCCTGTCTGCTCTCTTTGATATCCACAGGCACACCCTTCTAAACTCTGAATTGAATTTGAGAGAAATCGCTCCAAGCCTTTGAAGCTTCTCCTGCTGCTCTTGGGAAGTTTGTGCTCTTAATTTGGGCCGCTTAGCCACAGTCACTGTAATGGATGAATGGCACTAAAAACCAGCATCTCTCAGTTAAAGACGAGATTGAAATTGACATTTCCTTGCTGCTACTGCTGCTGTCAGAGAGAGAAAAGGTGAGTGAGAGAGAGATTGAGAGGAGGACGAGGAAATCAGATTGGGTTGGAGACTCTGATGCCACTGAAGAAAATCAAAAAATGTGAAGGATTACATTCACCTACAGTAACACCAACACTGTCTGCTGGGGGAAACAGGCCAGAGTGTTTTTCATTCAAAAATGACCTTCACTTTAAGGACTTTGGCAGGAAGTATGGGTCCCTGTAGAGACCATTTTGCACTTGTAACCAAACAGTATGTTCCATCATACAGATCTGAGGTCTGTTTTTTGTGTCTTTCCAGCACTCAAAGTACTGGAAAAGTGGAGCAACATGAGACATGCATGATTTGCAAGCTCTTGAGAAGTAAACAGAGTGCAGGTTTTCCAAAGCACACCGACACAACAGTAAAGAGGAGTGTGATACGCATCTGCTACGATTGTATCAAACATGGGAAACGCTTTGTGCACAACACTTGAACTGCGCTCCGTGTTCAATCTCTTCTCTGAGACAATCCTTTCCTACACACACACACACACACACACCCTCGAACTGCCTCTCTTTATTCTCAAATGCACATTCAAGCATGCATTTATTCTCTTCCACTTCACACACACACACACATACACACACATTCCTTAAAGCTGCCATACACATGTACAGCACACTACCTCGTGCTGAGGGGTGCTCTTTAATGTGTTTTTGGTGAGCATGCCATTTTCTATCAGTGGTGCATTGCAGCATCTGAGGGAAACTCACTCCTTTAAGGGGGATGAAATATTTATGTGAATGCATTACTGGGGCTCATTGTGTGCTGGGCTGTCCAGAGACAATACTTCATGAAGCTGCTGGGGGAGAATACAGAGAATGCAGGGAAGCACCTGTCTGAGCAACAACCCCCTACTACCCCCCCACACACACACACACACACACACACACACACCTACACGCATGCATCACATACAGATGCAATTCACACATGCATGCACATTCTCACGCATGCACTTACATATACACTCACACACACACGCACACACACAGAGCAGCACTTCACAGCGTACTTTCAGATTAGTCTGTATACTCGGAGGCCTGTGGAAGGAGAGGGAAGCTGGGCAGGGGACGTCTGGTAGCTGAGACAAGCTGCTCAGCACTATGCCTCCATTGGAACCCCCCCCCCCCCAGTCCAGCTATAATGTGTGCTGTGTGTTGCGCTGTGAAAGGCAGGTGCAGACTAATTGAAAGGGGGTTAGGTTGCCGCTCCTCCAAAGCAATTAACTGCTCTTCCAGGCTGGCTGATTGAGGCAGCCATGCATGGCCTGCCATAGCTGCCACTCCACTCCAGCTGAGTGACAAACCCGAGCGAGCTCCCCTGCATACCCCCCCTACCCTCCAAAGCACCCTCGACACAACACCCTCTAGCTCTACCTCCACATGATAAGAACCACGGCAGAGTCAGGAAGGGGGGGCGGGGGGGGGGGACAGAGAAGGAGTGATAGTCAGAGAGAGAGAGAAGATGCAATCTGAGAGGAAGAGGTAGATATAGGTTGCTGTGGTTGAAGAGAGAGAGAGAGAGAGAGAGCGAGAGAGAGAGAGACCAAGAAGTAGATGAGGTGAGGAAGGTGGTTGTACAAGGTGAATATCAATGTCTCATCTACAGCTGTAGGAATGTAGTGTAGTGGATTTACATTAGAATTTATATAGGCAATGTTCAGCTAAATTCTGCTCAATCTGTTTCCTTAAGATAACTAAGATTTGATTTCTTCCTCAACCATTTGCTCTGAGAAATCGATTCCGAGACACCGTTCATGCAGGACGGAGCCAATATTCAGTGTGTTTATTTGTACCCGGGCTCATATATTGCAACAGCAACAATTCCCCTCACTAGTTATCAGCGTTAAACAATAATTTCCAGCAGCAAATTATAGATTTACTGTCTTTAACATGAATATGATGGAATACGCTCTCCATGTGATCATCTCCTCAACCTGGGCTCTGTAACGAGATGTGAACACAGAGGAATCAATCAATGATGCAACTGCCTCGACGTGACATGTTTTAAATGGAAATGATCACCGCATGAATGATCCAAAAGGTCCTACTGGAGATGAAGGAGTGTGTGTGTGTGTGTGTGTGTGTGTGTGTGTGTGTGTGTGTGTGTAAACAAATGGTCTCAAAGCATTCTGCTAAGGAATCGCTTTTAAGTGTTGTAGTGCGTGTGTGTGCGTGTGTGTGTGTGTACGTAATGAAGCTTCTGCAATGCTGTCGGCCTATTCAACCATCACAGAGCCAATTCGCCGCTTTCAACCAATTAAATGTCCCTGCTTGCCTGTGTGTGTGTGTGTGTGTGTGTGTGTGTGTGTGTGTCAGTGTTTGTCTGCCATAGCCTTTCTTTGTTTTTCGTCTCTCTCTGAAGTGCTGGAGGTTTATTAAGGGGAGGACAAGACCAGCGGTGACAGTTCCTTTCATGTCCCTGGGGGGAATACAATAAGCCTGGAGTGTCTCTCTTGTCTTGCCGTGGACCCGTCTCCTTGTACCGCCTATTAGTGTCAAGCTTCAATATCCTCTCTGTCAACTTTCCGTGTTTCTCTACTTTATCGTATCTTTTCCGTTCTCCCGACGGCATCTCCAGGGACTGTTTCCACCCCCCTGTCGGAGAATCCTTTTTATTGTGCCATTTCCGTCACACTCCATATTCAGCCCCGTCTGTCCCCCTCTGCCCCCCCCAGGTCACGGTTACTGTTCGTGCGGACGGTGTATCTGCGAGGAGGGCTGGTTTGGGAAGCTGTGCCAGTTCCCTCGGATCTGTGACATGAGTGATGCTCAGAGCAAGGAGCTGTGCGAGACCTCCGACGGAGTCATGTGCAGTGGAAAAGGTGAAAGATAATTATACTTTTTTTGCTGCCCTTCACCCTGTTTGATCGCCTAGCAGATGTTATTTATTTTCCTTCTATGCTGCTTCAATAAACGTTTCCATAACCCACGTTACATAAAATCTCTGTTTGCATGACAAGATTAATAACAAATTGTTTGTTTTTGGATTGCTTCTTATCTAATCCTATCAGTAGTCAGTTTTTGTCCCAATTCTAACATGCCTTGACACGAGAGGAGACATACTGTACACACACACACACATACGCGCCGATCACGTGGGTGCTCCGGTGCTCGAGCACCCACCGAAAAGCTTGAGCACCCACGGGGAAGGCCGATTAAAAAAATTAATTAATAAATAAATGTATTAAAAAACTGCATCTTTAAAAAAACAAAACGCATCTATTTATTCTATTATTACTTATTATTGTCGGTGAATGTTTTAACTACAAATCGCATTATCCAGTTAAACTTGTTCCAGCTCTGTGTGTGTTTAGGTACGTTAAGGGGCGTGGTCACGTAGCCAACTGCCAATGTAACGTTAGAGTCGGCTAAACCAACGTTGTTCCATCACGTAGCTGCTAGCTAGCAACACAGCAAGTGTGAAACACAATGATGATCGGGTAAAAATGGAGAGAGATCCCGAGTGTAAAGACAGTCAGAGTGAGGATCCACCACCAGGGATGAATTTGTAGCAGAGCATTGTTGCATTTGGTTTGGGTGTGTGTCTACGTTGACAGATGACAGTAGCCTGCACCACGGTAATTACTAAAGCAAGCGCAATAAAAGTGATTTTGTGACGATCTTCACCTTGGTGGTATTCACTTCATTTGAGCTCCCACTGGCAAAAACAGAAACCGGCGCCTATGCACACACATTATGCTATTTCTCAGATAGATGCCTGCCAATTGATACCTATCAGTTAATAATAAAGCACATTACTGCTCCCTATGTATCAATACGTGGCCATCAAGAGCTATAGGATTCTCTCTCTGTTGTGCAGCACCGACGCCTTAGAAGTAGTCCAACTGCAGATCCCGCCCTGCAGAGGGGAGCAGGGCATGAAAATGAAGATAAGCGTGTTCATTCTCCATGCTCCGCTACATTCAGACACGAGCAATAAGAACTATCTCCCTCAGCTCTTCCCTTCCCTTCCCCCCCCCTCTCGCCTCTCCTCTTCCTCATCTGTTTCACGTTCTGCGGCGCTCTATCTCTTCTCTCTTGCGACTCGCGTCCGCGTTGATAGAGGCAGATGAGATTGAGAGGGCCGGTGGCTCGGGCCTCCGGGTTGGGAGCCTTGAGAAAGCAAAGCAGACGCCGGGAGATTTGTGTCTCTCTCTCTCTCTCTCTCTCTCTCTCGTCAGCCCTGCCGTTCTACCAGTCGCTTAACACCTTATTATCCGACCGCTGCCCTTGAGAAAGAGAGGAGCAAACGCCGATGGGAATAAAGGCGAGGGGAAGGGAAGGGAAGTTGAAAGACGACCAACTTTTAAGTGTTTGTTGGCGTGTGTAGACGGGCGGCAAGTCTGGTGGCACGGGGATATGAGTATCTATACCTCCAGGGACAATCTCACATCCACTCTGCCCCTCACTACTCATCTCTACAAGATGAAGAGTGTATTTACAGGAAATAATACAAATAGCATTCATAAGAAAGCAAAATATGCACTGTTAAAATGGAATGTGTGTGTATGTGTGTGTGTGTGTGTGTGTGTGTGTGTGTGTGTGTGTGTGTGTGTGTGTTTTGGCAGGGTCTTGCCACTGTGGCCGGTGTATCTGCTCTCCACGGGACTGGTGGATGTCTGGGGAATACTGCGAGTGCGATGACCGAGAGTGTGACCAACATGACGGCCTCGTCTGCACAGGTGGCGTAGGAAACACACACACACACACACACACACAACACAGACAGACACACACACATGTACACACACACACACACACTCATATCACGGTTACTGTAGGTTTTGTCCCAATCTCACTTCCATTAATGGGTTTGGCTGTGTGTCAAAGAACAGAGAGGAGAGGCAAAATGAGAGAGATGACAGACACACACACACACACACACACACACACACACACACACACACACACAGATACTTTGCTGTGTACACCTCCTAATCCACAGGAGCCGTCTTCTCCCCACTGATAATGGAAATCTCAGTACATGTTTATAATTATTTTTGCCCCGGGGCCTGTCAAGATTTGGACAGCTGTTTAGAAATGCTTCTCTTATTGGCTTCATGACTCCAAATGTCAGCTTTAGTGTCACTCAAATGAGCATCAGCAGGTTCAAGATGCAGGCAAACATTTCATTAAAAAAACGACCGAAAAGAAGAGAGAGAAAACAAAGACGATGTACGACTCCGTCTGCTAAACGTTGCTGGTTACTGATGAGGGCGTACGCCGTCGTCACCATCTGCATGAGCGTTTTTGAAATGGTGTTTTTGTGTTTTCCTCTTCATGAAAAGGAAATTCTAGAAAGGGGGTTTGAATATGTAAATAACAACAAAGTCACCCTCCCCCCCCCTCCCAAGGTAGCAATGATGCACTCAACCTTTTCAATTTTAATGATGCAAAAATATGTCTGCCAAGTTTGCCAATAAATTACTCGGCATCCAGAAATTTCATGGATTCTTCAAAGCTGTAGATTCTCATTACACATACAATTGATGAGTGATGTGGAAAATTCAATGTATTAGGAATGCCTGCTGGTTAATTTCATGCACCGAAGATGATAATTTCAGCAACCCGTTTCAGCTAGGAGACAAAACGGGCCGTTTACCCCTCTGCACCGAAGGTAAAAGTCTGTCAAACAAATTAAAACCCTCAGTCACCATGAAATACATCTAATTGTGTTTGTCAGCGGCATGTTCATCAAATTGCAAAAATCCCTCTAAATGTTTTTCTGGTTTCCATCTCCGTGCGGCGTCACCATTATTACAATCACCTAAAAGGTTTCGGATTCATGATTACAATTATAATGTTGCAGTTTGAATGAATTCCCATTAAAACCGAACATTGTTTCTTCGTCGTCGTACCATCGATCTGCAAAATCTGCGAACGTTGTCGCTCCCACGCCGGAGCGCTTCCCCCCCCACTCTAGTGGTGGAGAACGTTCCAGCATGCCAGCCTAGTGAGCTGCTTGTCAGTCCCCAGTCCCTGGCTGGGCTAAATGAGAGGCACCCTGGACACAGCAGATCACCGAGCAGCGAATCCTGTGGGAAGCCACGTCTGGCCTTTGACGCCCCCCCCCCCCCTCCCCCGTCACCGCCTCCCTCCCGCCGCCTCCCTCCCACCCTCACCACACTCTCTTTCAGATCCCCCGTCTCAATCCTCAATCCTCTTCCTTTTCCACTTCACCTTGATCTTTCCCTTTCTCGTCTACTCACCCTCCTCTCCTTTTTCTCCTCGTCCTCTCTTCAACCTCCTCCCTCCTCCTCCCTCCTCCTCCCCCCTCCTCCCCCCTGGGTGAAGCACTGCAGTAGATATGTCTCTTCTGCTGTGTGACGGGTAGACAGCAGTAGTCCACCTCCCAACCCCACGGCATTTCCCTCTGACAGCTCAGCAGTTGACATGCGGGGCGGTCAGAGGTGCTGGGTTAACACCCGGAGTAGGATGTTATCCCCACAGTTCAGTAATAGGAAGAGGAGGAGGAAACCAGACTGCAGCCAACAAACAGATGGAGACACAAAAATAGATTTATACATTTGGATCTGAAAGAAGACTATGTCATGTCTAGTTTGAAACGACGGCCGCTCTCCGTGGATATCTAGTATTGATCATTTAATTGTTTTTCACTCGTAATAATCCCAGAGTTTTGCCTTGCTGTTGAGAGGGAAGCGGTGCTGTGAACTGTCCTCAGCAGTGCAGCCAGTCGCTGGTCCCCGTCAAAGAGGTGCACCCAGGGAGGCAGGGTGTGAAAAGAGGAACCTCGTTAAAGGTCAGACATGATAGCACAGCTCTTTCAATTCACAGCCTTCCCTCTCACCTCTTCTCGCAGGGAACGGAGTGTGCAATTGCGGCAACTGCGACTGCTGGGACGGCTGGACAGGGAACGCCTGCGAGATCTGGGTGGGAACAGAGTACTGAGGACACTGACGTAGAGAACGGAGTGCCTGGCTGCCAGGAGCCACCAGGAGCCACCAGGAGCCACCAGGAGCACCACCCACGGCCACAACCGGGCTGCAAAAACACCACAGCCTGGAGGCCGTGGGGGGGGGGGGGGGGGGGGGAGAAAGGAGAAGCCAAAACTAAAAGTGGATGTAATTCTTCATTCCGGTTTCTGCATATTACTTTCATAACAGCATTCATTCATTCATTGTACTGGTTACAAATTATCTTTATTAAAACTGTGTTTGTATGCCAGAAAGAAACAACAATGGAAGCAAAAAGCATCTTTTTTTTTCGTTTAGAACACATTACAATGTAACCTTTTATATGTTTCCAATACGATATATGTATGAAAATTGTTTATATAGGAATGCTTACATATTCCAGAGAGCTACACATAATAGGATGCAGGTACATGAACAATTCAGATGTTGAGAAGAATGTTTTATTATTAAGGTGATTTTTTGGGGGAATCTGGGGGATAATAATGTACGTCTGTTCATAATTGGTACATAGTGCTCTTTTTAACAGATTGGACTCAAAGTTCACCCTGCACTCAAGTCAGAGGTATTGTTTGAGGTTTTTATTTGTTTAATAATAAAACATTAAATGTGCCGCATGACACAACATTTTGCATGGAAAACAATGCGAAGACCTTAATCATACATGGTTACAAATTTGTTATAACATGACATAACTCCAATGGGCATACTTGCAATGGTATATTTATATATATATTTGAAAATAAATCATTTTAACAGTGCCTATTCGTCTCCACCTTGAGAAAACAACCCATCTGTAACAATCTGCCATGAAACCTGTACTGCACCCGAAGGTACACGAAGGACATTTCTCGCTGGACTCATACTAGTGATAAGGTTAAATTGTATGTGGTAGAAACAAAGAGAGGGCATACATAGTTCAGTTGTGGCATGCTGGATGTCCATGTCACTTCAAAAGGTGGTATCAGGGGTGGAGAGCTGCACTGACACAAGAGCTCCGTCACCACTGGAAAAAAAGGGCCGATAAGAAGTCACAAAGAAAATTTAATGTAAATTCTACTTTGGCCTTTTTCATGCTTTTAGTACTAGCCAACCCCTCTTTTATTTGTCCCATCAAAATGACAGGTGCAATAATATACTGCACACTATATTGCATTAAGTATGTTACTGACATTACAGTACACCTTTATATAAATATTTTATTCAATATGTTGTATATGTGTATACAACAAACACAAACTGTACAGTGCAGACAAACTCGTTGCATATATGTATGTAAAGTTAGCGGTACATACCAACAGTTCTTGACAGACATAGCCTACTACATGCAGTTCATCGATGCCATCCTCTCCCCATGCAACAGATGGGACAACGTACAAAGTAAGAGGTTGAAAAGAGAAGCACAGGTAACAAAAGGAAACAACATCTGAAGAGAGGGGGAACAGGAAAACAGGAGTGACAACTGTCAGGATCAGAAGACGACATCACACACGACCCGTATACAAGAGAAATGAAACGGACGGACAAACGAAATGGTGGCTACAGAGCTCGAACAGAGATGTACATTTACACACCAGTCATTTACAAAAATAAAGTCAGCCTCGGAGGAGCCAGTCGGCTGGCCTGCGGGGCCGGACTAGCCAGCCCAGCATGTAGAGTTCATCAATGGGGAAAATGATTGGTTGTAATGAGGAGGACAGACACCAGCCCCAAATACAACTACAGTGGTTTTCAGCTCCTGTGTGTGTAGTATTTTCATTACAGCATTAACAGCTTTGTACAGACAAATATTGAAGTCTAACTAATGGGCTTCAACGTCCCGTAGTAAGAAATGGTCACTCATAATCCCAATAAACTCAGGAAATTATATTTACCAAATCAATTTCTTAATATAGTTGCAATTTTAGCAGCATACAGTAGCATCAGTCTACTTAACATTCTATATCTTATCTACCAAAACTATTAGGAAAATCTATAAAGCAAGACAAACGTTATAAAGTGATTGACAGAATGAGAACTTTGATAAATTGCTAACAGTCATGATGGAAATGAGAATAGAAAGTGTAGTGGATTACCTTTAGATTATCTATGAGTGTGCCGTAGTCTATAACATGCCCATTCATCTCCCAAACCAAACTACAGTGCTCATCAACTAGCATGTAAAGAACTTAACCCATATTTCGTCCCTTGTAAAAATACATGCATGTGAATATCCCTAGCCTCTCCAAAATGACATCGGTCAAGACCTTTCAGAGATTCACGCAAAGGTCTCTGCAGAGTTGATTTTTCAGTGATTCTTTTGGACAGAACAAATACTATCACAGTGAAAGCTTGAATGAATTGAATCAGATTGTTTTCCTTTTTTAAAGAATAAGTTCTTCTGGGATGTAAAAGACTTTGGTAATTTCAGAATGAATCAATCTGAGTGAGATGTGAAGGTTTGTGACTGGATAATGCTACGTGTCCTCTACTGGATGTACTGGGTGGGTGAGGCACCTTGGGCCCAGTGGGGACTGGGATACCTGTTTTTGCATGCCGGGAATCAAGGTCCAAACAGGCACATGGTAGGCCAAGATGATCGGTACTGGACTCTGCATGCTGAGCTAGGAGACAAATCCTCTCGTAATATCTAGTCATTTAAAAAGTTATGTTTTTAATAGTCATTTTCCCTAAGTTTTATACAGTGAAAATGTTACAATATAAGCCATCTCTTGTATTACTGCTGCAAGAAGAGAGAACACAATACTAACCTTGCCCATGCTTTAATTTGCTGAACAAAACGGGGATGCACCCAGTATAAATGTTGTCTACTGGTATTCAGCCATGTTGCTTTCTGGCTTTAAGTAGACACTGCCATAAGATGGCTGCCAGTGCTGCAGTTATAGACCATCTGAGTCAAAGCCACAAGCCTCGCCTCATAGTTCAGAGAAGTCAGCGAGTGAGGGACAGAGGCCTACAAGGCCTAGAGATATTCCTAGAGCCCACGCTCTGAAATAAGATTAAAGAAAAATAGACTTCAGATTTCTATTTACCAGAGGAGGCGGAATGAACCGCTGGTGGGATTTAGATAGTGATATGTATACACCACTCCTTACAGCGCTCTCCCACACACACGCACATCTGTTTATGAGTGTGTGTGCGTGTTTGTCTGTGTGTCAGGGGCTCCTCACATTGATTGCAGTGGGGGTAATTAGCACTTCATCAACTATGATTGCGGGAGCTATCTGCCAGCCTCCAGTTTTTATCTAGCCGTAAAAAAGCAACACTCAGTCTTACGACTCTGATGATTTTCACCTCCCCACAGACTGTATGTGTGTGTGTGTGTGTGTGTGTGTGTGTGTGTGTGTGCATGTTGCACAGTAGGCAAGAAGAATATTGGGATTCTTTACATATGTTTGTGTACGCTGATTATACCACATTGGCGTGAAAGTGTGTCTTAGAAAATCACACGGCGCCCTTGCAAAATGTTTTTTTCTTTTCTAAGTTACTTCACAAAGAGAAAAGTGTGTGACCAGAGATAGAAAGAGAGGGAGACAGGAACATACTCGTAAAAAATAGAGGATGACAGTCCAAGAATTGACTCTATCTGTACAGTCTCTACCCCAGAACATAGCTGGTGAACTGTGGTATAGAAAATAGATCTGCAACAGGGCATTATAGAGGGCGATTTCTTGGATGAACCATCGGCAAGCAAGGTACCACGAGTGTGGCTGTGAAACACGCATCATTCTCATGGATTCTCACAGTTACAGAGGAATCTAAAGGCATTCCATGATCAGAGGTCCTCTTCCCTCCTGTGCTGGAGAAACTCGGCCTCCTCAGAATCCATCCACCCACGATGAGACACCTGGAGAGAGGGAGGACGAGCTGGAGGAGGAGGAGGAGGAGGAGGAGGAGGAGGAAGAGGAGGAGGAAGAGAAAGGAAGGGGTGGGGGGGGGGGGGGGGGGTTTGCCTGGATGTGGTCCACAGAGGAAAGAGGGTTTGGAGTCTAGTCGGGAAAACCCTGCCTCCATCGTGTTCCCCCCTCCACACACACACACACACACACTGCGCACGGGTCAGGTGGTGGGCTATGTGGTGGGCTTATCGGGCTTGCTGACAGGTTTACCGCCGTTCATCACCGCCGGCTCACTTGTGCTTTTACTGGGAGGTACTGCCGCCTTGGGCACCGTCTCTCCAACATCATGCAACGATGGCTCTCTGTACATGGCGACTGGAGGAGCAGACAAAAAGGAGAGCAGAAGGGATAAAGGAGAAAGCTGTTAGTTAAAACCTCTGGAGGAGGTCTCTTCTCTCCAACCCTGAGAATGCTGCCGCCTAAAACCATTCATGTGTCATCTCTTCCTAACAATGGCTCCTTCCCTTTTCAAAGGGTTTCATACAGAAACAGATCCTTTAGACGTGCTTCAAAAAATGCATTCATGACATAACAGAAATTTACTGAAACATCTGAATCAGATGTATTGTATTTGTTGCCTGTGGGCTGCAACCATCCTAACTTATTTCTTTCTTTGAATCAGAACAAAAGACTTTTGGACAAACAACCAAAACAGTCTCATTATCGAGCACTTTGCAGCTGCTAAACTACAGCTGCACTACTGTCAGCACACTTCAACTTGATTCCATGTTTATATAATGGAAACAAATCAGACTGGGGGCTGATGAGAGTGATGGGGTCATCTTGTAGCACACCATCAACTACCAACATTTCATGGCTACACGGACAGCTGTCCTGGCTTCTATATGCTTACAGTGGCAGTAAATAATGAATCAGCACATAAATACAAATTACATGTCAAGGAGGGACAACTATCTCTCACATAGTGGGGCCGTTACTCGTGGTGGGAATCCTGCTGTGATGTGACAGGTTTTAGCTAGGGCTGCTCCCTCAGAAATGTGCATGGGATTGAAACTGTGATAGGCAAAACTCCTGATACCTTACGTGGTGTATAAAACCACAGTTGCATTATCGAGTAACATCATAACAATGTTGTTAATAGATCTCAGTGGCTCCAAGCGCCTATTGAGTACCTTCTAATGGCTTGGGCAGGAAGTGAGCAGCTGGTTTTGTTTTCTTCACTCGATTCCCCTTCATGGCTTGGCCTTCTTTATTAAGCCCTAGGAACCAAGCTCTCCCCGACTCCTGTTGTCTGTACAACATGGATGAGTAGATCACATAGTAGTTCTCAAACACCGACTCTTTGAACTTGCATTCTGCCGTAAAGAGCTCCTGTAAAAACAGACACAAGGACCAGAGAGACTGTAAGAACAGGGGCTTAGACCAAAGCGTTAGACAAGAGGTTTCACTGGACTATAACATATTTAGGAGACAATCAACTGGACCCACATTTGTAATTCATATTTGAAAGGAATTCATAAGTCGTATTTGACCTAGTAGCCTTGGACAACCTTCACAACCTTCATTTCTTGCCTCCAGTGGACAGATTAATGTTACGGCAGGCACAAAAACTGCCTCGCCAGGTAAAGTGAAGTCCATTCCACCTGTCTTGAAAAGGGCAAGCGCTGCAGTGTCCTGAGCTATATCTACAGAAGACCGTCTAACTGGTTCTAATCATGCCTGATTCAAGCCTGGCCTAATGGCCTGCTCTGATGAAATGCAACGCTCATTCTCTCCTTGGCCTTACCCTTGACATCAGATGTAAGAACACTGGTTTAGTCAATTAGCTCATGTTCCCAGCAGAAAGCATATATTGTTAGAATCTGACCCGAGCACCTTGGACTGGTAAAATCAGCTATTTTTCTCTGAAGGCTGTCCAGACACTCATACTACTACCACTACTACTACTAATAGTGCAAAACAGAGTTGGAAAAGTGCTTCACAGGAGTAAAAAAAAACAGTCAAGAATGAATACAATAAAATATTCTAGCACAGCAGGATAGATAAACAAACAAACAAACAAGCAAAATATGATAAAATAGTAAATTAAAGCTGGACAGTGGAGACACCAGGGGAACAGTTTCTATTATGGGTTGAAATCAAGTAAAAGCAAGTTTTCAAAAACCTCCTCAGGCAGGTTGCTCCAGGCTTTAGGGGCCCACATACTAGATAGAAAACGTGCACTATGTACACTCTGCTCTGCTGTTCCTCACAGTGTTTTCACAGGGCTTACAGTTTATCCAATTGGTAAAACCCAGAAAGGATCGTTCTTTGCAATTTACCAAATACTATTTGTTCTAGTAGCTATTTATCCATGACTGCCTTCTATACTTTGTGTGAATAAGGATAGAGCTAATCCAGTGACTTCTCCATCCTTTCCACCCCAATTTGTCAATGACAAATGAACACTGAAGCACCACATCTCTCTCTGCTGTTCCCCATTCATCTCCGACCAAGAGGGTAATAAAAAGCGGTCACACATTGTCCGCCCTGCCTGGCTAAAAATAAAGGCATTCTTTGGGGTGTATTAATCAAAGCACACTCATCACCATTGGAGACGTCTTAGCACATCTGTTGTGAGGAATTCACACTGAGCTGGTTCGGTATTATAGGTATAAAACCTCTGAGCAGTATGTCCCTTACTGTGCCTCATTTGCTCTCTGATTCAGCCAAGAATGTGGGTAAAGGTAAAGGGAGAGATTCAACATGTATTTGGGAGGGTTGATTATCACACATTAAATGCCAGAAAAAATGTGTGTGTGTGTGTTGATACCTTAAAATGGATATCCTTAAACTAAAGACACTTTCTCTTAATGTAATTCTCAATAATATTTTCAGTGCCGATCGGACCTTAATATGATGAGGTGGTCTTACTTAGGAGGTGCTGGTAAAATCATCTGGCTGCACCGGGGGTTATTTATGGGCTAAATGCTCAGTTCCGAACACACGACACACCACGGCATAATAGCGGTTATTAGCCCTGTGTTAAATTACTCCTGTCAGAGCTTAACCACCAGGCAGTATTCCAGCGAAAGCAGCGCTGAGCAGGAAAGGAACTGAGAGACACTCTGGATGACCATAATGATCGTGAGAGGCAGCCAGCTGTATTTTGAGAGCTCCTCTTTATCCTTGATTGAGGACTCGTAGACATTCCTGAGTGGAAGGCATACATGCATAAAATGAGCGCAACACCAGTAGAGATGGTGCTTAAAAACCACAGTGAGAAGTGTTGTGGTTCTGCACACCGTAATTACATCGGCAAATAGTCAATATTGTCAGCGTAGGCATTGAATGGCAAAGGGTACGACTACATGTGCAGTGTGTGTTGGGTGAGTCTACATTTTGACTTTGGTCCGTCTAGCCAGTGATTAAATTACACAATTAATTCAAGACTATTCTATAAGGGAATTAGGATCAGATCTATTAATCTTGCTACCATAGCGGACCGTGGAGGCTGAGCAGAACAATCCATGGATAGGCAGAGACACTGCAGGCTGACGCCAAAAAAAAAAAAGGGAGCCTTACACAATTAAACACTGAGCACAAGGCTTTCCGGCATGCTTAATATCAAATAAATAAACATTCCCTCTGGACTAAGTCGGGCTCAACCCCATCATTATTCATTTTGTGATGCACATTAGTATTTATTGTGTGTCAGCAGCAAACAGCAGTTCATCAAAGGGCTGCTTATCATGTCCAAGTTGTCAGAAAGGCAGGGCTGTCTCCGGTCTGCAGGACAGGCAGGGTGAGGGAATAGGCTATTACACACAGGTACCACTTAACAGCTACCAAGTTACATATGAGTCGTCTCATCTCAAGAGGGAGCTAGTGGGGGATTGGTGATGGGAGTTGCCTGCCTATGAGCAGTAATTGGGTTTCCTATAATATAAATTTGAACTTCACAAGAATGACACAGGTGCCACAATAGACGGCTGTGATTCGCCTTGAGGTGATCCCAGCCAACAACACAGGCTTTAACAGATGTCTTCATCGCACTGCTTCATTCGTTGCACCAAACAACCTTTGTTCTCCCAATATGCGGTCTAAAAGAGCGTTAAAACATGCTATGTTATTTCTGAAGCAAACTCTCTTGCTGAGCCGATTAGAAGGCAAACAGTTTTACCTTCATGGTTCCCTGAGTCGCTTCAATTAGGTAATTAATTCCACTTCTTCCTCGTCAGGTGAGCGGCGTTGCAGGTTGGTTGACTGCTGTAATTAGCCGGATCATTTCTATGCCGGTCCAGGTTGGGCCCAGCTCTGATTACTCATAAGGCACCTTCCTGCTTTCCCAAACAGCCCCGAGCCTTAGCAATCACACAACCTGACGCCAAGGCCATAATTGTGGCTAATCACAAGCCTTGACATAAATACACAAAATGCCTGTCTGTGTTTAGAGTGGCAGAGCAAGCAGGGGAAGAGGGGCTTGTTTTGTGGAGTGATGTTTAGTGATGAATGAAGCTGTAACGCTGTCAGTCACTTCAAATGAGTTTGATTTGAAGTTCAAAGCAGTGAAAGGAGCCCCTTCTGACACTTTCTTTGTTGATTTCATTTTAAGTGTTTCAAGTGGCAATAGAGAACCAGATGCTTTTTTCATGGTTTCGTCTTGTCTCACAAAATAATTCTTGACAGAACGTCAGAATTTGACATACAGATCATCTTTGTCTTGTTGTCTATTTCATACCAATAAGTGATACATTTGATATGCATGTCTTCCATTGTCCTCTTCAAACTTTTTAACTTAATGATTATTAAATAGTGACAGATTAATTCAAATGCTGTGCCAGTTTTTAGATCAGATCACTATATTAATTCACCCAGAAAATGACCTGAGCAAATGTGCCAGGAGCAGTCTTCGCTTTCATCTGCAGCGTGCAAACTTTATTAAGGTGAACAACCACTGTTCACTACTGACAGCTGCTACTGCACTTTTCTTGACAAGCCCTTTCCTTTTCCTTTATCCCATTGCCAACCCACCCCCCACCCTCTTCTGGGCACCCAGAACATGACACATACCTTTGCTCTTGGTTTCCATGGTAACAGAGAGGGGCTCCGGGATAGCAAAGTGCTATTGGAAGGGCATCCCCATTACATCGATACAAAACAAGACACATGGGAGGCAAGCAAAATTCACTGCTGTTCACTGCAGTAATATTCTTTGATGTCTCTTTTGGTTGCTGCTGCCAAGATTACATCTAATAATGTCCATCTGTCAGTGACTGTTTAACCTCCTTTCAACATATTGTCCACTCAAGATTTTTATTGTTGAAGATCAAATATAAAACGTCTCTGTACCCGACATCAATGTCACACACTGTGTGATTCTAATGCTTCATGATGTTCAAACTGAATGAACTATTCAGACCTGAGATGTCAATTTGTAATCACAGCAACATTACATTACAAGCAAAGGTTTGTTACAATATCACCTCAAAACAGTCTGCTGTTTATACAATGCTGCCCAACATCAAGCTGATATGTTTGGAAAAATCTGGGTGACATTGAAGGAGAGAAAGGAGAAAGAGATATGGGCACAACTCACACCTTCACACCAGTGGCAAATCGAATCATTTTTGAGGCACCAAACGGTTGATTTTCTTGCTACTGAATCCCCCCGCCTGGCGCTCCACATCAGTGGCTCCCTGGCCCCTGATTGGCCATGCTCTGAATGGAAGGCCATAATTGACCTTGGCCACAGACAGAGAGGGGGCCAGAACTGCTCAGCCCTACATAATCAGCCGACTCACCAAAGCAAAGAGACAGAGACGGCAGATAAACAGTGAGGGAGAGGCACAGCAAAAGAGGAAGAGAGACACAGAGAGAGAGACTAAGAGAGAGAGGAGTGTGGGTTGAGGGGAAGGAGGAGATCCAAGGAGGAATACAGTTTCCACAGAGAAGAGAGACAAATGGACAGAGGCAGATGGAGAGAGTGGGAGTCTTAAAGAAAAAGCCCTGATGAAGAGTGAAAAGGCATAAAAGACAAGAGAGAGACAGAGTCACTCTGAAATGAACATCCTTTGCAAAATCACACGGCGGGTCGTGGTTGCAGAGCAAGGCTGCCCAAAAGTAGGTGAGAGGGGGCTGAGACAGGGAGGGGACAAACATTAATATGCAGAGCGATTGCTCACTACCCCAGTGTGGAAACGAAAAAATTGTTTATTAATGCTGGCAGCATAAAGCCTATTAATCCATGGAAAAAGGTCAACCTCCAGAAAGCTGAGCTGCATTCACAATGCTAAGCTGCTGTCATATGTATAAGAGTCACGTCAACACCGTGTGCAGACAATGGGGGGCTTCAGCAGACCTGTCTGATTACCAAACCAAAAGGAGGAGAGGAGACGGGGACTAAATGAAGATACCAGTAAAGCAACTGGACAAATTGTATGCAAATATTCAGTTGACAGACTGAGAGATTTGTATCTTGTATGGTTTGCAATGGAAATTAGATTATTAGAAGAAGCACACAAACAAAAACTCAACCCTAACATGTTCTCCTCATGTCTACATGACAATTACTTGTCTTTAGGCTCAACTTTAACACTTTTATAGAATGTATGTTGCTCAAATACATACTCAGGACGAGAACAGATAGACAGAGTACTGTGGTTAACAGCGCTATCTCTTACCTAACTCAAATCACTATTTTGTGTAGCAAGTTTTTAACATCACAAAAAATGTCAAAAAAATGGAGCAAATATCATGGAAAATAGAAGACATGTCAAAGTAGGAAATGAGGTCACTGCTTGGCTGCTCTCCAAGCCTTAAAGCCATATTTCTCTATCTATATGTTACCACTCGGTGACATCATTCGCAAATTCGGCATTAACTTCCACTGCTACGCTGATGACACCTTTTCTTACTGGGCTCCCCATCTCCGGAATAGTCTGTCTGCCTCAATTAGAGAGGCAGGCTCTATCCAAATCTTTAAGTCAAGGCTAAAACCCCATTTGCCTGCCGATGGATACTAGCATCCTGGCTACACATCCTGTTCTCCTGGTCTTCCTGCTCCTGTCCACTGATGCTGGTCATGTTCGCCTGTGTGAGTGAGACTACATGAATGAGTCTGCTTGCATGTATGGGTGTGTCTCCTATCTGCTTCCAGGCTGCAGCTCGGTAGTGTTGGCGCCTGCGTGGTCCCCTAGTCCTACGATGACGCAGACTGAGCTGCTGTTTGCTGTGATGCCCCACATCAGACCTGGATCTCCCACCATAATCAACTTTTATGCACTCTGTATACGCTGCTTGCCCAAACTCGACATCTATTGCACGCCCAACCATCCTGGTAGGGGGAGCAGCCCCTTCCAAGGTTTCTTCTTATTTTTTACAAGGTTTTGTGGGTGTTTTTCCTTGTCCTCTGTGCGGGTCCAAGGCTGGGGGATGTCGTGTACTAACCATTTATTGTTTTCACACTTTGGGCACTGTGAAGCCCTTAGAGACTGTAACAGTGATTAAGGGATATACAAATAATGATGATTATGATTAGTGATGTGATTTGATTTGATACTGCCTCCATCAGTTGAATAATATATTTATGTAATTTGCTCTTTGTCTTGACAGTAATAATACAGCCTGAATCTACAGACAGCAGCAGATCATTCCCTGCAACTGTGTGCTACTACAGCTAGTCAAATGTTTCATCTGATTTGAGCGGCTCAGACTCACAACTCAAACTGTTGCAAAGCTGTTACTACTGATGGAGGATTTGCAATTAATTGACAATGCAAATAATACCATGTTTTTATGAAAGATTTGGAGAGTGAGTAGAGTAGATTTGCATAATTTAGTTGGTGCTTGATATTATTAGAAGTTTAAAGTAAATTTCCAAATTAATTGTTGCTATTACTGCTGACAAGCCAGAATAGGATCTTGAAAGCCAAGCTGAATATTAAAAACTCACTATTTGAATTGCAAATAGCTCATCAATGATTAACAAATATGGTTTTAACAAGGCTCATAATGACGCCCATTGCATATTTTTTAGGAAACCTTTTGAAGTTTATTTGTGGTTGGTATCGCTTGTGGTATTGTGCAGATGTACAAATGTGCATTTCTTACTATTTTATCCAATGCCAATTACACAGATTAAAGAATGAAATACACTATAACACAATGTCCACTCTCCCATACTCTGAGTACTCTGTACATAGAACGTTTTGATTTAATTATTCACTAAAATAGATAGAAAACGTTGACGTTTCATATTTGGAGACAAAGTCGCAACAGGCCAGTCGAGCGCACTAAAGTATTCAAAACTTGATATTGTCCTGCTTCTCCACAAAGTCTCCTCCATCTTTCTGTGCAATTCCCTATTTTTTTATTCTCCTTTTTCCTGGCATCACAGAGTATATATCTATTTTTGAAAGGTGGGTGACAAAACGCACTGACGCTTTTAAAGTGTTAAGTGCACTTAAGCTTTCACCCTGAAGACAGTGACCTTTTAGCTGTGTTTAGATTTTGAACACTAAGTCCAGCACAACTCCCCCGGCTCACCCTACATCCATATACACACACACAAGTGCACACACACACACACATATGTACAAGCATACATGCACACACACACGCGCGCGCTTAAATTGTTTGAGTGGTATCTTCACATTCAGATCTGCACTTGTGCTCTCTATTGCCTTCAGGTTGTGATGTTACAGCAGGCGCCAGACCGGTCAGACTGATTATGATTCAACAGAGGAGCAGATTGATGCAACACGCCCTGAGCCCCAATCTGGTGCAGAAACTCAGCGGTTCAGTGGAGGCACAGGGTCAACTTACACACTGACAAAGTGTTGCCTGGAAAGTGTCAGAAATCATCAAACTTTGAAAGAAATCAATGAAGGATGCAGTGGAAGCCTGCATTCTAAAGATGGTGTGTTGGTAAAGGGTTGTTCAAACTAAATAAAAAAACAGCATCGTAGCACAGCCCTTAGGTGAGCAAACACACCAACCCAGAGAAACCACCCACACACCCGTCAGAGGGGTTTCAAATAGCTGTTGCTGTCAGTGTGTCTGTATCTGCGCGCTAGTGTGTGTGTGTATGTGTCTCTGTCCACTGTGCTGCTGGTGTTGATCTGTAAATTGGTGCCAGATTGGTGTCAAGGCAGCCAGATTTTTTTTTGCTAGATTGGTTAGTCATCTCTCGTCAGCAAGCCAGCCGTCTGCCCTCTGTAACAAGTTGACAAGCATATCTCAGACATCTCACACAATCACACACTAATCCACAGATGTGTGCACACACACACACACACGCGCGCGAGCACACAAACACACACGCAGGTTCATGTACACACAAGGAGAAATAAATAGACGCTCAATGTGAGGCAGAGGTGTACACACAGAGAGAAAAAATGTAAGAGGTGTCTGCAGGTATTAAGCTACTTCTTTCACTCTCTCTCTCTCTCTCTCTCTCTCTCTCTTTCTCTCGCGTTCTCTCGCTCTGTCTCTGCAGCATACACTCTCAGGAACCGTGTCCCAGTTTTTCAAAGAGGAAGTGCATGTCCTTTTCTTGTCGATTCACTCTCGCCAATGATTCTCTCTCTTGGTGTTTTGCAGTTAAACATCTTCCTCCTCTAAGCTATTATACCAACTCCACATTAGCACTTACTCCCTGACCTATAGATGCCAGTGTCTGCCAGGGAACTTTAATCTGCAGAAATATATTGCAGTACTTAAACAGAGGACAGCATTCGATCATGTTCTGGACTGCATTCTACAGGATATTGAAGTGCAATATCCACAATCTGAGTTTCTTTTCATGTTTCTTCTTAGGGGTGTTTCTTTAGAGGTGCAACTATGTGTTAATGAAGCAAACAAGCTGACCACCTGTTGAATTCTACCATTTTAGCTCATTAGCCACAAATTTAGTTGTTGTTGTTTGTTTTTGTTGGAGCTGTTTAAGTTAGTGGGGGAATTTAGGTCCCTCTCAGTTTGTTTGGCTAACCAACTGTATAAAGGCTCAACCAGAGCGTGAAAAACCCCTGACAGACAATCTCACCACTAAAGCACTTTAATAAAACAGTCAGAGAGAGATCTAATTTTCATATTCAGCATGCCGTGATCTATGCCCGAGAGACCTGTAAATATAAACATGTAGCTAATGTGATGTAACCACTGTTGTCAGTTGGAATACAGTCTGATAAATGGCTTTCCCAGATAACCCCACAGATAAAGGATGATCCGGTATAGGCCAGTCATGTCCTGCTCTCCTGAACTATGGACTCATTTTTCATGCTTTTCTTTAACAGGCTTTTAATGTACTCTTAAAATGCCCTCTTGACTTAAAATTACGCAAGGCAAGGAGCTGCACCGCACTTAAAACAACAAACATAAATGATGACCGAGCTAGGGCATTTCTTGTGAAATCGCTTGCCTCAATTAAGCAGCATTTTCACAAATGTCCCTCCATTTAGAGAAGCAAATAAGCTCCTAGCCCTAAATTTATTTGAACTTGAAATGAATCCCTTGTCTGCCTGAAGAACAGAGGTTTACAGCTGTCTGTGGACCTGAGAGGCATGCGGTCATAATCCACGGTAATACTATGGGATGTACACAATGTAGTAATCGCACATAAGCAGGGCTTTGTAGTGCAGTAGATAATCTGGATGATGAAGCATTACATCAGAAGGCGTAACTATTACTACTGGAACTAGCAGCAGTTACCATGAAGTTATATCACACATTTATTGCCCCATGTAGTGCTGTAGTTGTACGTAGATGAAGCCAGATGCTGGAACTGTACCAAGTGGGGGGTTATAGTGAAGCTGTGTAACTGTATAACCTGTATTCTGGGATTTGGACACAGAGAACCCCCGGCTCTCTGATACACTCGTCATTTGACTGTAAAGAGGTCATTTCACTGTGTCCATCTCTCCTGAAACCCTGTTGACTAGCAGCCAAAGGACACCGTCTGTGTCTGTATGAGGGAATGACAGCAGAGGATTCCCCAGCAGTTCATCTCTCTCTGAGGATAAACATGGCATGGCTACAGTTGGAAGGCTCAGCCATTCAACCAGTAGGCCAGAAAGGAAACACGAAACCAACCAGCGTGCCAATCAGCCTGTCAGTTATCCGAGCGTGAGCCAAAAGCAGTCAATGAGGCAGTTGATCAGGCAGTCGTTGATTTTGCGCAGAGATGCAATGGCGCTCACTAATGCCGTTGATAAATCGTTTGGTGGGTGCGATGGGGGGGTGGGGGGGATGGGGCTGCCATATGCGATCAGGATATGAGAAACTCCACTGCTTATCACCATCCACTGATTATGATCCCATTGCACAGCATTCCAATAGGTGTTATATGTCTTTATATGTCTTTAGGACCAAACACAACTCAGAGGGAAGAATTCAGGAGGAATAATTCAATACCCTGGTGGAGTCATCTGTAGATCATAACTATAAAGCATTCATTCATGTCCTTAAATTTCAATTACTTTCTCAAGCACTTTCCCATCACCCAGTGAATGTCCTAGCAGCATGTCCACACTAAACCCAGTGGAGTCACACAGCCTTTTTGTTCCAGATCTGTACAATGTAATTTGCTGAATGACTACCAGAGCAACTGTAAAGTTGGTGCTGGTCTGGCACGAATGTCTTCCCTATGCGTTCACACTGAATAGCCAGTGGTGTACAGGACTTTACTAGACATGTTTTATACCAGAGGAGGGTACGACCCGATTTCAAATTGCTGAAATTAAATTGCCGCTGTTCTTTTTATATGAGAGCCATAAAAGTGCAACCTTCCTTTCTGAATCAGCACATTACTGCCCTGACAGCCCGTCCTCTCCTATCTCCTTTATGGCCGTGTGTTTGCACACACAAAGAGCATGTGTGCATTCATGCATGGGCGTGTGTGTGTGTGTGTGTGTGTGTGTTTGCTAGTACGAGTAAAAGCGGTAGTTCTGCTGCCAGCAGCACTGTGTGTGGGTGTATGCATACAATAACTGACCCACTGGCCGCTGTGGTACAGCTGTGGTGTAACTTCTATGAAAACATTGGATAGCACAATAAAAAGATTAACAGGTCAAATCCATTCGTATACGTATAAAATACTATTTTCCACACATAATAACAGCACCTGACGCAACCTAGCAGATGTCTGATTAACTACAGAATAAAATGAACCTTCAGTGTCACGTTCACAGTCCTGCATGATGTGTGACACTAATGAATATATGCAACACTTAGGGGCGGATCTATTAAGATCCCAAATAAAGGGTACTAATTTGCGTGTGCGTTCTAAAAGTTTGCGCGTGTGGTTGATGGACGTTTTGCGGGTGATTTACTAAGAATGCGTGCGTAAATGACAACAGGTGCAAACGTGGTGGAGACAGCAGTATTTAAATGAGGGTTTTGCGTGTTTAATGTTTTGCACCATGGAGAGTTTGGATGGGCAACAGAACCGCAAGCGCAAAATGAAATTTGCGCCTATAGAATTAGAGGTGTTAGTGGAAGAGGCAAATAAACATTTGGATGAGCTACAGCAAAAAAATCTGAATATGACAAAAAAGAACATTATATGGGAGATCATCTGTGAGAAAGTAAATGCCGTTGGTAAAACAAGAAGAACAACGGATGAAATTAAGAGAAGATGGCAAGATATAAGACGAAGAACAAAAGAAAAATTGGCTTATAATAAAACCTCAGCAAAGAAAACAGGTGGGGGCACGGTGGAAGAGATGCCTCTAACTAACATTGAGCAACAAGTGCAGTTCAAGTGCAGTTTCTATGTCTCCTTCTCGCTACAATAACAGCAGCCATTTGTGCACAATTACGCATGCAGGGCGTTTGCACCTTCCCTTGAAACGTATTAAATACAGACGCAGTCTCCATCAACGAAATTGCGTTCAGGTTTGATAGATCACAGTGCGTGTGCTACATTAATCTATTTACATTTTCTCCTCCCAGTATTTTGCTAAATAGCGTGTAAACGCCCCATCTTGCATATTCATTGAGGCAAAAGTACTAACTGAATAAGGCGTGTTATTTTGCACATTTGCAAGACGCAGTCCTCAGTGCGCACTGTTAGTAGATCAGTTTGTACATTTATTTGTGCGTGCTATGAGTTTGCACACATTTTTACACACGCAAACCTTTAGTAGATCCGGCCCTTAGTGTGATGGCGTATTCACCCTAAATTTACTCATACAGTCATGAATGCAGGCACACACACTCTCTCTCTCTCACACACACACACACACACACACACACACACACACTTGTCGCTGAAATGGCAGTTTCTAGTGCTCCCTCAGTAGCTGTTGTGTTGACTGGCTCTCGGTGTGAAGAGGGAGCCAGAGAGACAGAGCAGAGAGCGCGGCTTAGTTAAGATTGAAGAGAATGAATTTTCATGATTCACAACCCTTCTGTAAGAGCTCTCCCCGCTATTGATTTTTACAACTGCAGGGGTGAAGCTTGATAAAATGTTACTTTCATTTCATGGGGCGGAAGTAGAAAAGGACACAAAGGGATTCTTGTGGCGGAAAGGAGAAGACTAGGGTTATTATGGCTGCAGGCACTGAGGGCTTTTGTGTCACAGCAAGAGAACCTCCATCCTTCACACCAGCCCACACTGTGATCCCACCTAGTGAGAACAGCCTGAACAAAAGAAGAACCTGCAACCCTGTAGGCATCAAACAACTGAGAGGTTTCACCCATCATAAAATAGCAACAACCCTCAGGAACCCTGTTTAGCTTTTGGAAAAATAGCATCAAGAGGTTATTTGTAAAGAGAAAACCAGTGCCTCTATTTACCACGACTTGACAATGTAAGACCGAAATCTCACTCGTTCTCATGACACCTTCCCACATTTCTGTTATTTCCCTCATATTTCACTTCTTTTGGCACGAGAATTTAAAAGTGTTGGCTAAGAGTACTGTGAGTGCGCCGCTCCGATGCAAGTTTGCAAGTGATACACATCCAATTACTGTTACTGGATGATGAGTTCTTGAGGACTACTTATGGCTTTACTAACACTGATCCCGGCGCTGCTCATTTGCACATTTCTTTGCACTTGAGGCAACAAGCACAAGTGTGCAATTTGTATTTGCATGGTCCCTGACATTTACACACTGAGAAAGCAATTAGGCCAGCATTAGGGTCATTAATACAGTGAACAAGCTGGACGTGTCAACTCTGAGAGCTACTGCAGTGTGTATTCATGGGGAAATGAGAATGACGGCGTATGCGCTTGTACATACTACATGCATGATATACAGCGGGTCTCACGGAGGAACAGAGATGAATATGTGCATTCCCCGTTGCTTGCGCCCACTCTTCTTCTGTTTGTCTTTTCAGTGTTTCTGTTCCTCAGCGAGATAAACAAACTCTCACACACACACATGCACATTCAAAAATGGTGAAACTTTCCGTTTGCCTCTAGTGGCCCGAATAGAATAATTGGTAGAATAAACGTTTATTTTCAAGCTTTTTCTGAATAAGGAGACAGAGGAATACAGGGAGCAGCAGTCAAAACACTGAGACCTCAGCTCAGCTTAGCTGGATCAGAATAAGCCTCACTGGTTGCCCAAGCCAATTCAAGGCACGAGAAGCAGGTAAGCTCACAGGTTAAAGGTGAACGAATCAGTGAACGCTAAACCTCGCTGCTCACTGCTGACGTGAGCGACCTGTCAGAATAGATTACATATTAGGAGAGCAAACTGAAAAGGTCACAGCCTTCTGCGTTGTGCACCTGTGGTTTTAAAAGGTGAGCACATCAGCGTTCACCACTCTTTGAGATGTGCAGAAAAGTAATGCTTTTGCCCCAGACAGGAAATGACACTTAGCTCATCAGCAAGGCATCATTGTTGAAGTTCAGTGCCGAGAACATACATCTGGATCAGGGGAGAGCACCCACTCAGTGTGACATTCATCTCCCAATAGCGATAGGTTTCAGTGTAATGATCAGGAAGCAGGCGGTGGTATCGGCAGCCACGGCAGAACCGATCTCAATAGATTAGGACTGCCTTCGGGAAATGGGTCTCCCTAAAGATTGTCCTTTAAAGGGTAATCACCGAGAGGGCATGGGATCAATAATCTTTCCACCACTGAGCTTTTCTGCTTCTAACCATAAAAATCAGACATGCTCTCGGATGAATGAGACTATCAAATGATTGCGCAAAGGCGGCCAAGTGTGACAGCTGGGAGACTGAATTCCCACACAAAATGGAAACCCATTTCAGTGGAGAAAAAAAATGTTTGTCCTCTCCATTTAATAGCTCCAATGAACATAAATAACTCATCACTTTGAAGTCATTCGTATTTGATATGAGGCTTTGTTGAAGCGGCGATGATGAGAAATTAATCAGCTAATATTCCTGTGTGTCTTTCTGAAAGGCTGTTTTGGTTGGATGATCCGTTTTTGTGCTGCTCAAAATGGTGAATGAGTCGAACAAAAGGAGTAATAGTCAAATGGGGGCAGCGAACAGAGGTTGTCTGCATGCTACACTGATTATATTGACCACAGCAGGGCTTTCCCTGGCATACATGCCTCGGAGTTCCCCCCTCTCTCCTAGCGCACCCCCCGCCCCAAAAACAATCGATGCACTGTTCTTTCCAGTCTCCTGCTTTCTCATTATCTGTCAGCAGCAGTTAATTTATAGCCGGCACTGGAGCATCCATACAATCCAAACCAATGTTTTTTGCCCACTCCATTTTCATAGAGATATAAAGATTCTCCAAGATGGATGGATGGGGAACTCAGTGTGAGCTTCAGTTGGCAGATCAATATGTGGCTGATGGCCACCATAGTAGAAGGCCAGTCCACTGGGGTGGGAGAGCTGGGTGGAGCAGAGATTAGCAGCCCACATAATGGATGGATAGCCTCTATAGATCCTTTTAGCGCCTACGTCACGATTACCTCACGGTGTTAGCTGGAGGCAAAACAAAGCAAAATTGGAGGCATCACCTCACCTCAGAGCAGCAGAGCAAGAGGCTACCCTTCACAGAAAATGTCATCTTGCTGTGTTGTTGGATGCCAGAATCGAAGGAGAGGCTCCAACTTGAAATGTTATCGTACACCAGCTGCCACCGCCAAATCGAAGCGTTAAAACGAAAGGATTGGACTGAGGCGATCATCAAAAATGCTCATAGGTTAAATAAAGTATTGTCTGTTTTAGGTATGGATATGTGTCTAAACATTTGTCATGCCCACCTAATCACAAATTGGGGAACTAGGAGGAATAACGTGAGGTGAAGTCTCTTAGCGCATTAGCTAACTTTTAGTTGTAACGACACAAAACTCATCTGGTAAATCTTTGTATTTGAAGTCTTGTACATGACCATTCAGGACATAGTTATAGGCATCTAAAGATTTATACGCCCTCAGTTTCTCTTTACTATACACGCTTGGTTTCTCTATCAGGTCGGTGTAAATGTCTGGCCATTCCACAGCAGGTCGTCCTGTCAGATCGTCGGGGCCAGTCTGGTCCCGTTGGTTCATGTTAACTTGTTCCAGTAACACTCGCGGTCCTGGAGAGTGAGTGACCATAAATATTCAGATATAGCGTTATTTTCTTCAGCCGTGTTAAAAACAAGCCAACGAAACTTGCTAGCCAGCGTTGTTGGCTAACATGTTCCGGCCGGGTTCTGCCTCCACCTAAGCTCCGCCCACAAAAAAACCTCATCATGTTTACTAACTGAAAAGGGGTCTATAAGGGCTAGAATTCATTGAAATCTATTAAGTGAACAAGTTTTAGCTTAGAATAAGGAGGGTCAATTCAATAACACCCCAAGACAGTTTGGCCACATGATGAAGGCCAGGATGCTGTAGTGGTAGCAAGCCTCGCAGTAAAAACACCTGATTTAAATGCACACGCCTCTGCATGTGTATGATGAGAGACCTTCCTGAATACTACATGAACTCGGCAGGTTCACGGTGAGGTTCTGGACTGAGAGCACTAAGGGACTGTATCCCTCTGCTCTCTTCATCCATTACACATATATTCCTCATATTCCTCCCAGCATGCTCAGTCACAGCGCCGCTTTACTGTACGTCATAAATACGTGTCTCGTAAAGCAGCGACTCAGAAAGCAAGCCGCGTGCGCCTTTACATAACGCCGTAATTACCTTGAGCAAACAGGGGAATAAAAACAATGATGGAGGAACAGGGAGAGATGTGAAATTAATAGATCTTTAAGCTGTTGACCCGGAGAGAGATAGAGGACAGATCACCTGGTGCTTTATATTTATGAGTTATTGTTCAGAGAGGCATGAGCCCCAGTGGTAAAGCCAAACACAGTGGCAGTAGAGGCTATCCGGGGGAACTCTCTGTGGAGATGCAAGACTCGTCGTTCCAGTGGTCCAAACTACAGCTGGGACCCCCCTGGATGCACGAGGCCGCTCAGAGAACTGACATGATTATATACGCAAATAAAGAGGGCGCGTTCAAATTCCTCTAAGGCCAGCGAGCCAGCAGCAAATAATGACACATTATTGATATCCACTCCAGCACATCAATCAATTTATCTTCTCAATGTAAGCATTTGTAAGGGGCGTGAAGTGGCTGAGGACCACTTTAGGTCTCTCTATTTTTAGCTCCTCTTGGCCCTGACCACCGGTTCACCAGTCCAGCTTTGACGCCTACCTCCGACCTTGTTGTTCATTAATGCATGAAGCTGCTCTCCCTCCAGTCCTCACGACCGCCACCCCGCCTGACACTGACACTACATTAGAGGCAGGCGAGAGCAATGCTATGGAAATAATGAGGCTCCCCCCACCTAACAAAGCCTGGGCCTGACTCTCCTCTGGAGGGGAAATCATCTGAGTAATTAGGTACCAGGGATCTGCAGGAAGGTGAACATATTATGTTCTGGCAGAACATCCTATACTGGGTGTATTATAGTAGATAGTGGATTTATTAGTGTTTATCATGTGTTTAAGTGGGGAAAGATACTTAGAGCAAACAAATATTACTACTTATTGTCAAATATTTTTTTTATAAAATTACATTTAAAAATGCAACTTTTCAATTTTTGTTAATTATAAAATGATTTTAAAATGTTTTTATCCAAGGAACTGTGAAACTGGGAGAAGGATCATTTTCATTCATGGCAGGTTTGTAATCAACACCCATAAAACACATTAACAGAAAGCCATCTGTTGGTTGGGCACCTACACACATGTTGCATGAAACACACACACACACACACACACACACACACACACACACACTCTTTTTTTAAAATCTTTTTACACTGTGAAAGGAATGTGCTACAAGTGCTAGACTGTGAAGAGGTACCATAATTCTGTTTTATCTTCATATATTTACTACCTGACTACGATATTTCTATTTATTTCCTCATATGCTGCATGCACATAGCCGGACGACAAAAATGAAGATGCAGGGATAGACCTGGATGTATACACATCTGGAATTGCACCTTTTAAATCCCGATCCCTAGTTTGAAAAGTCGTCTTTGACATCAGGTGGAGTTGCAGGCCTCCGTGGATGGTTGAAGACGGCCATCAGAAATGTCACGTCTTTGAAAAGGGCCTGAGGATGAAAGCAAGGGAACAAAAGGCATCCACGGGAGAGTGCCTCTTGGGCAGAACAGAAAAATGGCCAGAGTGGAATGATGAATAAGAGAGTTGGTAGTTGGTAGAGAAATATAAAATACCCTGGAACCTCAGGGACTCATGACTTCACCGTCCTCGTGCGAACCCCTCAGTTTTACACCACTGACTCCCGTATAAGCTGCTCTTTTCTATTCTACGCTGTACGCTGTCACTGTCTCCCATATTGATGCCATCCGAGGGAGCGCGTACATCAACCACCTTGGAGCTTTCATCCAGCCTGGATTAGGCACTAAACGAAACAGATGCCCTTGGTGTTCTGTGTTTATAAGGCCGATGATACAGCTTTTAAAAAGCAAGGCCAAAGCCACTGTGCCCCAGAGTGGTCCTCTCAAGGAATTCATTTCTAAAAAGGGCCACTCCATTGATCTGGTAAGTCAATTTGACAATCATGAAAGGTAGCACTAACAAGTGCAAGGAGGCGATAAAGAAAGCCTGCAGTGTGAAACTTCAGTGAAGTGAAGGAATTGGGGACCAGCTCTTAAAAAAAAACCGGCCGACCGTAAAATGCCCAGCCTCTCCTCCAGAGAGATGGTAGGAGAGCGTATTAGCAGGACGGAAAATCCACAACAACATCAGCAACACGGAGTTGCATTTGCTGGCACCGACATTTCATCACGAATAACAAAACTTAACAATCCAACACTTCCTTAGGCTCGTCAGGGTTGTAATACTCTATTCCCTGGAGAGTAATAAAGATGTTCATGTTTTATCTCATTTTAATTTGTCTGGTTTTGCTGTTTGCATAAACAGTTGTATTACAGTTGTCTAGAGACTACCATGAATCCTATTCCCGCTAGTTTCCACAACCAATGGGGAGAAATCCCCTCCGCTTATTACTATTCAAGGAAAAACGCCTAATCCAGGGAACAACCTAGAGGGGAAATTAGCCGGGAGTTTATTGGCCCAGATACAATAGGAGCAGATTGAAAAGGGGCAAGATGATTGAACTCTCCTTTATTCCACGGCGAGCCCTTTGTGCCGGGCTGCACAGTCACTTCGATGCTATCTCTGTCACTCTGCCGCACGCTGCGCCTCGGGTGCCTCACACAAAGGAATATGATGCACTACCAGGGGCCCTGAATGGGCTTTCCATCCCTCTTCTGAAAGACTAGCACTCTCTTTTTTATTCATCTCGTCTTTTAAGAAAAGGAGTGTCACTTATTATCAAAGTACTTCATCACAGTAAAAGCTTTGGTGCTTTATTAATTATTGTGAGAGAAGTGATCATGTTAATCCTAGTAAATAAAGTGACCTGAGTTAAATATAGGGGGAAAAGGCTACACTCCTTTTTTTTTCAAACAAGAGGAGCTGTTTACTTGCAGCATTTCCCTACATGCTCTGCCTCGCTAACTCCCAAACACCATGTTCTTTTACAGCAATATAATCTTCAAGGTATTCTCTGAAAATGTGAGTGCACTGTAATCAAATACACCTAATGGGTAGAAAAGGTCGACTGTGAGCTCCTCACTAACAAAAGAAGACAGAGCGGTAATGGGAGGAACAGGTGTACCCTGCTTTCAGGGGAGGAAGGAAGAGACGGGAGGGGAGAGGAGGCGGAGGAGGACGAGGAGCTGGAGGAGGATGAAGAAGTGTGATTTTGCAGACTGCCATTACCAGAGTAATTCGCACACAGAAGAGCACAGAGAGACCTTTATGTGGGTGGGTGGATGGCTGGGGTCTGATCAGAGCCTCCATTAGTACAGAAATAAGCTACAAATGGAGCAGGGAAGCTGGGTGAAGAGAAGAGCAGGTCTGGAGCGGTACTGAAGGAAAAGGTCCTCTGACCCAGCTTAAAGAGACCCACTTTACTTCTGCCCTCAACACTTATTAACCTTTTTTTTAGCATGATAGGAACCACATACTGCAGTACTGTATACTGTACTGTACAGTTAGCATCATTACTGATAGACTGCTGATTTCTACAGTGGTAGCCATTGCAGACGTCACTATTATTATTATTATTATTATTATTATTATTATTATTATTATTATTATTATCATCATTATCATTATCATCATTATCATTATCATTATCATTATCATTATTATTATTTATCAGGCATCTATCCGGCATAACTACTGTAGACAATTCATTCTTGCACATTAGAACCACACTAGTACTGTATATCCACAATGTAGAACAACACTAATTTCACCCCAATTAGTTATAAGAAATTCCTTTTATACTTCCAACAGCTAAAAATAGAGAAAATACATAAATAATAATAAATAATTTTCATTGGGGATGGAGCAACATGCAACATTAGTTCAGCAAGCATGCAGCATTTATAACCAAATATGTTGATAGAGAGTGTGTGAGAGAGAAACAGAGTGTGTACAGTCAGCAAATTGGCCAGATCAAGTCTTCATATGTGTGTTATAAACCCTCTCATTGTAATGCAGCATGGGGCACCCATTATGTATATTAATTCCCAATCCCTACAGTGTATTTACTTCATAAAATCCATAGGATTCTAGGTCAATCCTCTTCAAATGAAATTCATTTCATAGCTTTAGTCAAGAGGTGATTAAGTCTTCCATTGGAGAATTTCATTGGAAAACCGGTGAATGGTAAAGTACGAGGAATGCTCCTCTATCCCTGCTAGGTAATGAATGAAGACGGGAATGCAAGTGGTAATTCCGACTCGGTGCTATGAGGATTAGGAACCTGAGCACAGGAGAGGGAGTAAGAGACAGTGATTCTGATGGATACTCCTATCTGGGAGAGGAGCACTACTTGGGATGTTCTTCCTGCTGATTGATTTGACTAACTGGGAGAGGACAGACTGGAGTGCTGGGGCTGGGAGCGCTATCTGTCACTGGATGAGGTCTTATCGTCTACATGGCTGTCTAGCCTGCAGACGCCTGCTTCATTTTAGAGAAAGGAAAGTCAATAAGAATGGCTGTTCTTCAGATGTCCCACGTCTGGTCAGATTCCAACATGGCTGGACAGTGTACTGATGTAGTGCAGTCTAGACAAATAATGATATTGAGTACTAAATATGTTTTGTTAAATTAAGTACATTATATTAATCTTAAGTGTCACAGTATCACAGACTGTTCTGCCACGACAAGTGATTTTTAGAGGGTAATGGACCAAAAGATTGGTACGGTGCACTATACCGTCTGGCGGTAATAGCATGTTCTCGTGTGAGGGAGAAATATGTGCGTTCTTCCTGATTTCTTTCACCTGATGTAAATGGATTGTTCTTATGGACTGAGAACATGCAACTCCTGAGGGCATCTGACCTGATGAATAGAAACCTAAATGAATTTATGCTTAATGGGATTTCTAATCTTCACTCCATTACAATTATCCCATTGTAATGGTGGTAAATATCTGAGGCTTGCTCAGTGCCCCTTATTGAAATGAATAATAAATCCAGTAATAATAAAAATAATACATTAATAAATGGATATTGATAATATTAATATAGTAATTTCCCTGTAGTAATATGCTTAGTACAGATGGAAACATCACTGATGTCATTAGACACAGATGTATAATTGAGAACATTTTACAAGACATGCTCTGATTTTTACTAATAGAATAGAATAGAATAGAATAGAATAGAATAGAAGAGATTGCTTACTGAGGTGTACAGATGGCCCTCCCCGTTCATGGCGATGTATAACCCTGTCTTCACGGACTGAATGGCGACAACTCGGAGGCCCACAGGAATAAGGTTGAACAAAGCTGGAAAACACACACACAAGAACATGCACACACACACGCACACACACACACACACACACACACACACAAATATCACCAAACACATTGACATACAAAGAACTAGCCATTAAGTGCACATTAAATACAATTGAAAAAAACATTATGGTGCAATTCATCTTCCAAATGCAGACTGCCTATCATTAACGCCTCACAAAGCACAGATAACACCACAGCAGGCTACTGAACTTTGGCAATCTCTGGAGATGAGTTGCAGCGAGGCCGCTGAGCGTGACTAGCCTAGCATAGCCCGGACCACCCTGAGCTACCTGGAAAGTAGCTGTAATTGGGGCCACCACTGGTGCGTGGCAGGTTTAATAGGCCCTTTGTTGTCGTGGCAGACTCGTTGGACCTGTTAGGTAATGGCTATTGTTTGCACTGGTGAGAAATAACAGGACTGGCCTATAGCTGTGACATTAAGTGTGTTATATGGCAGACTTAAACGCACCACAATATGAACTATGCTGACCCTGCAGGTAATTGGTAGTGGCCGGTTTGGAGCCCCGGTCAAAGATGTGAGAACTATTGTGTGACCGTTGGTTTTTGGTAGCAGGGGGCCAATTTCAGAAAGCTACGGGGCTGTTAATGGTAAAAATGTAGTGTGCAATAGTTCATGTCTGCACTTGGGTTGATGGTGCATTACCACTTATACTGACTGCTTATTTCAATTATATCTCCATTGTGCGTCTCCATCTCCATCTGTATTGCTCAATGTTTCAATACGTCTTTTAATCAGCCTATGAGATGTGACGCGTGTCATGTCTCCTCGTGATGACAAGAGAAAGTGACACAATGTAGAGTGTCAAGCTAGCATTAGCACCAAGCGCTGAAATCAAATTAACCAGCTAGCCTGAAGCGCTAGAGGAGCAGTGCCAGAACAGGGCTAATAATACCCTTTTCTCCCCATTACGCCTACTGTTTCGTGGTCCACTTTCCCTCTCAGAGAAAAGGACGAATCTGTATGATCCTGCAGCTGTCATTTAAGAAGACAGTCTGCCCCAAAAGCTCAAAAATAATTTGAGAGCGGACAGGTGTACCTGTTCAGAGACAGATTTCAACTTCACGGCTTAAATAATGCTGAGAATGAAGGAGTTTGTATTTCCTTGTGCACTCTGATGTTAGCGATGCATGAAATGTTTTGTATGCACAGCTGTCAGATGTTGGATCTAGAAGGCTAAGAGACACTGTCAGGTTACTCACAGGAATTACTGCTGTCATCCTTGGTCCCATCAAGAGAGCCATCGGGGTTCATTTGCAAGTAGTATCCCTGCCTGCAATATAACCTGGTCACTATACCCTTGAGCTGGGGATCTGCAGGAGAGAAAGAGAGAGCGGGAGAGAAGAAGGGAAGAGGGGGTACAGATTAAAATGGGGGTTGAATGACTACTGAAGAATAAAAGATCTTCAGATTAGAAAAAAAAAAACAACCCAGTTGTTATAAAGATTGCTGCAGCAAACCAAATTAGCTTCTGCAATCTCAACAAATCAATAACGGCTGCTTTAATAAACCAGGGATATAGTAATATGTTGTTTTCTGAGGGTCTTAACGGTAAGACACCATAAAACACTGTGCAGAACTTTTTTGCCCAATACTTTATGACCCTAGTGTATTTTCACCGGCAAATCCTGCAGCCAAAATTCAGTGCACATAAGCCCTACCCTGCTCAGAGATAGGCCATCCAATTATAGGCAGCCGAATTAATCTGTGGCTGCCTGGCTCCCATAATGAACCCAACAGCACCCTCTCTGGGTCCTCAGCGTGGGATGTAACAGCTACTGGTCCTGTCCCTTCCAGCAGACCCAATGGGGGAATTAGTCACACATCTAAATAAATCACCAGTGTGGTAAGAGAAATGCCCAAGCACACTTAACCTCAACCTCAACCAGTTTTGTTGTAATCGGCATTTTGTAATTCGGCACCGACATGGGGAAAAGGGGAATGTGAAATGTTTAACGATGTAAAATGTGAAAGAATAAAACACTGAAAGAGAAACATTTCAATAAAACTGCAGGGGAAACGAGGCTTTTATACTGGAAAAATATTGCATGTCACAGTGATATTTCTTCATCTGTGTGTGTTCGTGTCTGTGTGTGTGTGTGTGTGTGTGTGTGTGTGTGGACAACCTCTAGGGTCATATACCACCAACATTAACTTCATCGTAGAGACAGCCATCACCCCAAATTTCATTCTAAGAAAGCCCCGAGGAGGTGAACAATCACCTGAGCCTGAGCCCACACCATGCTCCACGCTCCCCTGTGTGTGTCTGTGAAGATTGTGTTTGCGCTTGTGTGTGCGTGTGTGTATTATGTGTGTGTGAGTGTGTGTGAGAGAGAGTAAGAGAGAGAGAGAGAGAGAGAGAGAGAGAGAGAGAGAGAGAGAGAGAGACCTTGGTCACACAGATCTCAGGAGGTCTTGCTGAGGGCAGACACAGGCACTGGCTGTTTTTTATTTTTTATTTTCCCGGTGTATAGCTCAAGGCGCTCTCCTCGGAAATCGTTCTGTCAGGTGGTGGCATTAGGCAGCTATGAGACCTTTCACTGCTGCCTGAAACGAGGAGAAAATGCCGTTTCCTGCAAGTTGCAAGGAGACTCTGAGCAATACCTGTATCACGGCATTCAACAGCACTGCTTTGTTGCCGTGCCAGAACAATGACAAGGTGGCCAAAGCCGACTCTGTCACATGCGAGGGTGCTTCTGCTGAGCACTGAGGGGGTGACAGGACAGTGACAGTATCTCTCTTGTTAACAATGCTACTCAGCCATTGAGAAAGAGATTTCATCCCGTGAAAGGCAGACATCACAGTGAAGAGCTCTTTCTCTTTTTTTTTCTTTTTTTTTAAATTCTCATATTTGCGTGATGGACACACAGTAGATGGCTTACTGAGTAATGAACAAAATTGAACCTTTCATCTGTGAAAAGGACAAAAAAACGCCGAAGCTTTCACTGTCCTGTCGGCTTTTCTGGCTCTATCGCCCACCAGCCTACAACCTGCAGCCCTTACAGATCACAAACAGCATCAGTGTTACTCAATGTGTGTGCGCGAGTGTTTGTGTGTGTGTGTGTGTGTGTGTGTACATTCTCGCCTGGCCCAGTGCCCTATGAGAGCCAATGAAAGGATAACATGATGAGGCTGACACATCAAAGAGAGGATTCTCAGGGCATTGAGAAACTACCACTATTGCCTTTCTCACCCTCAACCTCGCTGGTCTCCTCCTGCTACTCGTCCCTGCTGGAGGCGAGTGGAGGAACAGCTCAATGTTAAATAAGCATTTAGAAACGCTCCCGTACCACAACCACATCTCCTACAACCACATGACCACACCCTTGTTCCCTCCGTCCATCCAGTCAGAGAAAGATGCACGTTTTCCTGAAGCACGGAGAGCATGAGAAACACACACACACACACACACGCACACATTAAGGAACACGCATGCACACACACACAGATTCGCACATGGATTTTTAATGAGTGCGCAATCCCCTTGAGAAAGTACACTTGTGAGGACTAACATGGCCATTCTCCAGTCGATTAATGACTTTGATCAGCAGCATTTTAACAATCTGTGGGAGTGAGATTGATTTCGACGACAGTTCAGTGGGGGCCTGTAATAATTAAACTAGAAGCAGAACTGGGTGTTGGCTGTGCGAATACTCTCTCTCTCTCTCTCTCTTTCTCTCTCTCTCTCTCTCTTCTCTCTCTCTCTCTCTCTCTCTCTCTCTCTCTCTCTCTCTCTCTCTCTCTGTCTGTATGTGTACGTGTGTGCGCGTGTGTCAGTGTGTGCATGTTTGCGTGCAGGTGAACTTGGCTCCTCCGTCATGCTATTAATCATATGATGCTGGCCGTGTTCCCTGGGGGAAGCCAGCCTGTATATCTGGATGGCACAGACACGGATTCCCCCTCTGGTTTTAACAGCTACTGTATTCCTCGGCTGCGGCCAGAGTGAAGTGAAATCGGTGGCGTTTCAGCGAGCTTCGGAGAACGAGAGTAAAGCGTAATGGAAAAGATAAAAGGCAAATGCACAGCGTGTGAGATAAGACTAATATAATACGTGGTAGTAGACGTTTAATCCTATTTTAAACAGTGTCTGAATGAATATGTCTATAATGCAATCATGTCCTCCAATACTCACTTTATTATTTATGGCTGCCAGTTTAACGTTGGACATTCATGTGTGCTGCTACATACGCTAAACTGCTGAAGGTCAAGCTTATTGTTGGTCATCAGATGAATGCTCTCGATCTGAGATGTTTTTTTGTTAGTTCAAATCACTTGCTTCAAATCCTCAAATCCTCAAATCCTCAAATCCTCATTGCTCGCTCAAAGGACGTTTCACTGTTTCTTTGTGCCTTGGTTATACAATTACGAGAAAGGGAATGTGAGATTGGCGGATGAAAAGATATGGGGGAAATGCTCAGTGTTTTTAGAATGACACAGCGTTTTCAGTGCTGTCAGGCTAGCAGCAAGAGGTTGGATACGGTGCATGCACTCTGAAAAATCCACAACTGCGTCTAAGACATTTCTCTATGGAGTCTCCCAGTCAAGAAGATCCTTGATTCATTCACACTCTCTCTTGTTTGTCTTTGTCTTTCTTTGTGTCTCTCTCTCTCTGTGTTTGTCTGTCTCTCTCTCCTTGTCCGTCTGCACGTCCCCTCACTCAACACTAGTGGGGTCTCCTCCAGCATATTTGCATTGGACTGTCCCAGTCCCATGATATTGGTTTGGGCATTTCGAGGTATGCTTCCACACACCACTTTGTTGTTTCTAAGGAAACAGAGTGGCGGTTTGGCAGCAGCAGGAGGTTTCCTTCAAACACAACAAGCATCAGAACCGCCAGACCTCAAATTGTGTTGTTCTGCAGAAGTCTTCTATGCATATTAAGATAAACAAAACTGCCATCGATAGATTGTGATGATGCTTTTTCACAAAGGTACTGGCCTCCCTACCTCCCTTGTTCTCTCCCTGCTTGTATCTCCTTTGTCCCTCATCCATACCTCTCTCTCTCTCTCTCTCTCTCTCTCTCCACTAGAATCAGCACATTCTTGTTGCAAAGGCAGCTATTAGACCTGCAAAGACACGTTTAAGTCTATACGAATTGTGTACAGAGCAGCATGATGTATAGGACATGCACATTAAGACACACACACACACACACACACACACACACACACACACACACACAGCAGCAGCAGCAGCAGCAGCAGCAGCAGCAGCAGTTGTCTGCTGTCAGCCCTGCCCTGCCTGACCCACTTTGGATGTTTCTGGAATAGGAGAAGGGCTTTTCCAGCCTGCATAGGAAAAACCCCTCTGTGTTGCCCCAGCCTCTCTCTGTTGTCATGGAAAAGCGGATGAAGCGAGGAAAGCTGCCAGCACGCCTTTTTCATTTCTCTTATATCAACAACAACTCCTGCCACATCAACAACAGCCCACTGCTGTTTGGCTGTAACCTGTCAACATACTTCTGAATAAACTGCCACTGTTAAGGAAAACATTCACCTTAAAATGGGTTTCTCCATTGGGCTGATCACATAAACTAATCTAATGCAACGTAATCTAATGATCTATGGATCTAATCTAGTCGGCTAGTAAGAGCCAGCGAGCAGCGAGATTATGGGTGAGCCACAGTTGGATGTGTCCCTATATCACTTGCTGGGCGGACTGTAATAGGATTTACAAGTCTCATCTCTAATCTCTGAAAATCGGTCTGATCACTGACTCTGCATCTGCTATCAAAATTCATGGATGACTAAAAATTAATGATAGATGAAAACACAGTATTTCAAGCATTTTCTGTGTTGTATTGGATGAGCATAAGATACCACACCTATGCAGCATAATTAACTCAGTGTGCAACGCTTCATACAGCATTTCGAATGTCTTCTCCATGATTACATTGTGTGAAATATATGCTTTATATGCATTAAGCACTGTGATGATCTGAATGTATATGTAGCAAATCCAGCACAGTAAAACAATAAAAAAAAGGCTTTGTATTTTCATTGAATGTTAAGAAAACTTTGCAGTGCATTTCCCTTTGAGCTCACACAGGGAGATCCTGATCCTGGTGTCATTGCTTTCAATCGGATCAATAGGATGTATAGCGTACAGTCTATACAGGACAGTTGGGTTGGGCCTTTTTAAACATTATTTTACTCAGTCTTACTCAACTAGGCTGACATAATAATAATAGTGTGAAATGGAATGAAGACAGATATAAAGAGCTCTGGTCATTGCTGTACAAATCCCATTATATGTCAATGTCAATCAATATATCACACATGGGTAACCAATGTCTGGCCACATCTTGGAAGAAGATCAATGCTAAAACAATGGAATTGAATTCATCTTAAAGCTAAAACAGCTTCTCTGCAGGCTCAGTCCCACCTCTCACACATGTGTTTTCACCTGGGGACGGTCTGAAATGAAGACAACTGTGGCGTCTGCCTCTGTTATCACACCACATATGATTGGTGTTGCATTCGGCTTTATTCGCTCAAAATGTCCTTCCGGGGTCTATTGAATTAAGCGCACCAAACAAGTCATTAGTCTTCCTTAGCTGTGTGCGCTTGTGATACAGTGGAGAGGCAGAAAAAGAGGAAGAGAGAGAGAAAGAGAGAGGAGGAAGAGGAGGGGAGAGAGAGAAACCTACATTGGTATGGGCAGTTTTTCGAAGCAGCCCCTTTTGTGCACCCAGAAAGCAACAGTCTGATATCGCTTAGTACAGATTTTCAATTCTCCTGCGAGGTTGAAATTAATGAGGTATATTCCCATTAGGCCGTTAATAACAAATAACACAAATTAAAGCCAGGGACAACAGAGAGTTTGCCCTGTGTTCTGATTAGAGCTCCATCGTTCACAAACCGGGACGAATCACCCATCTCGCAGCTTTCCCCTCTTCTGTTTTCATTTTGGGAGCGTTTCTTATCTTCCAGACAGAGGGGTCATGCTTTGTGGAGCCCCAGAGCACGGCTCGCCAATCCTTCTCATGGCACTGCCACTGTGGATTCTCATCGCGATTCTTTTTGCTCTAATAAAATGGCCGGTGTAGGTGTGTTGTTGTCAAGTTGTTTCAGGGGTAATTCATCACTGCAGGTTAACTTGGCTTGCACCATCTCTGACTGCCAGATTTATTTGCGCCTTCCCTCTTCACATCCATGACAAGTACCAAGATATACACCTGTTTGCCTGCTTGAGGAGCCTGTTACGGTTTTTATCAGTCCCCAGTCCCCATCTATAGGCGTGGCCAGGCATTAATTCCCTTCCTAAATGACAGCAGCTTCTGTCCACATCTCTGATCTATAGGGCTGTCGTACACCGCCAAGGATTTCAGACAAAAAGCCCGACAGAAGCAGTACAAGCAAATTCTCAATTGAAAACGACAGAAAGACAAATACGTGTACAGACAAACATGCAGACACACAGTGGGTATAATCAGAAACAGAAGCCTGTAGGATAGCAGACTATACCCTGGCATTCTGATGTACCTTGACCCACGTCCAGATGTGTCCTCGATGTGCTCAGCTGTATGTATTGTTCCTGTTATGTCAAAGCCATTTTAATCTGTGTAATCACTAAGGGTTAGCAGAGTGAATATTTCCTTTTGCCATATCGTCCAGTTCTAATGTGAATACAGACTTTAGAAGAGGCATAGTTACTGGAAATGGCTCTCTTTGTGACCAGCTGTTGCAAGGTGAAAGACTGAAACGCTTTTCCAGATGCCTTGCTACAACAAATTGCAGCTGATCATCTGAATTTGCCATAAACTGCATATGCTCAGGGGTAATATGTAGTGATTTGGAGATCAGATCTCTAATGCAACAGGTTTAACACCTGATGACTCCAAGGGGAAAAATTCAGCCATCTTCCATCACTAATTTAAGGAGGGGGAGATACGAGGAGTGACTCATTTCCTTTCCTGTATGAATTAATTAAATTCATTAAGAAAAAATTATCCTCACTTCAGCAGTGGAATAATGGTTGACAGTGCTCTTTACCATTCCCAGGTTGCCACATTAGAGCTAAAATGTTCATGACATTTTCATAAGTGGAACGAATTTCAGCGAGGGGGATAAAAGGCCTTGGCCCACGATTTCGCAAAATTATGCGAGAAAAGATTATGTTTGAAAGGCGTCACCTCCATTCCGCGGGAGATATTGACCTTTTTGCTTGCATATGAATGAGTTTCGTTTCTGCCTCTGGTGATGTGCTTATTGCACTAAGCAGTTCAGCAATTCGTGTATGTGCTTCATAGGGATCGGGCCCTTTCCAGCAGCGCCGAGGTGACAGCTCGGTAAACCTGCCTAAACCATTAGCCACAACTCGTCTGAAGCCTGTCATCCACCTGAGATTGGATGTAAATCAGAGGCAGATTTGTTATTCTCCCCGCCCCGCCTGTTTGGCCCGACCACAAAGATGTGTGAGTGACTGGTCAATATACACAGCGGCGTGCTTTCTCCCCCTCAATTTAACCTTTTACGCACGTTGGTGCAAATTGGCACGTACGTTTTGATGAGTAATATCTTGATTTCATTATTACCTCGTCTGCTTCAAACACCCACGAAGGGCAATGTACTAATGGTGGTTATAGGCCTAATCACAGCTCTCAACCAGTGGTTTCCTATGTATGCATATGTTTACACTGAATGCGCCAACACAGCAGGCACCTTGCACACCAAACTTCCCACACCTTGTCTCCGTAGTCGCCGCTTCCTGAGGCCGAAGATGCGCACTTTAGAGAAGATGTCGACCAGGTTCCCATTGCAGAGCCCCTTGTTCTTACTGGGGCTCTTTCTCCGCCGGTTGGTCAAGGGCCGGTCTATGTGTTGCTCCCGTGCCTGCCTCTTCTGTCTGATCAGCCCACTTGCGATAGCAGCAGCCATGGCTCAAAATCTCACAACTGCTCAGGTCCAGTCTGCACACGGAGTACAGACTACATAAACAGCCGCCTCTCGGAGCTCGCAGCCCGGGTCACAGTCCCATGGTGGCGGCTAAGCGGGTCCGTTCCGTGATGTGAAAGTGTCAGATAGTGTTCTTATTTGTTGGTTTTCTTTCTTGCCCAAACACTACATGGTAATTGTGATATCAAACAACAAGCTGTCACCATCAATCGAATAATTCTTGGACATCATGGAAAAATGAGATCAGTTCATATGTAATTCCATATTTGCATCAATAACCATAGCCGTGTTGAAGAGGAGCTCTGCCAAACTCACCCGGACCGGGATTGCAGATGATTATTCATACCTGCACATAGATTTTTTTGTTCATTGTCTGTGACATTTTCAGCACCATCGTCTCCTAACTGTCCAACACCGACTGCAGCTTCTTCATTCACAGCAGATTCTCCTGCTCTTCCCTCTATTCGTCTCCCGTTTTCTTCTCCTTCTGCAAGCCGGGGTTGTTCTCACAAGTCGGTGCTGTATGTATCGGCGGACACGGTACTGACGATGATCACCACTCGACGGGCACAGCCGCCCGGGCGAAGCTCATGCGAACTCCAAGTTTGCAATAAGCAATCCGCAACAGGGACCCTGCGATGAGCATTTATGAATAGTCACACGTTTGGAGATGCAAGTACATACGCAACCGTAGTAACTGGTGTGTAAGTTATAAATGAATGCAGACAAAGTTATTTTCCGGTACTGTGTAACAGCAAGTAGCCTACCTATCCAAATCTGTCGAATGACGTTTTCAAAACATATTTTCTTCTTTGTAATCCATTCGGCAATTCGTTATATAAAATCAGAACCACAAACATAACACGGGCGATTGTGCGCGATTGGAGCTGGGGAGAAAAAAAAAACATGTAACCAAAGCTGATCCGAGTCCTGTGGAGGTGACGTCTGCACTCTGTGACAAGCTGCATACAAATACATAAACTTAAAAAAAACGCCCGGCGAAGCTGCAGACAATTCGACTCAGAGGATTTTCATACAGAGTCCACGGCGGGAGAAATGCACGTATGGCAATCAGTGCGTAATGAGAAAGCGATGCCGCTGGTACAACGCACGATTCATTTTCCCACGCTGGAAGAAAACCCGATGGGCAGCGGTAGTCACTCGCTGCTGTCTATACCCAGATCAACAAACCCTCCCCATCAACAAGTCCTAACCACTGATTTCTCCTTAGTATACGCATGAGTGAAGAGTATGCCCTCCCCCACTCCCTCCCTCTCGACCACCAGAGTCCAAGTCCTTGCTTTGAGGGAAATGATCAGTGGGGTTTGGATGTTGCCATGAGCTGGAATAAGATTCAATTCTTGAACGTTTCCGCTCCAAATGGCCCCGAACAGATTGTGACAGACACTGATATTGAAAACTAGACAGCTGCTATGTGGCAGAGGTTGTAATGTGTTATAAATGACTAGAAATGCCCTACAGAAAAAAAAATCAGCAGCAGAGCTCAAGCGGCTTGTACCTCAACCCGACAGAGTGGGATTTCTAAAATTGTATTTCCAGCTTGCTGCTATCGCCAAATCGCCATAGCTTGAATTACAATCTCAAAGGGCTGTGATAACTTTGTGCTCCAATTCGTGAGACGGGGGGTGGGGGGGATGCTAGCTGCTGCAAATGATGTGTAAAGAAGTACCTTGATGTCTCTTTAATTGCCCTCTCAGATGCAGGCTGTTCGCCAGTTTGCTTTATGTGGCTTCAGCACCACGGACAGCGCCTCTCATCTCTGCGCCGTCTCCTCACGGGCCAACACACTGTGAGGGACGCGCGGTGATTGGACTGGGATATTGTCTTCACTCTGACATATTAGCCTCTATGTGAAAGTCCACAGAGAATGTATGCTTTGCCATGTGATAGATCACAAGCAATGGGAGATCTGTTTAATGCATGAAACGACCCAACACCCATTTCCTCGATTTATAGGCTAAATTGGAGTTGCAGGTTCCAAAAGACACAAAAAACAACAACCATGTATGTCAAAATATATAATAGCGTTCTTGTTTTTGGATGAATATCATCTAAGTCTCGAACACAAGCAGAGGAATTAAAACTCAAGAGAGCCACCTGCTGTTTGTCGCTGTAATTAAACATCTGGGCTCACGGGGGACCGTAGCATTGCGTTTCTGTCTTTCTCCGCACACACGACGCACTTGTTGACAGCCAGCAGCACGGCTCGGCTGTGCGGATAAAGGATTAGCAAATGCACACCTAGGCGAGGGCCATTCTTGTTTATCCGCAACAACAAGTCTGTAAAAATTGAAACCATTTACAATAACAAGGAAATGAGAGTATTGTTCCACAGAGCTGAGGCAGGCTCATGCCGGAGAGAGGAAAGTCTGCCTGCAGTATGGAAAAGTATAAATCTTTCTTATTCAAATTCAAATCTAGGTCCTCCTAGATGGATTGTGGTCCTCCTTATTAAAACCGTGCTTAGGTGTGCGTAACGCTGGTGAAGCCGGGCTCTGAATGCAGTTCAGGTCCCCGCCTCAACTCCAGACAGATGCAGGAGCTGCAGTTAGCGCTCCAACCAGCAGCGGACACTGTCAGCTCAACAATGGTCCCTCACCCACAGCGGCACTGTTGCAGCTCTGAAATGGAGACGGCTCTGGTGCTGCTCACGGCGTACAGCATCTTACAGTCGATCCAAACCCAAAGTGTTGCAGTATTGGACTACTGGCATTGTTTGAATCTACAATTGCTGCTCTAGGAAAAACCTGAATAAAGGAGTGCTCTCAAATGTGGTATATTACCCTGCAGGTTTAGTGAATACCTCACATATAATAGCAAAATATTATATTGTGTTTGCACACAATAAGTTCTTTGTTCTTTTGATGCTCATTTTCTACCCTTTAACTTTCCATTAACTGTTGTAAATTACATCTATAATTGAAATCTAGACTAATATAGTTTCACCATTTTTGTTTCTCATGAAATTGTGCACTGAACTGAACTGCATTACTGCTTGGACTACACACACAATTATTTACAGTCTCCAGTGCTTAATAACTGGACAACTTAAAGTAAAGCATGGGGGAAATAATGGCAAAAGAGACAATGTGAAAGAATATAATGCATAACATTAATTTACCGTCACCACAGTAGAGGAGAGGAGAGGAGAGGAGAGGAGCAGTCAAGGCTTTGCACTGCTGCTTTTACCTGCTTTTAGCCACACAACACGAGGTTGGACACAGCATGGGTCAGATAAGCTCTCTACACATTGCACATGACTGACTTATCTATTGCAACATGCACACAAAGTGCAAGCCCGATCAGAGCACATACTGGAGGAGCAAAAATAAGTCACGAGTCCATTTGAAGAGATTACCTTCCCATCAAATTGAATACAATGCGTAGTGTCAAAATGAAAATTGAGTCTCTCTGAAAAGCATGTTTTCTATTAATACGGATAAAAAAGAGCACATACCTACATGTTTTTTCCTCCTACATGTAAATGTGTGAGAGTCCATGGCAGACCCATTCCAAAGCTTCCCACTAAGCCAAGACCTTTTCCTGGGTCTTTGCTTCCAATGCCTCCTAATGCCCTATTTATAGTGCCTATACTGGGAGCTAACATGGTTAGTGTGAACTGACAGTCCACCCCAAACTGTTCAAATTAATTTGTCCAAGAACACTCAACACTTTCACATCCTTTCAGGTGGGGTCACAGAGAACGGCGGCACATTAATGCTTTTGGTCACAACGTCTGAAGCATGCCTAGAGTGAAATGTGACAAAAAATATTCCCTTAGGAATACGATTGACAGGTGTCAAGAAAGCCAGCATGTCACCAGGAAGGAACATGTGAGTAAAAATATTAGGCCAGGAGTATTTAAGAATTCGATCTGCCTCCTGACATTCTTGGCACAAAACACCACTGAACATAATACAGTACACACCTGACCTATGGAAAACATGAAAACCTTAATGCATTGGGAGGCAAAGACTAGCCCAACAGAATCTGATGAAGACTTATGAAGCCACGGCCTCATCAGGGCAGAACATTCTAATCCAATCTCTTCCCAGGAAATTACATTACTGTTAGCTAGATGTCCTGCTGCAGAGGAGCAGCAAATGTCACCCAATGGGACTAGGATAAACAAGCCCTTTGATTATTGCTATTACTTGCGTTGCTTCAGGGCCCTGCTCCTTTATCACCCGTTCTGATGGGAGAAACAGTCAATTGGATTCAGCACTTCTCTGGGCCCAGGACTCAATGAAGAAAAGAAAAGCTTCAATTGCTGAAATCAAATTATATTGCACTATCAAAGCCAGAGAAAGAGCTAATTTAATTGAAGATGGAGTAATGATTTTTCTTAGCTTATTCCATTTTTTCCCTCTCCTCCCTCCTCTCCCCCTTCCCTGCTATGCTTTATGGGGTTTAATCAAAGCCCTGCAATGTCACAAGTCCATCTTGTGAAACAATCAAGAATGGGCTCCTTAGAGAGACTGGTTGATCCAATATGAATGTATCTTGGTGTGCATGTGCGTGCATGTGTATGTGTGTGTGTGGGCGTGTGTGTATGTGTCCTATTTGTTTTGCTAGAGGAGTCTAATAGTCGCAGCTAATCAGACAATCAAGATAGAGGACTGTACATCAAGAGCTTATGAGGGGAATGAAAATGGAGAGCACTTGTTAAGTGGTTGGGAATTAGTGTGCATGGGTAAGGCAGTGGAGGTGGGTGAGGGTCATGAGACTGACTTCGTTTGAGAGTTGCCAGACACAGGGGATAGCATGGTGTTTATAAAACTAATGCTAACACTGTGCATGGTATTCTGTTCAATTCCAAGCCCATTCTGTGTGGAGATGGTATGTTCTCCCTGTGTCTGCCTCGGTTTCCTCCCGGTGCTCCGGTTTCCTCCCACAGGCCAAAGACATGCAGGTTCAGGTGGACTGGAGACTGTAAATTGCTCTTAGGTATATGAATGTGAGTGATTGTCTATCTGTATTAGCCCTGTGATGACTGGTGACCTGTCAGGGTGTCTCCCTGCCTTCTGCCCAATGTATTCTGGGATAGGCAGCCCCCCGCGACCCTGAATAGGAACCAGCGGGTAAAGACAATGAATGAATTCATATATAATCTGGCTTGAAGGAATAATCTAAAACAACTATGAGGCAATCTTTGGATGTCATTTTATTGCTAACGACCAGACTAGCGCTGTAAATAAATAACTTTGCAAAAAGGGAAACACTCCTGCAGGGATTTATTTAGAGTACAAACATAGTGAAATTAAAAGCAGCAGAGCTGTTATTTGTGAGTCTCCACTCTCAGACCTGATTGGTTCATCCTGTCATGCTGTGTGGCATAAAACCATTTAAATGTACATCGCATCATGCCCTCTAGGTGTACTAAATATGCCACCAGAGAATATGTATAGCCACATTACAATATGTCTCTCTGTTGTGAGTGTGATGGAGTGTTGCCCTTCTTCCTGGGATAAGATTAAAGTGAGCCGGAGGTGTGGAACCCTCCAACAGAGACACTAATGAAACACAGTGGCTTCACACTGTGAGCTCCACTCACAAATAGTGTAGTCCCAGATAAATTATAAAAAAAAGCCTCAGTCAACAATTATGTTAACCATAAAACCAAAACAATTGCCACAGAGGCATATACCTCTGTGAGTGAACAGAGTGAGTGGGCGAGGCAGGGGGGGGTCATGATAATTTAGCTTGATTGTCTGACTGAATTGTAGGTTTCCGTGGTGATAATGTTAATGAGGGGACCTAATTGGGTCTTCTGGGCGACTCTCCCCTAGGAGGGAAAGGTCAAGTGGATCAATGCATAAAAAGAAAATTGTGGCTGAGGGCTTTTCCCATTTACTTTGACTTTAGCGCAGTCGAAGAAAATCAGATTACAGTAGGTTGAAAAAACACAACTTTGTACAACTGCCAATGATTAAACAGAGCCCCGTGGCCCTCTCCAGCACTGATTGGTTAACTACCAAACAATAGCGCTAATCAAAAACCACCCAGTTATATGCTGCACAGGCTGGGAGGAACCAACAAACAAAACCCAAGACAAACAAGGGGACAAATGCAACTTGCAGAGAGATACAAGTAAAGACGAGTGAGACAAGAAAGGCACCGAAAGTGAGACAGAAGCAGAGCGGCAATATATCACAAGTCACCGAGCAGGATGAGAAGCAGTCAACATGCTGGTCACACACATCCTCCCTCTTCTCTTCTGTCTCCCATAGACACACACACACACTCACACACACACACACACACACACACACACACACACGGCTCCATCCTTTGATCCTATTTTAAGTCTGCAGCAGTGATGGAATGTGCCTTGTCAGCAGCACTGCAGAGCGAGGTTCCTTGGAGAAGCCCTGGGCAGTGTGGGAGAATATCAATTAGTCCGTAGCCCCCTGGCAGGCCTGCTTCTGGAGCTGAAGGCTGACACCAAGTATGTGTGTGTGTGTGCGTGTGTGTGCGCGCGTGTGTGTGTGCCCGCGCAAACATGTGTAGGTGTAGAGAAGTGTACAGTATAGGTGTGCACGTTAATCTCAGGGAGCCCAGAAATTGACTGATACAGCAACGGGGTCAGAGCACGCCTCAGTCCTAGGAGGCGTAATGGAATAGCGATGAGGTTGATGCGGGGTCAGGCCGAGTTCCATTAGTGGATCCAAAATACCATTTAGGGAAAATCAGGTCAGTAAATGCCACACTACACTTTAAAGGAAACAGCGCGGTGCTTTTTATATGTCTGGAAAATAGAAGGAGTGAGGGCATCTCTTCAGATACATAAATGGAGTCGCCACTGACCTTGAAGAGTGTCTCAGTGTCTCCTGTCTAAGCTGGCTCCCCACCTAGCTGCAGTGCGTCGATGACACCTGATGTGAATGCAGGCGTAAGGAGCACGCAGGGCCATCAGAATCACTGCCTACCTCTGATCGCATTACCACTACTGACTGCTCCCACACACTTCTGTCTCAATGCAACACACACACGCTTCGCAAACACGTACACGTATCGGTGCAGGCCCTCTTTGCAGAACAAGGCCAAATCACAGCACATTAAACAGGCAGAGAGCCTTGGAGAGGCCTCAGGAGATGGGTGCTTTTGTTTGGTAGGAAATCCACCTCTACACACACACACACACACACACACACACACACACACACACACACGCACAAAAGAAGGAGAAAATCCAAGCAAATATCCATATATCCAAATCCAGTAATATTTTCCCCAAAGCTGCTTAACCTGACACACAAAAAGATTTTCTGCAACCAGGATTTCTTTATTGTGTTGAAGCCTTTTTGCCACTGCACTGTTGCACTAAATACGCATTTTCAGGTTTATAGTATTATACAGGTTTTAAACTACTGCATGGATTGAGGTCTTGAATCATGCTTTGTATAGGGATGAAAAACTTTCTCTATGAACAAATGACTAATGTCCTCATGTTAATAATGTAAACCCCCAGCCATGACCATAATATATCTCACTGAAACATTAGAGCCAGTTAGCTTCATTAGTTTCATGTGTGCTCGTGCTTCCACATTGTTCCGGTATGGTGCGCTCACATGACACGCGCCATAGATCTGCAATAAGACGGTGTGTGAATGGGACCTTACCCACAGCTGATTGAGGACAGCAATAAAGTTTTCCCCAGGAGACAATTAAAAGCTAATGATGTCTATAATGGCCAAAGTTATGACGCTAGTTGTCGTTAACTCCGGCTGCACTTTGGCCTCCGTGAACCACAATGGGGGGGGAAAGTGTGTGTCTGCGTGTGTGTGACGTTAGTGTATAGGCATGTATGTTCCTCTACGTATGTGTTAGAGTAGTAACTGTATTGACTGAGTGCATTCCTGTGTGTGCTAATGGGGTGAAAGGGGCCAGAGGGTGCAGTGATTATTCAGAAGTGACGGGGTTAATACTCTCCGGTATGATAGTGGTCATTAGCGGGCCGCCATTACCACACGCTCACACATTCAGCCACCCATTAACACTGACACAGACCAAATGTTACCACAGCTTTGAATACATCAAATACTTCATGTATCCCAGTATCCCCCGACATCGTCATGTCGGGGGTGTACCATAGCGCTGTCAAAACAGACGCATTGTTAGTCTGTGGTCCTTGGTGCTGCAGTACACAGGATTAAATCCAACTCCATCCAAATGTGTATCAGCATGCAGTCCCAATAGAGTGGTGCAGGAATGAGTCCTAAACCCAGGAAATGAGTTAGCATTTTTGCACTTCCCTCGTCTCGAAGCCAATGGGTTTTTTGAATGGGTGTTTGGTTAGATGCCTGAAATAAGGTCTGTGGTTAACACAAGCTTAAGAGGTTTTCACGTTTTGTTCTACGACATAAAATACGTCATTAAATACCCCACTTGTGAATGTTGAAGCTTTTACCTGTTGCTAACAAGTGGCTAAATGAGACTACAGAGGTTGTCGGGGACATTAAACGCCATCAGGCCGAACACGGTAACTCATCTACTCACGGGTCCACCTTTACAGCCTCTAGTTGTGTTTATACTCGCGCTCTTCCAAACTATTCGAACTCAATCTTTCCAACTTGTAGATTTATCAAGTATTTTTACTATAAATTGATTGGCTTTTTGTCGAGGATGCTAACTTCCGGGTTGACCTACAAAAATACATCATCCCTGCACCACTCAATCCAGCCCCTGTCTGTCTGACACAGCAGACAGTCGAGGTTTCACGACAACACCATTGTATTGTATTTACTGTGAAGAATGAGCTTAGTAGATTTTTAGTTTAGTTTTATTTTTTTTATATTTAATTTTATTTAGTTTTATCTTGTTTATTTTCAGTTTCGGTTTTACTAGTTAAATGATTATGCTTTTCAAGTATGTGTTGCTACTTGCTAGTATACATTCATAGAGCCTTGCCTTTGGATAGGCACAGAGTATCATGTATTGATACTGATCATTTATCCTCTCTAGGATTCTGCCACTCTTTACTCTTGTTGCTGTGCTGATTAAAAGACTAATCTAATGATTCATGATGATATTTATTTCATATGAGTTACTTTGGAGTCAGACCTTTTCCTTTCAGGTTTTTTCTTTTTTTTTTCTCAAGTACTTTAAGTTTTTATTTTTGCTGTCTTTAATGCTTGTAATAGACTCTTTTAGTGCATAACATATGCATACATACACATAAAAAGTGTGCACACATATGCACACTTATTCACACACAGACACACACACACACACACACACATATACACTCAGCTGAGATAATACCTTCAGGTACTTTATTTGCTGTTTGCAGATTATCAACAATGAATGGTGATAGGTCACTGCAAACAAACAATTCAGCCAAATTGAGGACACAAATCAGACTGTCCTTGGGAAAAGAAACATTGCCCAATGCTGTAGAGCAAAGCCATTAGAGGAAACACTGCTGATGCTAATTCAAGTGAACTCAGCTCACTTGTAATGCGTGGATGAAGGGGTACTTAATAAATGCCATAAACACAAACACTCCCCCGACTCCCTCAGTTTTAGTGTGTCTGATAATGGTCCATTCATGTTGCACCAAGGGTGTGCTGTGTAAGAAACAACCAGAAAAAAACACATCTTAACAAAACAATGAAAATAGACACATATACAGACCTTGACAGGCAAATACCTCTGCAAATGGGGCACTATCATATCCATACTGTACATGCATCTGTGTGCTTCAGAGGAATAGCTTGGCTCAAGTTCCTAAGCATTCACATAAATGCCTTCCCAGCTTTTTGTAGTGTGTGAATAAGGACAAAGATTATGAAGGGCTTTATAAAAGGTTTAAAACAGAGAACTCTAAGGATCTCTATCTGCAGCACAGCTTTAAGCTACAAGCATTCAATTATTTACTTTTACAGTTTATAACCTGAACGTGCACACACTCTTGGTATACTATATTTACCTGAGACTTCTCCTTACGCTGTCGAACAAATATTATAATATTATATTATATTTTCAGCTCTATGCTCATTTTTTACATTTGCTTTTGGTGCAAAACAGCATTGCTACAGGACCTTTTGTTGGCTATCAAGCTTCTCTCATACCATTTCTTGAAACTGCACTTCTGAAAGTTATACTGCCCTTTTCAACTCCCATACACAAATTACAATGAAGGTATGATATTCAGACATGGCTGGGTTCTGTTGGCCCCTGTCAAAAAAAAGTGCTTTACTACTTTCCATCCACTAGAGAGCAGCACAGAGCTCAGCAGGACACCACTGCAGGATAACAGCCTTGTTTGAGGTGCACGTCTCGTCTACTCCAGTTAGAGCAGCCGTTTGTTTGCTATAACGAAGTACAGAAGCTCTCTGAGGGTATCAACAATGACAAAACAGCAAGAAAACATTCCTCACTGAATGCAAGCACATCAACTTGAATTTGCAAGAGGGCCAAGGAAAGGCCTGGCGAGAAAATGACTCAGTGACATTTCCAGGATTTCCCAGATTTCCAGGACGATAAAGATATCTCATCTTGGTACTTTGCTCTGACTGTGACGACCATGTTTAGCTTCTCCTCTGTCGGAAACCAGAGAAGGAGCTAAAACTGGGACCCTTTAAAAGAAACACAGCACTGTTTTCCTTAAGACAACCAAGATGCCCTCAAGTGGCCAAAACAGGCTACTTCACACACCGGGGCCGTGAGATGCCTGTTAACGACGGCCCCGGGGGTCAAAGTCTCAATCAATCCATTGAATCTATAACAATCAATAAGCCCATAAAGTTCTGACAACACCATGAAAGAACTTTAATATCAGTTAATACTGTGACTTAACTAGAGGATGTGAGGCTGTGTTGTGAGCAGTAAGTGATATTAGCCGGTAGTCGGTAGTGATAAGCCACGATCTAATTCTGGGTTTCTGTGGCCTGCCATTGATCTACTGTTCCTCTGTGACCAGGACTGTTATTAGCTGCAGCTCATCTGTGGTTGGACACTGGCTGTGTGTGTGTGTGCGTGTGTGTGCATGTGTGTGTGTGTGTGTGTGTGTGTGTGTGTGTGTGTGTGTGTGTGTGTGTGTGTGTGTGTGTGTGTGCATGTGTGTGTCTGTGTGTGTGTGTGTGTGTGTGTGTGCATACCAATGTGTCAGTATTAGAGACAAATAAAAGAAAGAAAGATAGAGAGAAACAGAGAAACAGAGGCAGAGTCAGAGGGGTCATTTCATTTCATTTCCGTACGTGACGCAATGGAGACACAAAGGGCTCTATGGTATATAGATCAGAGCCTTAGGACACACAATTTCCAATAGCAGTCAGTGGTGCACTGCTGTAGGATCACACTGCACACAATCTGCCCCCCCCCCCTCCTCTCACTGAGCTGGTCACTGGTAACCTGAACAGAGAGAGGGTAGCTATATACTATATTTAGGTGTGTAAGCCTGTATGACTCTTACTTCATGCAGAATGCCGGCATTAACCTTTCCAATAATAAGTGATTATCAATCATGACACACACGCGGATGATCTCAGGCCTTATGGAGTCGATCTCGCTTTCGCTCTCTGGCTCGGCGCCTCAGGTTAAACCAAAAGTCACGGCAGAGCGCCGACACCGGAGTTGTGCGTGTAAGCAAGTTAGAGGAGCAAGTCGTCTGACAGGAAAAAAGTAGACGAAGCAGAAAACCCGGGGGGGCGAGAGAAGAGACTAACTCAGGACGATACCAGAGTCAAAGCCTAAACACCAAAAATCATGGAGAAGTTGGCTTTATTAAAACGGAGGGATGAAGATCTTCCGGCGGTTTCCTGCTCCATGTCGACCTGAGTGATAAAAAAAAAAAAAGAGGCGAGAAGAAGAAAAAAAAAAGCTCTCTGTCAAGCAGAATGTTTCAGTTGCGTGTCAGCTGTTGAGGCCTAATGGGAAATGACACATTTGTAATTACAGTGCACTATAATTAGCTAGTGTGTAATGTATGTGAAAAATGGCTGCAAAACTTAACTGAGCTGTGTGTGTGTGTGTGTGTGTGTGTGTGTGTGTGTGTGTGTGTGTGTGTGTGTGTGTGTGTGTAAAAAGTTAGCGAAAGAGATTCAATCAAACATGGCTGCTCTGCTTTTTGGTCCCGTAGTGATATTGGGTGTGACAAATGTGAACAGTACTGTAAGTGGAATCCTCTGAATGTTTTTTTGTGCTCACACGAATCTGTTTGTGGGATAACACACACACACACACACACACACACACACATAGCATTTTTTAGCAGTATTCCTCTTCCTTTATAGTGATGACTCTAGGCCCGTGAAAGCTGATGAACAGGATGTCACACGCTACAGGCGCCGCGCTAATACAAGCCATCAAGCAATTTTGTGGCTAAACCACCACTCAAAAGAACAGATTGGTTTCCATCACACAGTGCCATCACAGCAATGCATCCTTTAGGGTGATGTAAAGCAAGTAGTAATCGACCGTGACACGGTGGCGTCTATTTCCCGGAGGATGCGTGTTGTTGTTGTTGCTGCTACACGCCGGCGTCCCTGTATCGGCGTCAGTGTTTTTCCAGCCGATACAGGAACTGACTTTTCGACACGGCTCTAAAAATAGCAGCGCGCTGAAATAAAGGGGGAGCTCCTCGGGGTGGGAGAGGCGCATACTCCACGTGGTGACGTACAGGTGCACGCAAAATGCCTGCACTCACACACACACACACACACACACACACACACACACACACACAGTTGCCCTCTCCATCAGGCCCCTGACACCTGGTCAATTTCTGCTCAGGCAAATGCTCTCTCTTCCTATCGACAAGCTGGAATTAGATTGGTTTAACTCATCTGTCTTATGGAGAGGTCACAGTCTTGTCTCCCCACCGGCTAACAGCGAACAGGGCTGCTTTCTGTCAAGGGACAATTACAACTGTAGCGTGCTTAACCGCATCTGCTCACAGGATAGCGGCGTGTTGTCGTTGTCAGTGTGAGAGGCAGCTTTTTTTCGGTGCTGAGATCCCGGTCATTTCCTCTTGGTGTGAATAGAAAGTGCATGTAGAAAAGAGCGTCCAATGCGGTGTGGGTTTCTATTTATACTACTGTGGTGTAGTTGAGGCTGGTCTTGCCACTGCTACGTAGAGGTTTTCACTAATATCATCACCACTGGATAAAAACTGCACAGCCATATTCTCGAATGTGGGTATCAGAGAATATGTGACCTGACCGGTGGTCCTAGATTACAACCTAAATAATATACCTCACATCATCCTCTCCCCATTGAATGATATCCCCTTTGGATCACTCTAGATAATCTCATCTATCTCTCTTCTTAGTGTATTTCTTTTCCCAGCCCTTCCCTCTATCATTCTACGGTAGCAGGAATATTGTGGCACTAAAGGGCACTAAAGCTTTGAGTTTTGCACTTAGTTTTGGTTGCTTATAATTTTTGTAACTGTACATTTATACTGTTGCACTCAGTGTAAGTCATCCTGGATACTGTAAGAGTGTCAGCTAAATGCCCAAAATAAAAAATAAATAAAATGTGTTATCATAATGCTACATGCAGAAAGGCCCAGATGTTTGTCAAATATTCGAAAAAACAGCAAACAATCTTATTCTAGTTTTCTATCTTCACCTCTGTACCATACGCTGCCCTATGGTGGAGTCTGGCCAAAGAGGCGGTGCTAGAAACAAAGTGTGCAGTCTCTCACGCGATCCCCATCACCTCACCTGGCACATCTGTTGATTCACCACACAGAGAAGTCAATTCTGCCTCTTCCGCTCTCTCTCTCTGTCTCTCTCTCTCTCTCTCTCTCTCTCTCTCTCTCCAGCTCTATGCCTTGCTCTCTCTGTCTCTATCTCTCTCTCTTTCTCTCTGTGTCCTTGCACACACACACACACACACACACACACACACACACACACAGATACAGAGGGAGAGAATAGTATCTTTAAGAAAACTAAGACAGCCTCTGCAGTGGTAGCTCACCGTTGCTAAGTAACGCACAGGAAACTCCCTGAAGTACGCTCCAGGAAGTTTAGTGGCCTGTCAAGAGCCTACACATGGCGCAAAGGTAAACATACCAAGTCAAATTCATCACAGCGTATGCTCTCATGTGTGGGTTCAGCAGTAAATCTTCTTTAGCACTTCTACTAAGAGGGCAAATACAGTATGGAATGATTCTGTCTTGATTTGGACACTCTTGGTATCACTTCTATGGGTGAACATAGAGGATGGATGATAAAGAGGTACCTTACCACTCCTGAGCTGACTATCAATGGCCACTAGTGACACCATATACATAAGGGCATATCTTATTTACACAATAAATTATGATGACATTTGGCGGGCAAGTGAAAAACAGAGTAAGACAGAGGGCAAAAGGATGGACAGTGTGAAAGAGTGTGAGGGGGGGTTGGGGGGGGGGGCTGCTGCAGAAAAGCCTGGACATGTAATTTATGGGAGCCCATACTCATAAAACATGAATCTTGTCTTTGTAGTGCTGAATCATTTGGTGTTCACAGCCACTGGCCCGCCTCCCATACCCGCAGATATGCACACACAATCACATGCACAGTAGTGGACACACACACACACACACACACACACATAAAAACAAGCCAGCTCATGCACACATGCACACATACAATGCTTTTCAGCATCCACCCGCATTCAACATTCACTCGTGCACAGTCCATTCCCATCCCACATCCCCCTCCAACTTGGCACAGATGTATATCACACAAATTCACCTCTTCCAAACACATGCAAAAACGTTATTGACACATTTCAACTTTCAAGCCACATCCCAGCCTATATGAAACACACAGACCCCCTTAAAGGACAAAGGCAAGGACTTGCACACATACAGTCATCCTGAGCGCCACCTCTAACCTCTGTATATTTGCTTATCCTTCAGTTTGGTATTTTCCCCGACCCAAACCCTCCATCAATTCCCACTGTGCTTGCTATGCTAGGTAGGTACAGCTACAGTATCCCCTGTAAAACTCTTTTAATATGGAGCCTTGTCCCTTGAGTCCAACATCGAATAAAGAAGTGGCTGAGTTCAGCAGACAGTCAATACCGGCGTTAGCATGACTTCATCAGGATAGGTCAGCCTAGCGCAGCATTAGCTAATTAAATATAATGCAGTCGCCCCATGTTAAATGGGTTGGGGAAACAATGTGTATCAGTTGGCATGGTCACGTATTCTCAAATTGGCCATCTGTTTGTGAGCAGATTAGATTCTGATCTGAAGCGCAGACTACCGTTAACTGGTGAAAGACGAGGTTCTGTTACTGCTCTTTTTTGTGCTATTAATAAAGTCAGCTTGTATACTTGTATTGTAATTAGCTCCTTTTCATCATCATGTCACGGTGAAATCATCAGTCTCTCATGTCACCATGGTTTTCAGGAATTACGGCAGCACAACAACATATACGGTCTATTATGCTCCATTATTTCCAGCCCAGGGAAGTGATGATGATTGGATGGACACCAAATTGGAGTAAAATGATTTGTCCTACAGAGTCACAGTCAAAGTCCGCTGCCAATTAGAGAATAAGTACAAACTCATAAACTCAATATTTATTTGGCATGCTTTAGAGAAAGGGAAGTTTCGCTGTAGAGCTGTCCAAATGTTTAATTTTCTGCTTATTCATGGTGAGCATTTTGGCACCAGCAGCACTGCCACGGTGAAGCAAAGCCAAGCAGTACGTTGAGGAGATTCTGAGCATCGGATGCATAGCAGCACTACAAACGGGCTTCCTTCACTTGTCTCGCTCTTACTTCACTCATCCTCTCTCCCCTGGTCTCTGCTTTCACTTCACATATACCTCAGTGAGATAGATCCTGAGTGTGTAGCACCATTGCCCTGGCTGGTACAGTAACAGAGAGGTGCGTTCAGGTGCAGAGGGCACCTATCGATCTTCTCTGCAGAATTATAAACAATGCACACTTTGATGAATATGCATGGCCCTCTGCGCTCCGAGGTGATGAGTCTGGAGGTGGACAGAGGGAAAACCTGTCGTGGCGTTCGGACCAGGGTCTCACAGAGAATCCTCAAGACTGCTTCTACCTGAAGCCTGATCCACTCCTGTCACCCGCCAGCCTCCCTTGGCGCCGCTCTCTTGAGCTTTAAAGGCACTGCAGGGGCACAGCATCATTCCAATATGTTGATCAAAGAGAGGCCAGTGAAGCAACAAGGCAGGGAAATACAGATTAATAAAGTCAGAGTAAAGAGAATGTTTTGTTTACGGGGAGAGGCACTCACATAGAGTGGACGGTGAGGAGAGGAGATCAAAGAAGAGCAAAACATACTCCCACATTTAATGCATTACACGTTCTCAGGTCAAGTGGACAAAAGTTGCCCTGGTTAATTAGCGAATCTCTCTAATGTCTGTCAAGAGACACTGACTCATATATTGTATATCAACCGCTCTGATCTCTTTAATTCAGCTAGGTGCTGCAATATTGCCACCTCTCCCTGTCACCGCTAATTCTCTGTTCAGAGTGAGGAAAACCTCGACCATTGTTTCCTGCGTGACCGCCGTGCGGGCATTGTGAGACGGTGACAGTAACACTTTGATGTGTGTTGTCTCATAACCACCGGGTAATTCATCATGTATACAGCCCCAATAGAGGCCCAGCCCTTTGTGTTAAAAGCTGCTGGAAGACCTACACTACACAGTGGTGTAAATCACTGAGACAGAATCAGGGCTTTTACAGCTAGCTTGGCTTTCAGAACGCTGCTATCTGTTTTAAAATATCCCCTGGCCTTCTATATTAAACCCCCCTCAATTACAAACAGCCTACTTTGAGAGGCACCTAGCTAAACAGTCCACCACAGTTCATGCTGAAGTGTATTCTGTGGACAATAAAGATTGGGATACATAAAGGGACGGCTAACTTCCTTGACTTTACTGGAAAAGTAAAAGTTTAGGAAGTAGCACAAACGGAGACGCTGGACTTTGTTGCCTTGTTTCATTCCTGCCTGTGTTAGCTGTGATTTAGGGTTCCTCTCTCTCTCTCTCTCTCTCTCTCTCTCTCTCTCTCTCTCTCTCTCTCTCTCTCTCTCTCTCTCTCTCTCTCTCTCTCTCTCTCTCTCCTGGAGTGTGCTTGAGTGTGTGTGTGTGTGTGTGTGTGTGTGTGTGTGTGTGCCACTGAGCGCCTCTCTGTCTCAGTAATAATGTCATCCCACCGAGGGAAAAGTTCACCTTTACCCCTGATGTTACCTTGTTGTAAATGTTATATACAAAAGAGACGTAGCTGGAACATCAGTTGAAAGGCGCTATTGATGAAACCCGACAGACATTTAACCTCCCATATTGAGCGATTAGATGGTTCCTCATTGATTATTCCTTTATGAAAGGAAATACTCAACATCCATCAATCAATGCTGGCACTGATAGCGGTTGCAGACGAGTAAAAATCGATTGGACCGGATGAAGGTGAGGGTGTAAGTGTAGTTCGTCATATCACATGACACATGCTTGCTCTTTATTGAACACATTAGCTACCATGAATCATTTTGTACTGCAGCTCTGGAGCAGAAGGCCATTTGTAAAAGTGCAACACGATGACCTAAAACATCACTAAACTACAGTTTACTTCCAGGTTAAAAAAAAATGTCTCACTTAACCTGATCTGTAAGACCTTGAAAGGACAAGCGAGACAGGGGAGAGGGGAGCGAGGGAGTGAGTGAGAGACAGACCGAGTGAGAGTGAGTGTGGATGTGTAAGGGAAGGACGGTAGAGAGAAAGAGTGTGTGTGTGTGTGTGTGTGTGTGTGTGTGTGTGTGTGTGTGTGTGTGTGTGTGTGTGTGTGTGTGTGTAAGGGAAAGGAGAGAGAACGAGAGAGAGAGAGAGAGAGAGAGAGGGGGATACGAAGCCAAACCTCTCTCTCTGATCTGTGAGCATCCTATATCCAACACCATATGCGCGCCACATGAAAACAACTGAAGCAAAATTTACTGACAAAATGCCCCATCAACACATGAGGCGTGTTGATGAGTGGGAGGAAGTTTTCATAAACAGGATACCTTTGGCGAACAGAGTCCAAATACTTCAGGGCACCGGGCAATTTCAAAGAACCCCCCCAAAACAATTTCTCTGCGCCTTACAATGCTTCTGGCGTTCCTGTTGCCTGACATTAGAAACAAAATTAAGCATTTTCAAAACCTGGAAGACAGCAGCAGAGCGATTCCTGCACACCCTGCATATTAAATCTCCGGGGGCCTTCAATAAGTCATGAGTAAATCTTGTTTTTCTGTTTCTGCTTGTCTACGGCAGGTATGTGCCTCGTGATGTACTTATTGAAGGCGCAGGCCCTGAGCATAGCGGTTTCTATGCTGTTTTAGCAGGAGATACAGTTGGAGAGGAGTTCAACGTCATAGATTCTTAAAGCCAACTCGATAAGACAATCTTTAATCAAAGTCCTTGTGCTAACCTGTAATTAAATGAATAGAGAGGCTCTCCAGCTTCTCCATGAGCCTCACTTAACCTGCAGGCAATCTCCCATGAGGCTTGCAAACCTCCTCCTCCTCATCTGCCAGGGTGCTCTCTCTCTTTCTCTCTCTCGCTCTCTCTCTCTCTCTCTCACACACACACACAAGTTCTTAATCTACTTGATTAGGTACTGATGCAGATCGTCATATATGATCATTAACCTACGCTGTTCCAGTCGATATGGGGAAAGTAAAAGAGAGGTTGCCAAAGTAGTGTGTTGTGTTGCCAACACGGTGTCCCTCAGGAGCTGAGGCGTGCTCTGCTGCTTCACCATGACTTGCAGTGATTCATGGGTAACAGCCTTTTACATGGCCAATCAGTTTTTACGCTAGCCGTCACTCACCGACCCTTAGAGTACATACTGTACCGCTGAATGGTTATTGATAGCGTGCAGACAAAGACAGTGAGCGAGAGCATCCACGCACGCACAAATAAGGAAATAGCCTTACAACACCTAGGATCCTCTCCATGCCCTGTCAGTCATTCTCATGGGAGCTTTTAGACCTGACAAGAATAGAGTTTAAACCCTGGTATGGATGTCTATATGCCTGACTACTGTACCTGTATGAGAAGTGAACAGATAGAGAATGGAGACATGTGGAAATTACAGGAATGATAACTGGCAGTCCAGTCATCTCCTCAGATGGGCACAGAGTAGTGTAATGAAGCATAGAGCCGCTGATTTCAAACGGTAATCAAGAGAGGCTCGGTAAATGACAACTAGACAAAGCAGCATGTCTGTGTCTCTCTCTAGGAGACTGCTATTAGCTTTAGGAAACAAGGACATTTGCCTGCAAAATGGATAAACTCTACAATGGGTGCCTTTGAAGGGAATATGACATGACACAGCCCCAAACTCTCAAACTTAGAAACGTATGAATAATGCACTGGAATGCATTTTAAGCCACGCTTGACATTCTATGCACACAACATGAATTACAAGTGAAACAGGAGAAGGGAAAACATGAGACAGGGACTCAAAAACTCCAATATTCAAACATTGAGGGTAGGGGATTGAAACAGATAAAACTTTGATAGTGATGTGCAGAACCTCAGACAGCACAACAAGCCTACACCACGCAGATATGCCTATGCAAACAGAAGAGCTTCCTTTTTCAAAAGGATCTTGTGTTCACAGTCTGGGAGAAAGATGAGGATGTTAGGATCCACAGACTGCAGGCAATCTAAATGGGAATGACTATAGCCTGGAAGAGCTGATCTTAGAATCCACGCCACAAAGTATCATCTCATAGACGTTGTAGCACGTCAACAGCAGGGTGACTGATCTTTACACATAAACACGTCAGGAGCTCTGTACGGCAGAACGCCATTCTCCGCTGTTAGAAAAGTGCCGAGATACGAAGTAGCATTACATCATCGGGCCGACGAACGAGATGAATAGCTTTCATTTCTGGTTCTTAACATAGCGCAGACAACCACTCGAATAACAGATCCATGAACCCACTGGAGACAATCACTTATTCATCTGAGAGAATGACAAATACACAGATGCTTGAGCACTCTATTTATGCGGGGTATTCATCCATCTCTTTTCATGGCAGCATTTCACACTAAGCCTTGGCATGTAGAGAATATTTAAAGCCAAAAGCAGCCTTACTGCCAGATGAGAGTGAGATGATTCACAAACTTTCAATGTGATAATTTGCACCATTTGGAACCATTTATAGCTTTTCACAGTCTTAGCCCAGGATTACTTTTAGGCTGAGGTTGAGAGTTGGTCCAAAACTAATTTAACCTGTTCTGACATTACATAACACAGGAATACCCAGAGGAAAAATATTTTGCTCAGTCGTCTTTTCTTAAATTTTGTACCATTTTGTGATCGCCTCTATCTGAAATGTTTCTCCTAAACCCCCTGAGGAGGTAACAGAGAGAATAAATTATTAACACTTATTAACACATGAGATAAATTTGAAGATGCTAACGTGATATATATAGTGTAATGGTAATAGGCTCCTACTATATGGTTGCTGCTCCTGTGGCTTCAATAGAAAAATGCAGCAGTATGTGAAAACTGTGCATGTTTGAGAAGAAGCATCCAAATCGTAGGAGTCATAAAACAGTTTTCTTTGAGATCTTTCTCTAATCGCATGGTCTCATGCATGGAGACATATTCAGGAGAGTTAAATGACACTTATTTAAGATAATTTGGAGATCTCTTGTTTTGATCAGAGTGGGATAAACACAAGTTTATATGAGTTGAATTTGAGAAACAAGAGAAAATGCCTTTAGTCTCATCTTGGTGTTAAAAATAACTAATTTATGTATAGGAGAAATAAAAGCTACAGATATGAGATCTCTTGTTAGATTTTGCTTTCCTATGGATAACTTTCAGAATTGTATAGTTAAGAGTGCAAAGTCAGCACTAACCAGTCAGAGAATAACCCTCTTTGAAACTATCTAGTGTGAAACCCTTTGTTTGCCCAAGTTGGCCCGAGGTTAATTGGGCAATAGAGGCCTGTCACAGGTTGTTTGGAGAGTGGTTACCTATGAGGTACACAACTTAGAGGAGTGACAAAAAAAACAACATTTTGTAACGTTATCACTCCGACAAAGCAAAGAAAATATGAAATCTCTGTGCGGTGGCAGATCCTTGTCAGGGTGTTGGTCCTCACCCTACACAACCTCCACCAACAACCTACATTACACTCATGTAAACACACAGATGTACATGCAGACAGCAATTTGATTGGACAGTGACTTCAGTGCTGATCAATGGGTTCAGGGGATCAATCAGCCATGGCAGCAGTGCCCTTCATCAATCATCCTGACTACATACTGGCCAGGGGGACCGATTAAGCTGTGACACCCGTAAGACTCTCAGAACTCACCAAAAGGGGAAAATAAGGCTATGACATCATAATAGAGGGGTGGAACAAATGACGCTGTGACACCCGGTTTCAATCCAATCCAATAGGGACTAGTAAAGACGCGACACCAAACGGAACCAGTGACAGCTTTACCTCATCTGACCAAAAGTTTGTATACGTTTTTGATAAATGATTAAACAGAACAGTTAGTTAGTGGACTCAGACTTTTAGACCCCACTGGACATATGAACACACAGCACTTGAGACATAGGTTACAGTCTACCCTGCTATGTGGCTGTCCTCCAATAGATCTAGGCAAAGCACAATAGCCAGAAACATTAAAGTCGAGCAGGGAGCTTTAGAGGATCCAGTCTTGACCCATATTTTGACCATACTATCCAGGACAACCTGCTTAGCTTCACCCAGCTGTCCTCTTAGCATACTGTAAGTGGGTCTATGCTATTACACACACATGCACACACATACAGTGCTTCTCGACATCCACACATACTCAACCCCAATTTGCACAAACTCCATCTCCCATTCACCCTCTCCAAACTGACACAGGTATCATCCACACATACTCAATTCCACGTTATACACACTACACATACACCACAAACATGGCAGGCAAGGAAAAAGAAGGAAAAGCGGTTGTTTCCGAAGCTCACAAGATCTCAGTCTAATACACATTCTTCACCTCTCACCATCTCCCTCTCGCCTCTCCCTGAACAGCAACTATAATGTAATCTATTTGGAAACTTTTAATAGGCTTATTGATGCCAAAATGCACAAGAGCAATAGGGTGAAAAGTCCCAAATGCCAACAATAAATAGAAATGACTTTGTCTGGACCTTCAGTGTTGTGTGAACACGTTGTGGTTTGACACCTCCTCCCGTCTCCCCAGAGGACCGCCTTGTGCTGAAACTAAACAACAGATGGACATGAATATGTCAAGTGGTTCTTAAATGGTCAGTGATGTGCTACTGTAGCACTACATGTATGCGCGTGCATGCACGTAGAGATTCACTGATACGTCTCTCTCAGGCCTAGCAGAGAGTAAACAAAGTGTGAGTGTGTGTGCATGTGTGTGTGTGTGCAGCCATTGCTACGGTAAAGAGCAGTCAAGAGGTGGTTACTGTACCCGCATTATTACCAGCTGCGGTGCAGAGGTAGAGGGGGATTCATACACAAACACACACCAGTACAAGCACCCATATACATGAGATACATGTTTGTACAAGGTAAACAGCGCTGACAAAAGTTACTTCATTTTGGGATTGTGGCCACTGAACCATCTCTTACTGTTTCGATAGGCCACGAGCATAAATCATGTCAGCCAAGTTGGTTGGCATCATTCAATCCTCCCAGCATTTGTGGTTTGCATGTCTATCCTGAAACAACATGTCATGTGTGCAGTGGCTTTAAGACAGAATGACGCCAATACAGGAGACTGACAGGCTTTATGCGCATTTTCTACTGAACAGCATTGACAGTTCAGCATCCACTATATTCAATGACGTTCATAAACCCATCCGGCAAACTAGTGGCAGGTTCACCATTTCCCTACCTCCTCTCAGCCTGAGCACTTAGAGCAAGTTAAAAATATATCACTGCTACAAGACCTTCTGACAACACCATCTGTTCTCTGTTGGTCAGGATGCTTGCAAAACGGGTTAATGGTTAATTCACTGTTTTTCCAAGAGAGAAAGAAGCTCCCTGGATACAGAAAGCAGCACCAGGCTTAGCCGGCAGTGATACAGCGACAGTCAATCATCTACAGTGGCGTTGCGGTCTGTCGGAGACATTCAGGGGCGCCAGTTTCATTTAGCGAATGAGTTATTTAGGAGAGGTGACTGCAACTGTTGCGTCCGTAACCGCAGGAAGGCTTCTCACCTCCAGGAACATGATAAGAGCTGAGTCACAGGGTGGGAAAATGGCACCTGAACATTAATGGAGGAATGTGAATTTATCACTCACAAACAAGCACATTTTGGATGTTAATTTGCGCAATTTAGAAGAAGAAGAAAAAGGTATTTGTTTTCAGGACAGCAATTATGCCACATTCAGTAATAAATCTCAAACTCTCTTCAGGAGTTTAGTCCCATAAAGTTGCAACATGAAAAATTGAGGATATCACCAGTGATCTCTCCACAAAACCTTGGTTTAAAGCTGGATTATGTAACTTTTTTATGTAACAGTAGAAGTGCATGTAGCGCTGAACATTCGATCCATTCACCCCAATGAAGTTTTGGCGTCGGGTAGGTACACTGGCGGTAAATTTTTCTTCAAGCAAAGGAAATGACAAATCAAAACACAGCTCCAAAACAGCAGCAAACCAGTGCTTCAACTATCGCTACAGAAAACTGGATTAAACAGCCACCTCCCGCTGCCACTGGGGGCCGCCAACAACTAAATTACATAAAATTTGTTACATAGTGCAGGTTTAAATATCATGGTTGACAAAGAATGTGTATATGTGCATGCATGTGTACTGTACAGTAGGCATGTGTGTATCTGTGAGTGATTCAGTCATTAAGACCAGAGGTGCACACCAACAGTGGGAGTGAGTGTGCACAACCGGGAGGTTAATGGGTTAATCCTGTGAGGAGGGGAGCAGTCTAACGTACCTGACATTTACCAAGGGTCAGTTCACAGGTGCAATAGCAAATATACATCAGACACATGCAATCAGTCTACTGCACAACGCAGAGAGGAGAGGGAGGGGGAGGAGAGAGGTTACAGATAAATAGGTGGGAGAGAGGGATGGTACAAAGATGAGAATAAGTGGTTGTTTTAAAGAGAGAAAAGTGAGGGGAAATTGGGTAGTAGGAGCAAGTAGGACTAGAGAAAACTGCATCAGTAAGGAACAGAGAGGGAGATGTGAGGTATTGTAGAAGAGCGCATAAGAGAAAGAGGGGTCAGAAAAGACAGTGATCTACTGACTGGCCCGATCCACTCCAGAAACTTAGAAAATTGGTTGTTAGCATATTAGCCAGTTAGCGAGTGAACTAGCTCTGAAAGAGTACCGCTTTCAAAAACATGTTCAACCACACTTCAGCCACACTTCTTACATGAACTGTAAGGGGAGGGGCTGCAGAGGACCTGGCTAACAGTGACTAGTGGTGCATGTGCGGTTAGTTCACAGCCTTGCCCCGCAGAGATTGAGAGTATATGCTGCAATGAATGGGGCCGTCACAGTTTTTGCTTGAATCCATGACACTGAATAACAGGGATCATTCTGTGTTACTCCAGGGTGCCGTTTTAGAAACATTCTTCCACACAATCAACAGGTTTACTGGTGAAAGACAAAGACACCAGCTGGACCAAGAAGGCAAATGACTAATAAGGAAGGCCCCGCAACTGACTAGAAGCTGTTATATTGTGTATTATGTGTTATTATGTATTATTTGCTCTATGGGATATGCATATTTGTATTATTGTATTGACGTTGCTATGCTTTGTGTTAAGACAAAAGACATGCAGGCATGTTGGTTCCTTTTTTCTCTTTTAATTTACTGTTTCTAGGTCTCGTAGCCTACTATTGCTAAAGTAGTCCAGAAAAGTTAGCTAGCTTTGTGCTAAATAAAGAAAAGTTAGCTAGCTTTGTGCTAAATCCTGCATCATTTAGTTTGGTCCCTTTTTTGAAATAGCCACACCCTGACATATGCTGCGTTCCATTCAAAAACAGAAGTCAGAAATGCTCAGCTGGTAGGGTGGTTTGCCTAATTTAATTTTCCCAACATAAAATAATTGTGCATCAAAATTGTGCATCAAAATCGATGCACAATCCAGACAGTTATGCAATATTTAGGCATGGTTAAGCATGTTTATGTTAACCCTGTCGGTGTCACCATCTTTTAGGGAGGAGGTTAGGATTTGGAAACCAGAGTGTAATCCCCACTAGAAACAAAGGTTCCTCTACACTCCAGTATCACTCCATATTTATGGCTGTTCCTCATGTCTCACTATGACCATTTTCATTCAACAAACATTTGTATCTGCCAAAGGTACTTATGCACGTATGCAAGCAGATGAATAAATAATAATAAAATTGTATGTTTTAAAAATGTTTGAAATGTTTGAAAAACAACATATGCTGCATTATTAAAGGTTGAATTAAATGTGCTGACTCCCACCCCCCCCCACCCCCCCCCCCCCCTCCCCAAAATGAAGAAGCAGGCTTTTCTCACTCCGATGCAGTTTCCTTGTACAGTCGGCATGAATAAAGCATGCAGGGTGTTTGACACGGCCTATCCTCTGTGTCCAGTCACTTATCATTAGGGAGAGTGACACACACTAACTGCACTATGTCATAATTAGACAACACTCACTTCGCTTGGAATCTGGAGGAATAACACACTCGACAAGTTTCTACCACAGGGTGAACACAAGCAATGGCTGTCGCACTGCTCTCAGCCACTGTACCAGTTAGAGACTTTAACAGACAGTAGTTGTGTTTTCTAAAAACAGTTACAGCTGTTGTCAATGTCTAAATACCAGAGGTTTTGGTTTGGACACAGGTGTGTGATCCCCCAAAAGACACTCTGTATTCCTCTGTATTTGGCCTCTCTGTCAAATGAAGACAGATTTTCAGCACCTTCATTCTGTCACATGCATCTGTGGTGGTCTGTGCTGAACAACAGCAAGCTCATCTCTCATTTTGGCCCAGGACCAGTATTAAAAATATCATAATAATTTAAGAAAATAGGAAATATGACTCAGACTCAGAATACATCTAAGTAAGTTGACTTTACTGCTATGAGAAAACTAAATTATTTGGCATTTTCAGCATGGGGGGTAATGATCTTACTGTGGCGGGCTGTCATGAAGACATATAGGGGAAACACTGACATGAACACACACACACAAACGCACATGCATATATGCACTCAAACACACACACATGCACAAACTTCCCAGCAAACAGAAGGATGGCAACGTGCAGGAGATGGTCAAGTCTGACCCCTTGCGGGATCCTAGTCAACAAGAGTCAACCCAAGAACAAAATTTTCACAATATATTTTTCCACAGTAAACATTCATATTAAAACAGCTTTGAAAACTATTTTGAATTGACGTCAGAATGATATTTAGGTCCTAATTTCAAACAAAAATGCAGTTAGCAGCTATGGAGACTACAGATGTTTTGGCACTATATTTGGGTTGATTCACTACCATCCATATCCACCCATTTCCTTCATGTCAGTATATGTACAGAATTGGTTGTTTTGTAGACAGGTGAAGAACTTACACATTTACACACATTTCTATATATATACTGTGTATGTACAGGATACATTTTGCTACCTGAAATGCATCAGTATATTTCAAAAACAAAGATGATTCTATCCTCAACAAAGCGAAAACTATTTTGTAAGGAAAGATGTTAAGATGACTCCTACCTATAATAGTGAGCCATTATGTCCTTTACTTTCATAACAATTGTTTGGATGAGTAGGCGTCAATGTTTTCAGAGGGCGGTTATCTCATTTTGAACAAATCTCTTCACTTATACTGTATATGGCCCACTGAGATGAGATGATGTTCCTTCCTCCGAGAAAGCAGAAGCACAGGAATTATTATATTAGCCCAGGTCTCTTCCTTCCAAGAAAGCTTACGATTAACTATGACTCAAAGACTCTCTTCTGAAAATTTGGATTATCATCACAAAGAATACAACCTCTTTCCTTCTCTCTCTCTCGCTCTCTCTCTCTCGCTCTCTCTCTCTCTCTCTCTCTCTCTCTCTCTCTCTCTCTCTCTCTCTCTCTCTCTCTCTCTCTCTCTCTCTCTCTCTCTCTCTCTCTCTCTCTCTCTCTCTCTCTCTCCCATTTTTATCTCTGGTACAATAGCACACAAGCACAGTACACAGTATTTTCCACTGAATAAGCCACATGTGTCATCACAGAAGATTCAGTGTGTGATCAGCGGAGGGAGGCAGGGAGGCACAAGCGAAACATGGAAAGGTTAAGTGTACACAAAGATATTGACGTGTGATTCAGAGAGAAGAAAGAGGAGTGGAAAAAACTGTTGGGATACTGAGGCATGACTAAACACAGATTGGCAGGAGAGAGACAGAAAGAAGAAAGAGAGAGAGAGAGAGAGAGAGAGAGAGAGAGGTACAGCAGAGAAAGTTGTAGAGAGAGAAAGAGGTGGAGAAACAGAAAAAGAGTAGAAAGAGTGACTTAGGTAGAGAGAAAAAAGTAGACAGAAAAAGACTGAGAGAGGTACAGTGGTAGTGTAATAGTGTGTCCCCTGTCCCCCTCGTGTCTAGCTGCACTAATCAGCAACACAATGTCCCCCTGGGTGACTTAAGCTCCAGTGGAACAGGACTCTGGATGTCAACAGCCCACTGATCCCCTGCTTCCTACTGGGACACACACACACACACACACACACACACACACACACACACACACACACACACACACACACACGCACACACACACAGATGCACAGGCACTCACGCAGTCGCTCGCTCGCTCCCTTTGCAGCATGCACTCCCACACAGGGTAGTGCAGGGCAGCACAGGGCTGGCATCAATACAGTATTATCAGTTCCATCAGGTGACAAGGCTATTCTTAGAGTTTCCATATGCACCAAAGAGAGGGGCGATGGGGGTGTGGTGGCAGAGAGGGACGAGAGAGAGAGAGAGAGAGAGAAAGAGAGAGAGAGGAAATACAGGGAAGAAAGAAACAAAAGAGAGATAAAAGAGAAAGGAGAGGGGGTTTAAATGCACTGGATTCACTGGTACCATTTTGCCAAACTGCTGCATTAGTGGCAGGAACATCACACATTTTGAATAGATGATAATATGATGACCTGCACCAAAGTTGAAAAGCCGATAGTCTGCAGTTTTTTTTAGCTGCTAACTGCATCATTTTGTGAAATCTTTCTGATATGATTTCAAAACAAAGATGTTTTAAGTTCATGTCTTAGCCACCTCCTGCACATCACCATCTGTCAAATAATGGATGGGATGTGTGCAAATAAAGATGCCCATATACAAAGACGTAAGACGTAGCACACACACACACACACACACACACACACACACACACACACACAAACACACACACACACACATACAGAGAGAGAGAGGGAAAGAGAGTAATGTAATATGCTCCATTAGATAGTGGTATATCGGCTTTGCTGTGGGGAGAATCTGCACTGAAACAGATTCATCAGAGCCACGGTGCTCCAGCACTAGATGGATGCCAGTTATATCTGAGGGCAGCGCCTCCCCACCAGGAGAACTCACAGAGCACGCACTCACATAAATACAGAAACGGAACGTGCTCTCTTGGACAAACTGCATGGCGACTACGTGTAGAGCGCAAGCGAACAGGCACGCGGCATTGCACGATGCACCGCAACACATATACGAACACTGAAGACAAGCACATACACGCACACAAACTCACACGCACACACAGGGCATGTACACAAAAACAATAATACACACAAACACTCATTTTTTCCCTCTCACACACGTAAACACGTTAGGATAAGAAGCCCCGGCCTGATGGGACTAGTCTTGGCTGGAGATTCTACATGGACTAACGGTGCCCTCGCTCACTACAACAGCACCTGAGGTAGTTGTCACTTGACTGTGTGACCTAACATGCACGGCTGTTCAATTGATATTGGGTTTATCAAGTTGGATGGACACAATTTCAACACTCAAGTTGTTGATTTGTGGCATTATGTCGTTTGTATGCCAGACTATCCACAACCAAGACCTACAGTAGACCGCAATCACGCCATTTTGCATTAAGTAAAACACTTGGGCGGGACCAATTCGTTGACATTATCGGCAATGACAACAATAATAAATTATCAAATCATATTTCTGTTGTCGTTTTGTCATTGGAAATACTTAAAACCTACATCCTCTCTCACTTCTTGCTTATATTTGGAAAATGGCCGACACACACACAACAGCTCCAAAGGTGAGCCAGCAAGTAAGCATTCAAAAAAACCATCAAAGCACAAGATAGTGTGGGAACACCTCAGGAAGAAATCTGATAGTGTTCTATCTTGCACACTGTTCTTTACAAGAGAAAACATCCCGGTGCGGAGGAGGGCAGAGTATCATCATACTAAGTTGAAATGTTACAGTAGCATTGTGTTAGCATAGCAATTGCATTCTTCCTCATAACGTGAGATAACTAATGATGCAACATTTTTATTATGACGTGTAAAGAAACTTCTTTAATGTTGAAGCAAATGACCATAGTCTTTGTGCTTATTTAGCACGGTGCCATCTGCCATCGTAGCGATAAAGTTAGTCGCTATGGTAGATGACGCCATGGTACTTTTGACATTTCTCATGCAGCTGCTATGAATAGCTTTGTAATGATGACCTTTTACTCTATTTACATGTACGTCAGCTGTTTTATACATACCCTTTTTTATACATTTCCCTTTTAGATCAATGATTCTACTAAGTCATGGGCCACTTAATAAATAAACTGTGGGAACAGTGGTAGCAGCAGCTTGTGGCTGTAGTTTGGTTCAGTACACTAGTCTGCAACATTCCAGTCTGAATGCTGTTAGGAGCTGTTTGGGTTGAGTATGTAGGCTGGCTATGTTGAAGCAATGTGCAAGGAGCAAATGTTGCATAAACATAAGCAACTGTTGACTGTCAGGTTAGTTTCTTTTTCTCATTATTTTGACTGAGAATTGAAATATGAATCATTTGTTGTAACACTCAATTTTAAGGAATTTGCGTCTTAAGCCAATTAATCATTGAAATAGCCGTCCAATGAATCGATTATCAAAATAATTGTTTATTGCAGCTTTATAAAACACAAAACTAAATGTGTATTATGACAAACAGGAACAAGGAGCTTCTGAGGAAAACCTGACGTGTAACTTGAGTCAAGAGACACAGGAGGCCAAAACCGATTTAACAAGCTAACACACCATTCAGACACAGAAAAAACATCTTGAGATACATTACCCTTGATTTCACAGACCATGATGTATAGAAGCCATCATGGCTGATTGTTATAAACTCAGCTGTCTACAGGACCGCAGCACTATTAGGAGCACATAGCACTTTCCTAACATCCTCTATGGAGGATGTCTGTCAAATAAATAAGTCGAGTCTATGCAACAGACTAAATGCACCACAATTACCGCAGCACTGCTGTCGACTAAATTGGGGGTTGTACCCTCCTCATTCTTCCAGCAGTGTGAGCCAATTAAACAACAATAAACAATAATAATAATCAAGTATATAGGATTTCAAGATGCTGTGTTGGGTTGATAGACCTGTTAGTAAAAGAGGTTTGGCACTACACACACACAAACACACATGTAAAGAAAAAAAGCGAAAATTGTCAGCAGCAGTGCAGTTTGAACATCACTTCATCCACATCTTATACGTGTGAATTTGAACTTGTAGACAATCACCTGAAACAGATGGTTGGATTTGCTGCCAAAGGCCTTCTCGTGCTGGTTGGTTCCCTCCCTGACAGCACTCTCAAGGTGGGAGAAGAGGGGCCACAACATCTCATTACAGTGCTGGATGTAGCCCTGCAGAGAAAGAGGAGCATCTGACCGCAAAAAGCGCTTGGCCAGGTCTGTGTTCTCATACACTGGCTTCTGGTACGCTGGGAGTCGAGACAGCAAGAGAACCGGTAAGAGGTCAACTTTAAGTTAAGGTTCATATGCAATCTGTTTACAAAAAAGGGAAAACTAGCATACTGCTAGTTGCATGCTTGTTACAACCACCAAAGCTAGCGGATAAAGAAACAGGAAAAACAGACAACATTGCTTCCATCTTCAAAATAATACTTGCCTCGTCCAAATGCTTATTGTTTATGCTTAGTGAATTCTCAAGTGGGTAGGTACCTTATGTTACAGTCAATAGCACAATTGTGCTGAAACAGCTGGTAGCTGGTTGACCAGCTTAGACCAGCTAAGACCATTCACCAGCTCCTGTTGGCTCAGATTCCAAGCTGGTCTTAACTGGACGTCACAGCAGGGAAGCACTTTGCACGTACTCCAATTTGGCAGATGTGCGAAGGCCTGGGGCACATGCTCATTTTTTCAGGCATTTGTACAGTGAGGTCATCATACTGTATACTGTGTATAGGTGGAACTCCACAAAACACATGATGTGCACGGCTTCCTGTTTGAATGGACGCCCATCACTTCCTTACTGTTACTTAAGAGCCAGCCCCAGCTCCACCATGCTTCCATACCAGGCAGGGAAAGTGCTTCCTGCTCCACGTTCTGAGAGCGGTTTAAAACCATTATAAATTTAACAAGACAGAGTGCATGCACCAACTGCTGTACTGTATCCTACTGTACCAGGCCACCCCCCATATACAGACACACACCCACTCCTCAACAAACCTTCCTTAAACTTTGCTGTGAGTGCTGTATTATAAAGCCTGCTTCATATTTGATGTCTATTTTGAACATGGTGTTTTTAAGTGCTTGCTGTGGACAGCAGTTCTTATGAAAGAAGGGTAAACGACTGAGAGAAACATCAGAGTACTTTCACAGGCAGAGAGCCCGAGTTACATTCAAACTTACAGGCAGTGGATGGGTGGTGGGTGAGGGGGTGAGGGTAATGGATGTAAAAACAGTAATAATAATATTCACACAATTTGAACAGCGTCAGGTTTTATCTGAGTCACACACACACACAGTTATGACAGTCAGAGACCTTTTATTATATCCCAAGTACAAACAAGTCTAGACTTGACTGCCAGGCAGGAAAAGATGGTAGTCCAAAATTAGAAGTGAAGTGAGAGCAATGGGTGGTGTGTGTCTGCATTTTGTGCACATCTGTGTTCTATATATTGTTGAGGGAGGGGGGGGGGTGTTGTTTCTGTAGGTGACCTGGGGTGTGGTTGGTGTTAATAAAAGCATCAAGGTGTTGAATGAATCCCAGTTGAATACAGGTGGTTCACAGCACATATGCACAGGTAGATATACACACACACGCACACATGCTACTGTACACACAGACTGCACAGGCTTCAGAAAAACATCCGTCACAGTCGGAAACTTCCTGCTTGTCAGCATTTTGGCTGTACACAGGCCACACACACACACACACACACACACGCACACAAAACACCTGCTAAACCTGTAGCTAGCCTTTTGCTGTGGCAGCAGTAGTGAATTCATTCATTGAGACACCTATATGGGGGTTTCACTCTGCTAGTGCGAAAGCGACAGAGAGAGAAAAAATGAGAGGAATATTTTGAGGAGAAGCGTCGGGGATCATGAGAAAAAGATGAAAATCATAAAAGAAACATGATTGAAGAGGGATCTCGCAGCTCTAGCCTCGGTGTGAGAGCAGGTGGGACCTCCATGTCTGGGCCTGTTGATGAGTCCTCCTTGACTGAACACCAGTATCACTGGTAATGATCTCCCTCACACACACACACACACACACACACACACACACACACACACATGCAGACACACAGAGGCAGGATGCAGGCGCGTTTATCAACTACAATTACACAAGTCATTTCTCCCCGGGCTGACAACCAACAAACAGTGTTCAACAATCTCAACACCGCTGATGGCCAGGAGCGAGCTGGATGAGGTGATGTGGCCTGGCTACTGTCAAGGGAACGCAGGGACGGGCGAGAAAACGAGGCCAGGGGAGCTAAAAACGCTGCATAGGTTACACAGCAGCATCCCACACAAGCCGTCTGTTTCATAAGCATGTTTGGCCACACAGAAATAACCACTCCCCAGTTTCCATCACATGCATCCCATCAATAAATAACACCATTCTGAGCCTATGACAATTCCATTATGAATATTTCACTGAATTATTTTTTTAACCATTACAAGCCGCTGAATAGTTAATGCTCCTCCAACTTAAACCAAAAAGCCATTTAACTCCAAACAGCTTTTTGAAGTGGCGAGTATTCAGTTGCACCTCGACGCGAGGTTTGAATGGAGCGCGTATTGCTGGCGCTGTAATCTTTTTGCGACCGGTGTCTTGTTTACTCCTGGGACCCACGGCCTTGTTTTGTGAATGGAATTAAAAACATTGTACAACCACAAGAACCGAAACCTCTCCTCCCTGTCAAACCACTTTGAGGGTGGAAGTAATGTAACTTCCATGGTCATTTTTCATGTTGTTTTATGTCTGTGTGTGTGTGTGTGTGTGTGTGTGTGTGTGTGTGTGTGTGTGTGTGTGTGTGTGTGTGTACAGTATGTTTGTGTGTTACTCTATGTCTTTCCCAGTCTGTGTGTCTCATGAAAAATGGACCCCTAATATTTATCACCCGAGGAAGATGAAGGTCTTAAGCTTCATGAAGACCACAAATCCGCTCCCAACCTCCGAACGTCCCGTGGCGTCTATTATGTAGTAAAGCTCAGAGGAGTAGTGCAGCTCCTCCATGCCTCATATCTCATGCCTTATATGTTGCCGTGCCCTACACATCATGTCATACTACAGGGCTGCTAGAACGAGGCCGGCACACACAGCCTTCTCTCTTCCCTGTGATATACTGAACCACAGCAGGGCCGTGATCTCTCTGCCACCACGACATAATGTAGATAAATAGCTCCAGACTAAAGACCATACATCTAACAGATGTCATAGCCAGACCGGTATCACAGTCACAGTGCATATTTACTCGGCCTCAAATACAAGACCTTGTGATGTGTCTTTGAATTAAACGACGGGACAGCTTCACTTTGTGAACTCAATCAACACTCGTGGATGTGATGTGACAGTAGCTGACACTTCCAGGAAAGAAGGAAGAGCCGTGATGGAATTCTGAAAGCACTCAGAGGATAAAGTTTAAAGTCACCTCATCATCCATTTGGTATTGCTTCTTTTTTTTAACACACATTGTATGGCGAAAGTGTTCAACGCAAGCTTTTTTTTTTTTTGCTTGAGTTGTAGTTTTACCACAATACCATTAACCCTGTCCTGTCACCCACTTTATCCTACGCCTTCAGTCTCCAACAAATGGTGTTTAGTGGTCCGTTCCCCAATCTATTTATATCCCAGCACCTCTAATAAGATGACCTCAAAACACACATTAAGACAGAGAGAGTCTGAGGAGGCAGTTTTCTGAAGAGCTCAGCGGCAGGGAGTGGCGTGGTGCGAGGTGTATATGACAGAAGGACCTTGGCACTGAGCGTCCTTGTCAGTTACTCTTACCTTTCCCCGCCATCAATGTTGCTGCCAACTCTCACATCAATGGGGTAATCAAATAAGGCCCGGTGTGAATCAGTAAATCTGACAACTGGATTTACCCAGGACCCGTGTGTATAGGCGTGCCTCAGACACAGGGACATAAGGCCCTCAAACACTGGGTCAGTACGTACTGAGACTATCGTTGGTAATGACATTAGATGTTCTAAAGGTTTTTTTATTATAATAAATTCAAATATATATATTTATTTTTCATAAAATCTCACTTTTAGGCCAACAATGGCAAAAAATCACACCAGCTAGCTGCAACTTGGCTGCAACTCCAAATTAAATTGGATTCATGATGAGGAAGCGCATCATTGTTTTCATTGTAGAGCAGTCATAGAAACTGCAGAGTGTGTCATAGAAACTTGATGAAACTGCAAGTCCCTCTGTCATTTTTACACCATACACCACTCAAGCTGCCAGACAGTGTAATTTCACCTGCGATATCACTGTGAAACACTTCTCTCCGTCGCTTCGCTAACAGGACTGGAAAGTAATGCATGGAATATTTGCCTCGTGTACAACTTTTTCTCTCTCATCAACAGTCTGTCTGTCTGGGAAACAATGTGATGACTTTCCATAATTTTGTCCTGATCCAGGAGTTTCACCAACTTCCCTGTCGATGCTCATTTTATTATAAAGACTCAGATATTTTGCTCCCCCCCCCCATTGATCCACGGTAGTCACACACATATCGTAACTCTAACTCTATTGTCACTGCTCAAAAATATCGCTGATTTGGTTAGTGGGAAATGCATGAACCCGTCAGCTGTCGCAACCTTCTTTGTCAGTGTCAACAGAATCTAGAGTTACGGTGGAGACATCAGGAGACCTTTTCTTGCTGCTGTGGTGAGTTGGAGGGCACTGGGAGGACGTTTGGCCCCGATCAACAGGACTTTGGCACAGAAAAGACCAGTCCTGTTCAGTCTAAAAAGGATCAGATTTTACTGACAGGTCACTTTGGAGCAAGTCTAGGGGAGCCAATGTTGCCCTCGCAGGGAAAAGTGATACAGCGGAGGAGAAGGAAAATGAAATAAAGTGCACCACAAACAGATAAGAGGAAGATAAGGAGCCAGCCCACCTCGGAGGCTGCAGAGGATTAGACTGTTGAGTTGGCTTAGACGGCGAACAAACCTCTCAGTAATCTCCAGACCTGAATCTGTTCATCTGGAATGCTGCTAGTGCTCAAATGTTCAACGCAGACAGAGCTTACACAGGTGAGCGGGGAAACCAGGTGAAAGTTAGTTCAATGGTTAACTATATGAACAGTTTGTCTGTTGTCAACATTTGGCCTAGTAGTCGATACAGGGGGTGAAGAAAGTGTGTAGAAGCCCAACAGTCTGGTTCTGGATCTTCTATCAAGTCTTTGATAGTGACAGGAAGACAGACAGATGAACATGCTGATTCCCCTCGGGGGACAGATGCAACTGACTGATCGACCAATCACAGGAGTTGATTAGAGAGACTAAATGTCATTGGAAACAAGATGCCAATAAAGCTTACCACTACACAACGGGTATAAAGCAGATTAAAACCAAAGAATGAACTCAGAGTAATAAGGAAAAATCCATGACCCCAAAAGCATGTGTTATCTAGAACAGGGGTGTCAGGCTGCAGGTGATTTCACTGATTAGTTCCTCCTCTCTGGTTGAAGGTGTGGTAATCAGTGAAATCACCTGCTGTATTCTTGGGTTGAAACGAAAACCTGCATACTCTCGGCCCTCCATGGCACACAGTTTGACACCCCTGATCTAGAACATGATCCCATGTGACTGCTTCAGTTACTGACACATGACCTATCATGTCATATGACGCAACCCACAATGAAACTTTTTCTATCTTGAGTTTTTGTCAGAACTTTGTCAGAAACCATCCTCTGACAACTTCAATTTACCTGCCGAGCCGTTCATATGATCTGACATCTCACAAATGGTTACTTCTCCCCACGGTGTATCCATCACCGCTCTATGCCACTTTATAATGAAGGGGTTTGAACGGCGCACAGGGGTCGAGTGCCGTTCCCCCTCCACTATATCAATGGCAGGGCTTAAACACATCTCTCGCCATACGCCTCCAGGGCTGTGAACCCTCTGAGCTGTGAAGATACTCTGGCAAAAATTTGACTCTTTGCTTCATTGATCTTCAGCCTTTAACAAAGACTCCACTCCCTGTCAGTCTATCATGTGATTCTCAACAGCAGTGGCAGCGAAACAGTATTCGCCTTTCCCTCTCTGAGCTCTATCTCTCCCCACTCCTTTCCCTCTCGATAAAAAGCTGCCTCCTCTGTCTCTCCTGACAAAACTAAACGCCTGCCTGCTCTTTCCCCTCCACGCCATTGCTATATTTAGCACTCTTAATATACACAGAGAGAAGACGGTTATTCACTGTTTTTCCACCCTCAAAGACATAGTTCACTCAAATCTCTTCATTCATCATTCTTTCATCTCACCTCGCTGTCAATGGACTATCCATAGCATTTACATCTAGATAACCTACCACTCCACTCATACTACATGTATGAAAAAATAACTTTAGCTTCGAAATCAGTACATATAGTACATACATATAGTATCCCTCACTGAGAGAGGTTGACTGAGTGGTTGCTTTCCTATTGATCTCCTTGCACATAGTGAGTAGGTTATGTCAGAAAGATGAATAGCGCGGCGAGGTCAGATAGGTCGGCGCTGTAATGCTATATTCTGTTTTCCTCAGTCTATAGAAGCGCCTGCACCGGACCACTAAGTGATCATCAATTACAATGTGCACAAATACTAGAAAGGACAAATGGTTTCGATTTGTTTCTCTGTTATGCCATAAACATCCCGACACGAGATATACACACAATAGAACGGCCAAGAGTAGAGGTATTTACTTTATTTATTACTGTATTTATTCGAGTTACTGTGATCACGTTTTTGTGTTCTTGCACTTTTTTCAGTAACTTTACTTAAAGTATGTTTTGAAAATGTACTTCATTACATTTTAAATGATATCCATGAGGTAGCCTGGTTGTCGTCTAGCTAGCTCGCTAGCCTTGCTAGCTAATTGGATAGCTATAGCAGAGGAAACATAATAATGTTATTGAACAGTGAGGATGGCCATTTTCTTTTTTTTTTCTGATAGATAACAGAGTTACTATAATCCTATCACATAATAAATTCTTGTTTTGATTCAAGCTTTCTTTTCTCTGGCCTCGTCCTTTTTTCATTGCATGGGAAAGATCAATGCTGTTTGAAAGTAACTCAGTAACTTTAACTCTTAGTGCATTTTAAATGAGCTACTGTTTACTTTTACTTAAGTAGATTTTTACACTATTAATTTTACTCATACTTAAGTAAAATCCCAGCAAAGTAACAGTACCTATACTTGAGTACAACATTTTAATATTCTTTCCACTCCTGGTAATGGTTCATAAACTGTCAGTACATTGGACAACTATTTTTAAGGTAAATAAAAGAGCTGTAGAGCTTTGGTAAATGACTTGGTCAAAGCTATCAGTGGTATTCATGTAATCATATGTACTTCACACTTTCCCTTTCTTCTCCTGCAATCAGGATCCTGCAGTAAATGGTGTTCAGAAAATGTTACATGGAATAAATTTTTCCAGGCTGCCCTTTTCCCAGAGCTGTTTTATATTTCAACCATTAATAAAAGTGATCAGTCAGCACACTGTTCATAAATCATGTAAAAAAAAAAATAAAAAAATTCCATCAATTAATCATGAAACACATTAAAACAATATTACGCTGTCCGGGCCCAGTTAGGGAGCCAGGGAGGAAGGGAAGGAACGAAGGAGAGAAGGAGCAACACGTTAAGCTGAGGTCTGAGAGGTTGTCAAAGAGGATAATTACTCAGCAAAATGGGATTTCACTTTCACACAGCTTAAGTCAGGGACCTTGGCTGTTGCCAGAGCAAGGTATTGTAAAACACCTTGGACAGACCTCTCTCTTTCTCTCTCTCAAGCATCCAGTACTGTGTTAAGGCACACACACTGCAAAACAGTCCTAGTGTAGCGAGGTTGCTACAGGCTCAGGAACCATCATTAAAGCACCATATAAATCCTTGCATGAATAATGGTGCAGCGGGGAAAAACATCCATTTCACCGAGGAGTTTCTCACAAAAGCACTCTGTTTATCCCTACAGTAGCGCCACAGTGGCCAAGCCTACGCCTGCTAAGCCATCTTAACTATCTGCCCCACTTTCTCCAACCTCCTTTCTCTTCCCTCAGCTCGTCTAGCGCTTGCATGGCTGCAGGACAGTCAGCGGGGGGCTACGGCAAGCAGCACCGTCCTACTCCCAAGTGACCCCCTACAACGGGATCCTAATTGGTGGATATTAAAGCATTTCTCACATGCCTTGGAGATCAATCCAATATCGACTCATTTCTTTTTGAAGGTGGCAGTGAAGGGACAGCGTGGGCCTATTCAGGTGACAAACGTGCCATTGTCAGTGTCTACAAAGAGATAAGGCGTTCGTTTCATTGGTCGCATGTGAGTCCTGTGCTTCCTAGCTGTGTAATGTGCTCCAACATTAGTCCTGAGCTTCGATACAACTTTGAGGGACTCTCCTTCCAATATGCATAAAGGAGAGTCTGTGTGGGCCAAGCCGATCCTATTGAGAGCCTCACAAAAGGCAGCCGTGATGTTTGGCCTTGGAACTGGCGGGTCGTGACTGTGTTGCTTTGTGAACGCGTCTGTCGAGGTGAGTCTATCTAGTGGGTCATTATCAGAGAGCTTACATCACATGTTAGGTAAGATGTCGAGGTGTGACGGCACACTAACTCGGCGCTGTCGGCTCGTGACGATCCGCGTCCGTGACTCTTGTGTTTGTTTGTGTGTGTTTTCATGTCAGCCTGTGCAGGAACATGTGAGGACTGGATGTGTGTATCGAGGCTGACTCTCCATGTTGAAGAATGTGCTGTCCTCTTCAGTGAACCAAGTAAACCACAGTCTACTTCAGAGTTTACTTCAGAGAAATGTCCCTGTGCTCCTCGCTTCGTTCTGACTGTGTTGTGAGTGGTACGGTGTGTGTGTGTGTGTGTGTGTGTGTGTGTGTGTGTGTGTGTGCGTTTAAGTGTGTATCCTAGACCACGGGTGACAGGTCAGCCTCCCGGTGTATCACAGACATGAGGAGGCAGAGGAGGCTAACGACTGGGGAAAGAGAATGTTGCCTGCTTATCAGTGCATTCCAGCACCGGTGTGTGTGTGTGTGTGTGTGTGTGTGTGTGTGTGTGTGTGTGTGTGTGTGTGTGTGTGTGTGTGTGTGCGTGCGTGCGTGCGTGCGTGCGTGCGTGCGTGCGTGCGTGCGTGCGTGCGTGCGTGCGTGCGTGCGTGCGTGCGTGTGTGTGTGTGTGAGCAGCCAGCAACAACATGAGCGCGTCAGTGGGAAAACATATATAAGGCCCTAAAACTGCAACACTGTAATGCTAGAATAGAATAGAATAGAAGAATAGAATAGAAGAATAGAATAGAAGAATAGAATAGAATAGAATAGAATAGAATAGAAGAATAGAATAGAATAGAATAGAATAAAATAGAATAGAATAGAGATTGGTATCACTGTCCAACCAGGCATTGACCTGTCCACTGAGCTTCATTATATCTTCTCCACAGGTTCATAATATACGCAGGACAAATACTAAAGAATAAACTCGAGGCATTGCATACCCCCTCTCTCTGACATGCTGATGTATAAAAGATACCACCCCTACCACACACACACACACATTCACACACAAACACACAAACACACACACACACACACACATACACTTCAAAGCGTGACCTTCAGGTCTGATCATCTGCAATGCAGTGATTAGTTTTATTGGTGTGGAAGCAGACTGCATCAGTGAGGTTCTTCCCTGCTCAAATCAAGTTCACGTCATCTTCCTGTTTTCACATCTAACAAACTGTCAATTTATCAATCAGACACAAAGCATGAATCAATAAAGCCCCTTGTTTGTTTGTATATTGCATTTGTTCCACTGATTTGATATGGAACAATCACACACACCTGTAGGTGATATATAAATATATATACCCTTACCCTAAACACTGTTTGAATCCCCCCCTCACTCACACACACTGTCTAGTTGTGTTGTTGTATCAGATAGACAGGTTTGTATTGGTATATTACAGTAATGCTGAGTCAAGGCTAGGGTAATGCTAGGTTGATGGCAGGAATTAGATGGCGAGAGTAGATGGGAGATGTGAGGTGGTGGTATAGCCTTCTTGAGGTGTCATGGGTCTAACTCAACGAAACATCGGTGAAGGAAGTTGCCATGCTGCATACCGCTGTTGGCCAGGGTAGGTAGATCGACTCTGTAGATCTGTGACGGTGTAGCCTGATGTCTGCTATGGTGTTCATTCGGTGGTGGTTGTATCATTCGTATTTTTTATCTGAATTGGGCTTCTATAAGTGTTTGCCTTGGATTATGGTATACTTGTTCTGTGTATTAATGAATGATATATATCTATATATATATAGATATATATATGATACATATAAATATTTGATATTTTTATATTTTATATACAGTATATATATATATTTTTTTTTTTTTACATATTAAAGGTAGATACCTACCATTTGAAAAGGGTGAAAAATAGCAAATATTAATTTAATTTCATATTAGTATGTTAGACTCTCATCCAGAAGCTTGCTGAGCTCTCTGTTGGGACTCACCATGCTCTTCCTCAGCCTTCAACGCCTTGCGTAAATGCCGCTCCATGATCTTAACGAACGATGATGACTCCATAGCTGGCAGCAAAAGCCTGTTGGATTTTCCCAACAGGCTTGAAGTTTCCCAATGAACTTTAAAGATAAATCGGATATAGAATCTATATTTATAATATTTAGTATTATCGCTGAGGTTTTCATGCCCCGGGCCTGACGTCCTGCACATCTCGATATGTCCTTTTAACCCATTCACCAGTGCAAGTACACACACACACACACTCACTCACATGCATGCACACCCCTCGCCTGTCGCCCACTTGTAGAGACCCCACCTCCATCTCCCCACCAGAACCCTCAAACTACAGATAACAAAATCCCATAGATAGCATTGACACTTTCTCTATTGGATGGAGATAGCCTACCAGAAATGTCAAGTGCTGTTATGTCACAGCTAAGCGGTGTTGGTGAAATGGCAGCTCATACACTGTCTGCATGGCATGTGACAGCAACGGAGATTGTGTCTTGGGGCCTGAACGAAAGGGAAACTGAATAAGACATATGCAGTTTGACTAGATGTTGCTGTGAGCAGAATTGTTTTAGCCTACCTCTCTGTCCCATGGCACTGTAGCTATCTGGTCCCAGACATGTTGTACCTGAGTGCTTTAATGTCTACAGCCTGTGTTGAGCTGAAAACAACTGGCCTTTCTAGTGAAGGAGCCAAGCACTCACCACTAGGTTACTCAGTCACTCCCCCATCTCCCTCTGCCCCTCTCTCTCTCTCTCTCTCTCTCTCTCTCTCTCTCTCTCTCTCTCTCTCTCTCTCTCTCTCTCTCTCTCTCTCTCTTTTTTTCTCTCTCTCTCTCTCTCTATCTGTCTCTCTGGGAATTTAGCTTTAAGAAGGGGATGTGAAAGGGGTGAAAATAAGTTTAAAAATAAATAAATAAGAACTTCCAAAAGGTCATTTTAAAAATGTTGACAAAGCTGTGTAAGTGCCCAAGCAAAAATGGAAGGCAACAAAGTGCTGGGCTTGCCGGGTGTGATGGATGAGACGGAAGTTCTGGGGCTAATGCCATTTTTTTTTTTTACAACAAAACTGTCTGGAAGTGTTCCACAGCTCCCAAACAACGATCACAAAAAGCAAACATACAGAGAGAGACAGAGAGAGAGACAGAGAGAGAGACAGAGAGAGAGACAGAGAGAGAGAGAGAGGCAGCAGTACAATACTGCCTGCTGCACTGCAGCAAAAATCTACACAGCATACCGTAGCCACCACACAACCTCCAGCACTGCACAGAACACACTCCTGAATGGAGAGAGAGAGATAGAGACAGAGCGAGATAGAGAGTGTGTGTGTGTGTGTGTGTGTGTGTGTGTGTTCTCGAAACAGGGAAATAAAAAATAACGGATGACAGACAACAAAAAAACGAGGAGACTTTTTAAGTGGTGGTAAGATTGTACGCAAATGGAAATGTTGCATGTGAGAAGAGTAGAAGAGCAGAAAAGGGTGGGAGGCGCTGGAGAGACCGAGAGGGAGGCCGAGTGAAGAAGAGAGAGAGAGAGAGAGAGAGAGCGTCTCTGTGTTCACATGTTATTCAGATAACACGGTCCGGCGACGGGCGACAGTAATAGATGGGCTACAGCCCTACAGTGAGTCACCAAGAGCTCATAGCACTGAACCAAAAACACAAAAAGGGAAAGCAACACAGTCCTGGAGGAGTACACTTTGTGGCCATTATCTTCAAATCATGAAAAATCACTCTCAGACCAACTGACCTCATACAGCATTTTCTTCACATAGTACTCATTGCTTGCAAAACAACAGAGCAGTAAGCCGTGACTTCAGCAGTGTGTAGGCTGTATGATCTGGAGTACACAGCACACACAACCCCGTACGCTCCATCTGTTTGATAAAGGTTCGAGAGGGTTGGTTCCTGTGCCGCCTGGCGCCGCGGGCAACGTGACCAAACCTTTCTGCTGTTGGTTCAGCCGCACGTTAATGTGATTGTATCATTTCCCCGCTCCTAGATGACGGCCTGGAAACAATATTACCGGCAAGACGTGGACTCGCTCAGCGCACCCGAGCAGCCCTTGAGCAGCGAGCAACGCTTCAGAACAAAGAAAATATCAACAGGTTGTATTAGAAAAATAATGACAAAAAAAGTGAAAAGTTAGTGTGAGTCAAAAGCTTCAAAATATGGTAAACTAATCATCACTACAAATGTCAACTTCATCTTCTTTTCTCTTGTTGTTCTCCTCCTTCTTGAGCTTTGCTTTTATTTAGTTTCTCATCTGCACAATCTGTTTTTTCCTTTTTTCTGCTTTTTTAAGGCCACTCTTGCTCTAATATCCTGATGTCCACAGATTCCAGTCCACACGTAAAAACTACTTCAAATGCTCATGAATGATGCTAGATCTTGAGTAATATTTTGATCTCCCAGTTTTGTCATCATTTAGGGAAAGCCTGTATAATTCTGTCCTATCATATAAACACTATATAAAACTATATAGCCACTATAGCCAATGAAGTAGTGGCAAATGAAAAGTCAGGTAAGCTATGACCTCCACTCAGTATGAAGAAACAGAAAAATATAAAGAAAAAACAATTATAAATTTTTCCTTGATCAGTCCATCTCCATATAACTTACATCAGTCTGATGCTTATTATGATGTGTACTATGAATTTAAAGATTTAAAGATTTAGATCAGCCTAAAAGGTGATCTATGCAGTGAAAAGTAAAAAGGTAAATGGAGAGGAGAGGAGAGGAGAGGAGAGGAGAGGAGAGGAGAGGAGAGGAGAGGAGGAAGTACATTGAGGCGTGTGGCCGACGTCACTAGAGGCATAAAGCTGTGTTGTACTGAATGTGCCTGCCGGTGCGTCCCGGGGTCTCAGGGTTGTGTTTAACCTCTGTTCTGCCTCCTGTAACAGCCTCTGGTAGCATCAAAAAGCTGCTGGGCAAGACACTCAGCCTTTCATCATCTCCTGCTCTCTGCCCCCCCCCCCACACTCCCCCACCTCTCTGGCACACACACACACACACACACACACACACACACACACACACACACACACACACACACAAACTCGGTCACTCTGTGTCTTTCTTCTGACCTCCTGGGCTTTCTCACACATAATTTCTGTTCTTTTCTTCTACCCCAAGGCTCATGTGCTGCTGCTGGGGAGCCTTCATGTGGGCTTTTATGAGTCAAATTATACCTTCAGACTTCCTTCCAGAACTAACTTAGCCACTTACCCATCATTCTGCAGAGGAAAGTGATATTACAAGGTGACTTAAGAGGTGAGAAATCAGTGGTAAGTGGGGTCTACTACATTGTTATTTTCTTTAATGTTGAAAAGTTGTTCCTGCAGAGTGAAGAGAGTGCCATTGAATGAAAGGGGAAGGAGCAGGGCTGGGCAATTCTATGTAATCAGCCAACAGTCAAAAGTGCCTGAACAGACCCAGGCAGGCCTGAGCCTCTCACAAGACAGACCTGCAGGAGATTTATTTAAGACTATATAAGCTATATATGGTGATATGTTGACTAATTTAGTATTGAATGTTTCTTTAAAGATTTAATTCTTAAATAAATCTCCTGCAGGTCTGTCTTGTGAGAGGCTCAGGCTTGCCTGGGTCTGTCAGTCAGTCAACATATAACTTATATATGGTGAAACCTATCAGTACTGGACATAAGTTCAACATTGCAGATATAATTTCTGTTTTTTTTTTAAATTTCCTTCTGTTGAAAATTTCAGGTAGTATGAGCTGAGTGGGCAGAAACATTGACGACCCCCGACTGGAGATGAGCAGATGGGAGGAGAGAAATCCTCCACCTCAAAACACCCCTCCCAAATCTCAGTACTACTTGAATAGAATTGGGGGGGAAAAATGAATTCAATACTGAATTTTATGAACTTTCTATAAACTGTCTACACCAAACACCAAATATTTTCTACAAGCTGAAATAAAATTTCAACATCAATGTCATTCTCTCTCTCAATGTAAAGAAGAAGAAGAAGGTCTGGAGTAGCCTGGCTCCCGACAGTGGACAACAGCAACATGTACAACCTAAACTGGTTGGAGTCGACAAAGACGGACATCCAACCGACACCAAAACCCAAATAAAAGTTGTTACGAAGCTGTCCAAGTCAATGTGGTAATACATCGCATCGTCGCAGTATCAAATATTTACATGTTAAAACGTAAAATTCAGTTATCATGACAGCACTACACTGGGCTGTCATAGCAGGTTTGTACTCTGAACCCCCAATAAAAGCTTCCTCTGAGAGACAAGCTCCTGTTAAGACTTCCCTCAAAGAATCCACTCTCACAGTATTAGCATTGACTAGACATGGAGGCATTTTCCTGACACCTCGGCACGAGCTTTGGCGATGATGACGAACTTCAAGCAGCGCACTCCACTGGGTCAACTCTGATTTAACATTGTTCAAACTTCTAATCAAAAAAAAAAATGGAGCGTTTTCTTTGCATTCTTCTCTATTGTCGTGTCTCTCTCTCTCTCATCACCTCATCAGTTCATTGTAAATCAGAGCGCGGTGCATCGGCCCAGTGCAGCGGCTAAAGCAGCTCCTGAAAATCACCACAGGCTCCACGGCGGCTATCATGTGACCGATCCTCTGGTGTCCCGGAGGTAGTGAGTGGTAAGATGTGTCATGTGTCATGTGTCAGAGAGAAACCTACTTAGAGCTGCGTTAAACCCCTGCACCACGCACAACACCATACCTCCACGCTTTCAGAAGTGGGAGATATGCCACATAGATCTTATTGAGGGCAGAGGATGAGCCGAATTATAAAATGATTTATGGAGCTTCCATAAGACACAGGGCAGCAAACCAAGAGGGGAAAAGCATGGGCTGCATTACCCTGCTGCGGTGTCTATTTTGAGATGTACCTCAATTTCCTGGTGTCTCGTGGAAAAAAAAAAAAAAGGGTGATCAGAATTGTGCATAGCCTGGATGAAGCCAGGTATAGACTATTGAGGCCAGTGAAACCAGGAAGCCCTTGAAATGTATCTGTTAAACGTAAAGAAAAAGCTAAAATTAGTTCTTTAAGCTGCAAAATAGCATTATTGTTATTAAAAAATAATTGTGTGTAAGCAGGTCAGGATGAGGCTCATCTCCAGTGATATGGGCCAAAAAGATGGTGTAGTAGTATTATTAGAGTAAAATTAGAGAGCTACGTGATTTATGTGTGTGTGTGTGTGTGTGTGTGTGTGTGTGTGTGTGTGTGTGTGTGTGTGTGTGTGTGTGTGTGTGTGTGTGTGTGTGTGTGTGTGTGTATAGGAGCAGGGTACTTGTACTTGAGTGACTCAGTGCCAGATTTTCAACTGTTGCAAATATATTGAAATACATAAGACCTTCAAGATACTTTGGACTTTGTTTCTATAATAATTCCTGATTTAGTGTTACCTTCTGCATATGGAAATATCTCTCGCTGTTTGTATTTTGTGTTTGTGACAGTCCTAAAGGTCAGCGCCAGCCCAGAGTTAACATATGGTTAAGCGTTGCATAACGAACAAAACAAAAAAAATTGGCAAGGTAACTTCAAAGACCTCCGGGCAGTGACCTATATGTTCATTCAAATAAAATCTGAGTAGAGCTCAAAGTTCTTCCAGTACCAAAGATGCACTTTTGTCCTAAAATTGTGTTTTGGGACAATCTAAGTGCTGGCGTCATGAGATTACAAATTGATCTGACTGTCAGGATATAGCAAACAGGTTACTGATGGCCCACGCAGCTATTTCAGTGACCTCAAATGAATTGAAAACTAACAAGGACAAGACAGTTCATAAAACCATTGAGAATCAATTTATGACACCAGTGCAATCGGTATGTGATCTTGCACACAGCAGCCATCAAGTTATTCTTTCAAATCGGACAGGATAATGTCCTTCCACAAATTCCAGCCCTTTGTGTCGGACATATTTCAGAATAGCCAAAGAAACAATGCTGGCATCATGAATTGTGATAAGGCAAAGGTGTGAAATGCTTGTGAGCATTTTGTTCTCAGAGGTTCCTCGATCTGATTACTTTGATTGTGCTCAATATATTACACATACAACGACTACTATAAAATACACACTTCCTCACTCAATCACCTCATTTTACCAGCTAAATCAGCACATCGCAGTAATCACACTGTAATGCACATTCAGCCACATGGTGCTCCTCAAAACCTTCCACACCACGGGTGGAAAACTGTATCACAAAACAATCAACTAATCTCTCCTCACTTGCATCTCACCTGCAGTTCATTCTGAGGACATTTATTTGTCACTGAATAAGGCTGCAATAGATGGAACTGGTATGAAAATCATTTTAAAACATCTAATACACAGAACATTAATATTGCTCTTCTATGCCAACATAGTAGAATTTAAAACTGAAATTTGAGAATGTCATGTTTGCAGCATGAGATATTTTCCTGCATTGTTTTTAAGAAATGAAAGCTGCATCAGATGGACTAGCCATGAAAATGTCTCTCCATCAGCAATCAATTAGGTACAAGCGTCTAAAGCCATTATCAAGGTGCGTTAAAATAAAAGATGCTCGCTAATGTCTCCAATCTATTAACTGCGAGTTAAAGTGCATTAGCGCCACTTGGAGAGACTGACATCTTTACTGTTTTATCATCTGATATGCAAGCTAATATTGACCCAAGGGCTGACAGAAAGTAAATTAAGTTTGCTGTCGAGGCCAGACAGATGTGTTCGATTTCAAAAACAACATGGCAAATGTCAGTGTTCAGCCTATGTTTTGTTAAAACTGAATGCTATCCTTCAGGAGGGTTTTTAGGGCCTCTGTTTTACCTGCATTTAAATCCAACATGACGATGCTGGTAATAGCTCGGTGCTGAAAAAAGGACAGTAGAACATAACTACTTTGCATTTATATGACATGACCCAGTGGTGTCTGTTTTCAGGAGGGGCAGATTGCATTATGTATGTTCAGCAGATAGGGTGCTAACTCATTGGGCTGCTATGATTAAGCATGCCACATTTATTCAGCCTAATATTTACAGGCCGAGCAATAAAGTGAGGTGTAATGACAATACATACTGGATCACTGCATTATCATGTATGACTGCACACACACACCTAAATCATCACAAAAGGAAAATATCAGAGCTGTTGTCCAACTCAGGACCGCTGAGAGAACTCAACCATGTCATTCCGTTTCCCCTTCAAGTCCCGTCGGGCCTAACCTTGAAGGGATGGGTCCCGTGGCCAGTCACCCTGGAGGCAAACAGCCAGGACCGCATGGGCCACCTTTCCTCTCACCTCTCCAGACACTGCTGCATACAGGAAGCATCCAGAGGAACCTGACAGAAGCTTCACTTTAATTCAGATTTTCTTTTTTTTAATCCCTTTACCTTCCTATAGCCCACCTTTCTATCTATCTCTCTCTCTCGCTCTCTCTGTTTCCCTCCCTCTCTTTCCCTCTCTCCATTTACCCTCTCTTCTGTGCTGATTTGTATGTAAACTTCATTGTCTCTCAGAGGGAGGTGGAATGGCAGCCAGGAACTTGAATCTCATCACCCCTGCGGGTCATATTTCTCAAGAGCAGGACAGAAACAGCCCGAATTAATTCACTGTGGAAACTGATGATGTTGCTGCCATTATCATGCCAATAAGATTAGAATGAAACAATGTTTCTTGTTGACCTGTGACATACCCACTGCAGACATGCAACTCCATCCCTCTGTCCAACCAACCACAATAGCATAACAGGAGCCACAGAACCTTTGTCAGTTTATGCCATCAGAAGAAATGTGAATCCATAATTGAAAACTAAAAAAGTTCAAAATACTTTGAAAATAAACTTCATATTGCTGTCATCCCTTTCTCCTCTGTCTCCCACCTGTCTCTGTTGTGTTGTGAGGATGAATGCCAACTACTTTTAGAAATAAGAAGTTCATCACTGTGACAAAAATAGCTTGGTGTAGCACTGTTTTTAGAACGCCCTTTAATTAATGTGTGCACAGCAAAATTAAATTAACTCTGAGAGTGTAAAAGTCAACACATGTTAGTGTTTATTCCAAGTCCAATCAACACTTATTAACACGGGGAAATACCTGCTGATGTTGTTACCTATGCAACCTCTTTTATTACACTTGACGTACATGCTAAACTGTAGTGCGCCGGTGCCTCCAGAAACCCTTTTCTATCACCAGGAAAGCTACTGCACTTTTACCAATTACAACCCTACTGGAGTGTTTTCATAAGAAACTCAGCAACATGCCGTTGGTGGTTGGAGGAGGTTATTTTTAGCCAACCCTGTTGTTATTCTAATTGTAGGAGTTCTTGTTTGAATCTTATCCAACCCCTTTAATTATGATTGGAGTTGGTGCCGGGCTTTTTTTTTTTGTTTCTGTTGCCGCAAAAGAAACAGTATCAAACTCATGTGGGTGTGTGTCACAAATGAATTAACCATGTTATAACAATATCGGGGGAAAAAAACCTTTCTTGTCTAACAGTCATGATTTGCAAAGAGCAGAATTTGAGGTATATTGCTCTTGCTCAGAGGTGAGAATTGTGTGGAGAAAGGACAGCATCAGCAGAATCTGGTTATTAAAATGTAATTTCAGATTACACTATGGAAGTCTCTTCATATTCTGCTCAGGAAAGAACAGTACACAATGAAAAGAATATTTTACACTCAAAGATTCATAAACCTGATATGACAGCAAATAACATCTAGACATACCAACATACAGCCTATTAAAGTGTCATTCAATATGCTGACACACAGGCAGTTGCTGTTGTTAAAAAGTATTCATGGTATAATCAACTACTTGTCACCTGCAATTTGTAGCCATGTAGGTGCTATAAACAAAAATCCTTTTAAAGAAATTGTTGGCATTGTCCAAACTTGTGCCTTGTCTTTTTTTTTTTTAATCTCTTTTTATTCACCGTTTCTATGATAGTGATTGAAACTTTTTAATTTTCAGAGTTCTTCGGCGCCATTCCAAGGTTGTGGCCATCCAGTGGTCACTATAGGGGCCATGCCAGAGCAGACAAATCCTGCTGTCAAACCTGCTGAGCAGGTATATGAGCGTTGTCTGAATTATCTGGGGTCACAGCTGCATGGGTTCGAGACGAAGCGAGGGGTTTACGGCTGATGCTGCTCTGTGGTTAGGGAGTGAACGAGAGCAGTATAGCGCTGCCGTGTCGGCGCCGCGGCCCTTCTGGCTCTGTCACATACCATAAGAGTTGAGCTTCACTTGATACGCTATGAGCCGTGATCACGTGGATGCCTGTTGTGCATGCTGTGACCTGTACTGTCACTCTACTGTCAGCGTGATGCCGCTGTGCTACTCTGAGGAGGCCACCTGCTGACTCCGTACTAATAATCCTGTCTTTACAGTAACCTGGCTACTCCCAAGATATTTATGTGTTCACTCTACATATGACAACTTAAGACATAACTTTCCCCGCCCCGTCCTCTACTGCCAAATACTATCCTTAGAGGCCACTGTCATTCATCTTGGTTGTATGTATCATTCAATGACTTTCCAAAAGTTTTATGATGACAACGTTGCAGTCCTTCATTGAAACATGACTGGAGCGCAGGCTGCAGGGTGAAATGTATCTCCATCCATTCCACTCAGCGACTTCTTTACTTAATTGAATTAATGAATCACGTCGAGACATATACCCTCGCTGGGACATGAGGGTGACCAGCAATGTCAGACCGCCCAACCCTAAGGAAAAAGCGACATGGTAAAAGAATATATAGAGTATTATTCAAAGCTGTTTGCACCAGGACTAGAAGTGGATGTGGAGTACTTCTGTTACCTACTGTAACTTTGACCCAACGCGTTCACTTGCTTCAGAATGAAACATGTCTCGGTGGTGTTTCGTATCCACAGCCTTGTAAAGCAAAGTGACAGCTTAGCCTCCCAGTGTGGATGGCTCCAACGGGAGACCTTAACCCAAGTAATATCGGTGCTATGCTCTACCCATTAAGCCACACTGGAACACTACTCTCTGGCATCTGGCATCCACTTAACAATCCGTACTCTATTTCAACATTTACTGACTCTTTGCCCATCTACCCTTTTTTGCACTTCAAAACACCTGTCACTAATGTCATTAGCACTTACATACCAGGGAGTGAAAGATTTATCTCGCCTCTTCTGTGGATGAAGTAGTGTATGGCAGATGAATTCAATGGGATGCAGTTATTTACAAATAGGCAGGCTTTCAATGTGCACAGAAAGATAATGATAGGGAGGAAGAGGGATGGGCAAAAAACGGGTTGCATCTGAGCAGAGATGTAAACAAGATGTTTTACTTTCCTTTTTTTTTAACTAGTTTGCTGACTTTATATCTACAATGAAGCTCAAACACACTGTATACTGTAGGTTCACATACATGGATGCTCATGATGGATGATACTCAAGATCCTGGTGAAACTGCACGGTGATGGTGGAGCACTTCCAGGCCTACAGCTCTTTCTAACATGTTCATGTCTTCACCGTTGAACCTGTAAAACGCCGATGACGGAAGCATTCGTGGAGCGACGTCAGCTCTCCGCTAAGAGTCTCCGAGTTTGCTGAAGAGAAACCAGTTTTGATGTAGACTACAAACAAATCTGTGCTTACCTAACACTTTCAACAAGAGAAAACACATGATGACACATACTGTACACACACTCGCACACATCCCCACACTAACACAGAAACACATACACACACACACACAGTGCCAAAAGAGCTATTTTGCCCCTGCCAGGCAAATATTAGCCCACACAAGGCAAACAGCAAGTGCCAGCTGCTGGAGCAGAAGGCCCTTATAGAACCTATACTTTAAAACTCTTCGGTGCACTGGAGACAAAAGTATGCCTAAGTTTTGTGTGTGGAGAGGGAACCATATAACCAACTCTGTTTCATAAAACTGTTTCTGAGTTGACAAACATTAAAAATCTCTCTGATGCAGCTGGGATGGGCCAAGTCCATCCCTCTGTTCTCTCAGTTATGTTGTGTTTCTAAAAATACAGCCTCAGAGCTGGAGCACTATATTCAATCTAGGCCCTTGCAGCTCAGGCCTAGCGAGCACTATATTGGAAATGCCGGCCTCTATCTTTGCCTCTGCTGACAGGAGGGCCCTACCTGGCCATGAGAGAGGAATGAGAAACCTCTATGAGATTGTTGGACTCGCTGCTGTCGCTGAAACAAATCATGTTCTAATGTGTTTGACATAGTACACTGAGTATTTTGTTAGTGGCCAGCATCTTTCAGTCATAAGGACTCGTGCACTCTATTGACACATTCAGCACCTTGGCCTATTTCACATCCCAGTCAACTAGAAGCTCTATCTCTTGCTTCAGCACAAATCCTGTGCGCACACCATCCGCAGTTCAAAAATAATTCAGTGATCAGCCTCCGCGAGATAAATGTGGGCTACTCATAGGATGAAAGTCACATGCCTTCACATCCTTTGATGGATTGTCTGTATGTGTGGATTTGGCTTCAGTGTCCCTGGAGCGGGACTTGGGGAAGTTGGTGTTTCAGCTGCGGCTTCTCCGCTGAGCAGCACCGAGTCAGTTGCTGTCTCACCCAGCCGGAAAAAGGCTTCACATCTCTAGAGGAGGTACCGGTGTAACCAGCCTGGGCACCCTGGTATGACTGCATCAATTAGATGTTAAGCTTCGGATGTTTTGTCGTTTCTTCTCGCGTTGTCGGCCAGGCAACATAGCTCAGCTAACAGTGTGATGATGATGATCTACTATACTGCAGTGGCAATGTCGAGGAAAGAAACAGTGCTGCTGAGCACATCAACTTCAAACCTCCAACACGAAGTAACAAGTAGGCTGGGCTACGTGCTGTCCACGCAGAGCTTTCTTTCATTCCTACAACAGCCTGTTGAAATAAACGTTGTTTGTTCGCTGAAGCTCTGCGATATTTTCCAGGCGAATACAGTTTTATAGTTGCAAATGTGCGTTGTAACTGTTGTGACTAATATTACAGCTTGCATCGCCTTTACCCAAAAGCCTAATATTTGGATAAAAATTATATCGATTGCTTAAGTGGAAGATTTGCTTTAGTGCAGTGCAGCCCACTTCGTTTCTACATGCCCCACTCGCACCTCCACTACCCCGGCCTGTTCCACAAAATATATCAACTAAGTGGGCATTAAATCATCTTTCCCCCGGCCTGTGTGATGAATATTGGTCCGCGATAGTCTAGAGAGAGAGACATGAAAGAATGGTCTGTCTCCCTCCAGCTGGCTTGCTGAAAACACAGCGAGTAGCCCGTTTAATGGAGAAGTGGTGTTGCAGGGGGGGAATGTTGCTGCAGTAAGCCCCGAGAACTGAAAACCTGGAAAGGGGGGAATCCTGCTGGACAGAATAGATCAGCGAGTAGCGCTGGCTGGATCTGATCCCTGCTCGCCACTTGAAGGCATTGAAATAACATCCATCTATCTATCTGCGCGCTATTTGAAAAGTTGGGAGATCACGGTGCCTCGGTGATGCAGGGGGGCTTTGTGTGTGTGTGTGTGTGTGTGTGTGTCTGTGCGCTGCGCGTCCCCAAGCCTAGGCTCGCCGATAGTAGCTGCACAGGATAAGTTGTCCCCCCCCCTCCCTCCCCCCTTCCTCGCAGCGCCTCTGCATCCACTCGCTGCATAAATATGATTGCAGATCTATCACCATTACAACAAACAAACGAATATCACAGATATACACGCACACACACACCAACCAGTTCCCCGGCGAAACGGAGGAGTACAGGCATAATGGTTGATGAGCTTACCACTTGGATTCTTGTTTTTCTTAAGACTCTTGCCACAAAGACACTGCAGCATATGCGTTCCTTTGCTGAAAATGTTCCAAAGAAACCACATTGATTTGGGCGAAGAGCAATCCAGTGGCTTAAACACCCAGATATAGATGAGATCCTTGCGGTTGCATAATAACACAATTGGATCAGTTCTCCAGGACAAGGCTACCAATTGTATCATAGAAAAATAGGTACATCCAAGTCCTGTGCGTTTTCATTCACGTGGCAAAATATTCACTATCTGTCAGACTTGGTAATTAAGGTGTTTTTTTCTTCTTCTGGCGTATAAAGGATGCCACCTCAACTAGTCGATAATAGAAAATATACTCTATAAATTGCATGTGTCGCACCGGGAGGAGACGTGCAGCCAGTAAACAAACAGAACTAACGTGAAAACAGTGAAACACGGTGGATTTCCGAGGAGAAAATCATTGCCTATTAGTTCATCACTCTGAGGAGAGGAGGGTGGATCTGCACAGCATCAAAAGCCAAGGGAGGATGCATCCTATGCACAGACTGCTGCAATGATAGCCCCAACAAAACAACACATTGCCGGTGCCGGATCAAGTCCACTTGGTTGTCTCGTATAAACCAGCTTGTTTGGCGAGGTCAAATTCCAACAACCTCAGTTTTCATTTCTTTTAGTCTCCCCACTGCAACGTTTCTGTAAGCGCAAGGTTTGGTTTCTTGATGTCTGTCCGTGATTCCTCCTGGAGTATATGAATCTTCCCTTGTGAGGGGTTTTTTCTACTCCCTTAATCCTTTTCACCACAACGCCACTGGCATCTCCAAAAGTACGGTGCGCTTGTATAAAAATATTTGCATGAATTTCCCTTCGCTTCGGACCTCTGTTAGAAATAGACGGGGAGGAGGGGTTAAATTGAAAGATTGGCTTTCCATTACGTAAACACGTGGTTTCTGCGCCGTCATATCGCTGATGCTCTCAGAAAATTGTATGATCTGACTGAGACTACTGTCTTAAGCCATTTCAGCAGGGATCCGGGGAAATAACAGTGTGTATGAAGTACGTTTTCTGCATTGCTTTAGGAGGCATACGTGTTCCCTGCACGCCTGCGTTTACTGCGCTCTTCTTTCGTCCCGCTTCTACTTAATGTCCTATTTGTTTTGGTTTTTTTACTGAAAGTGTCATGAGACTTCTTTTGTTCATCCAAATGCGTATTATTATATCGACAAATGGCCCACGAAAGCTCTGTTCCAGCGTAAAGTCACAGGTGCTAAGACTCACCTGTGATAGGTTGGTGGGGATGCTTGCGTGTGCCAGTGTCAAGTGAGCTAAGTATTACTGAAGCAGGGCTGCAGAGTACAGTAGCCTGCAGGGCATTGCAACAGATATCACTATTACTTGGACAGCCTGAATGAATTGAATCCCACATTAGGGGCACAAAGATTTATGCATTAAAAAGCTGAATGTGGAAGGGAATTGACTGCAAAGTAGATTTCAGCACAATGGCGACAGAATGAAATGAAAAAGAACTGATGTAGTCCTATGATATGACGTGATGACATTTTAAAAGGGCACTATACAAATATTAGAGCAAAACTAGGAGTCCCTTGTAACCCAAAACGTTCAGGTATACTATTGTATGTTGAAGTTGCCAAGCTCAGTTCTGTTCTGTAGCTTCATCTCTGGCGTGGGGGGAGGGGGTAGCTAGTTAGTATTGCTCATGACAACTGTTTCTTCCGTATGAAGACTTTCCCCCCAACGATTTGATGGTTTTCTGTCACAAGCAAGCAAACATTGTTTTTCTTCTGGTTAATCACGTTCTCACCGTTGAAGGGTTGTGGAGAGTCCAGGGTGTTTTCGAGGGTCCAAACTAATGCCAAGGCTGGTATCCTGTCCTCTTATGACCAGAAAGTGAAATTAAGTTTTCCCACATAAGAAAATTGACTTCAAGAGACTTTGAAGCAGTACCAGTGGTGTATTTTTGCTATCTGGTGTTTCTATATTGCAGTGATCATTCATGGCATCTCATACTTCAAACCGAGAAGATTACTCGCATGCCTGTCAGCATGACTACCTCTCACCACAAATGGCTGTCAGTGCTTCTGTCAGTGTCTGAAAGTGGATATCCATCAGTTGCTCAGTATGGAGTTGACTCTTCTCACAGGTGTTGGACACTGGTTGCCACTGAGCCACTTCTCATTAGGCCACAACACAAATAAATATAATTGACCAGCATTATGCCCCGAACAAGAATAAATCACCCATTTAGTTTTTGTGTGCAGAGAGTGCATACTGTAAATCTTAGCTGACTGGGTTTTTTTTTTATCTGTACTTTCATCAATCAGGCATGAATATTGCACTGTGCTTCCATGGTGATGTATTGTCCATCTAGGGAAAAAGTTAACACATGCTTATAAGGAAACAGTGTCTCAGTAGGTCACTTTATTGATCATTTTAAGAATGGGTGCCAAAGATGGAAGTAAAATCTAATTAGGGACCAATTATCGGGATGTGTTGCGTTTACATTCTCTACAACATATATCACCAAACCTTTTGATGGCCCTCATTTTGATAGCCAATATATTTCTAAGCCTCTGCTGTTACAGACATTATGTTCACAACCCACAGTTTAACAGAAGACTTATCATTGAAGCTCTATGTAGTCAATGTAACATAGAGAAAGCAGTACAGAGAAAAAAAGTGAGGTTTGTGTAAACAATATTAACCACAGCACAGGAAGCTTGATGAGAGACTGGAGGGGTTCATTAGTGGGGTTGCGTTGTGTGTTCGTCTCTCTGCATTACAGCATTAATCCACTTTAATGACCTAGTTCTGTGGCACCCAGGTCTTGTCAGTTGTCTGTGATAGCTGCTTTCTTGGGGATGTGGGCCACTTAGAAACAAAATGATTCCTGATTGAATGTCTTTACACGGCATCAGAATTATTCTACGTCACTGTTTAAAGGCTTACTGTAAAGAAATTGGTATTGATGGAGGGGTTTTCATCAATTACTGAATTACTGATGGAAGGACATCTATACAGGCCCTTACACACAACCAAAGCAATGTGCATGTGTGCACAGTGTACCTCCACATGTGTCCTGCGAGGTCAGGTGGTCTTTGACTCAGAGTGGAATGAGCACAGCCCCTAGAGCAGTACACTGCAGGCACTCCAGCTTTCTCCCTCCGCAGAGGCCTCTCATGTCAACCTCACTATTGATCTGATACTGTAATGTAAAGTATCATTGCACCCTGGAGGATATCGTCTGACAACTTTGTCAGGCGTCATTACAATACTTCTTTCTGATTGCCTGGGCTGCGGCCGGCGGGCAGTAGCTCCCTGGTGAGTTTTAACAGCCTGTTTTGTGAAAAGATAACTTTGTTTAAGGTGCATGGAGATAGCCGGAGACAAATGTGGCTGGTCCCAGTTTTACTGTGCAACCTTGAAAGGCTCACATATGGTGTAGTCTGAAGATTGCATTCAAAGAGTGTTATCATTCAGAGCTGGGAAAATATGGGGAGAATCACGTCATATATTACCTCTAGGATTTTTTCAAAGTTGAAAGCTGATAAAACTATCTCCTGGGATATCTGACAACACAGGGGGATTGATTCAGACCTTGCAATGATGCTTGATAACAATCAACACTAGCCGCTGGTTTGGATTAGGCATGAGATATTCAAATCAGTGAAGTGACTTTCAAAATAAAAGGTGTTTTTTGTTGAGAGAGTGTTTCATCAGTATTAATTGCTGACTTGCATTGATAAATGCCTACAAAGCAACATAAGCCTGTAGACAGTAGTTTAAAGTGATCTTCTTGAAAGGAGTGGATATTCAAGCCAGTTTGTTTTATTTTTAAGAGTAAGTGTTTCCTCCAAGTGACAAGCAATGAATAAAGCCAAGATAGATAAATCAGCCTGTCAACCCCCAGCATCCAACACAGAGTAGTATGCATCTTGTAGTACGGGGTAATGATGATGACACATTTGCCTAGGGGCAGCCCATAGACAAATAATCTACTGAAAACCCTACTGGTATCCCTATAATGTGACCTACTGTGACGAGGGTCAGTTCAATTTTATGCTCAAAATGATGTAAATTGTCTAAAACGCCCTGGGTGCAAGTTCCTGAAATGATCACGATGACAATTCAACTATTACAGCTATTGGGTTAAAACTAACTGTTAGGAGCACATCATACTGTGCATGATCACAAATGTTATAATGTAGCACTGTGCATTTTTCATTATCAAAAATATTTCCAGCTGTTGGATAAAGGACAAGACTTTTCTTTCAACTATACATGTAAAATGTATGAAGTTTAATTATCATCTTTTTGAGTCAGGAGCTTGTGCTTTTGCCTCAGCCATGGCTCTTGTGTTCAGGGAATGCTAGACTTTCGGGGGAATGTCCACCAGCAGTGTTAAAACCATCCGGTCCCCTTCACCCCACAACTCACCCAGAATGCCCACGGCCAAGCTCTCCACCAATCAGAGAAGGAGAGTGCGCTGTGTTTGGCACTGCTTAGAGCAAAGGGCTGACTAGGAAATGGACAGCTGCTAGTCATGGGCAAAGACTTCCTCTCTCTCTCAAACACACACATCCACACGCACGCAACCGCAAACTGTGCACGTAAACAAATTTAGTTAGCTTCCGTTCCCGTTGAACCCTCCTTCAGGTTGTCCACAACGCAGCTGCTGTTGTCCAGGGTCAGAGTTAAAGGCCAGAATGCTGTGGGCCCAATCTGCTCGACTAGTATACCACACTACACCATTAAGCACCAACATACCAGAGTCAGATGTGATAGTGATACTTACTGGCTTTATATCTAAACATGTATAAAGAGCACATTTGCCATTTTGCGTCCAGCCACGTGCGCACAGTAGATAGTTGTACCAGATGATGTGAGTGCCTTTTATGGTGCACCTGCAGTACAGGGTGTGGACGGGCTGAACGGTTGATACATTTGGTACATATTAGCGTTCAGCTTTGATTTACTGTCAGTTGCTACTTAATATTATTTGGCTGAAATGTAATGCCATATGTGATGTTTAGAGAACAGCACTAAAACCTCTCCAGTGCACCCACATTGTGACTAATAGGGCAAAAGACCAATAGAACAAATAGACAAATCCCACACATATATTAACCGACTCCTCTTTAAAATGCATTGTGATCACCAATATTCATTATTCCAGAGAGATGAGGGCAAATGACACTGGCACAGTGAGGCACTCTCCTCGATACAGCAATCCAGCCCACATTCAATGTGTCTAGCGTGCTAGCCTTAAAGACAATGTAATTCTGTCCGTGAGGTTATATCATGGCCACATAATGCTGATCATACAGTCAAATCATACTTCAGATTTCGTCTGGTTAATACCATGGGCTAACAGTGTTGTGGGTTTACATGGCATCATCTTTCTTTCTCTCATCTTACATGTCACTTTCATGGCACACTATGTAAAAAAGTAGAATACCATGAAAACAAACTGTTACAATTTGACTGCCATTTTCAAATATAATAGAGGATTGTTATGCACAGTCAAGACTGTATACAACTAAACTGTTCATTTAACCTGTTTCTTCCTCCAGACTAATGAAAAAGTCAACAGTTTTTCAGCCTCTCTCCCCACCAACCGTCAGGGCCCATTTCATGGACACTCAATAAAGCCCTTCGAGCTTCAGAAATGTTAGGAGCAGTTGATTGCAATGCTCTGCATTGATTTAATGTTTTAATGAATCCCTTGGTTTTCCTTTCTCTCTTGCTCTGACAAGCAAATCTTTCCCAAAACCAAAAAAACAGAAACAAAGCAGGTCTTAAGACCGATCCTAGTCTCAAACGTACAACATTTTTTCATCGCTGAAGACATTTGACTTAAAGGAGTATGGTTGAAATATAGAACCATGAAGAAAACTGCTGAAAGATGTTCTCAGTTTTGCTTTAGGCAAATTAAGTGCGTTCACTGAGTGACCACTCTAAGCAGGAGGACGGCCCTGCAGTCAAATGGAGCAGTGAGTAAGTGAGGGGATGTCAGTACTGAATGCTACAGTGGTCACTCTCATGCCAGGCATCTCTTGGCACTGGCATCGCCCTTCCGTCTCTGGCCTCTATAACCCCGAAATGACGCTCTGGCATCTCTACCCTCCCCCTCCAAACATTGCTCGAATCAACACATGGAAACAAACACAAGCACAATCTTAATGATGCACAGGGCCCAAAATAAAGCCCACTCCTTAATCACGCTCTTTCATAATCATCTCTTGGGGAGTTTCCTTTCCACTGAGAATTATCACAATCATCATGTTCCCTTCCTTATTAGTCCTTCTGCTCACTCTGCTGTATCTTTACATTTACACCACTTAAGTTACATTGTATTGTGGGTTTCTCTCATGGTCCCTGAGATTCTCATAGCTGTATGTGGTTGTATCAATGCAGTTACATAGCGCTCACAGACGAGATTTGTTACCCATGAACATAGCCATGTGCAGTCATGTGAATTGATTGGTTCCTGCTGTGCCAACAGATAATCAATATTTCAGCTATGTCCCCCTCTTTGTAGCCACTGATCTGCCATGTAGTGAATCATTCTCCTCACTGCTGCTCTCTACTCTCTCTACTGTCTTTATCCTGTATAATTCCTCCCGGAGACACAAGTCACTTTACAACTGAGGGCAAAATATCATCCTGTGTCAGGTGTTTTCTCTAACAGCCTAATGATTCCCACAGAGGAGGGCTGGTGTGATTATTCTGTCCAGTGTAGGAAATTTGATTTTGAGTGGCTGTGAATTTTGCTGTGCGGGGGCACAGGATTATTGGGCAGGGCCCTGTTGGTCAAGGAATCCATTGCGGTTACCATAGAAATGGAATTGTAATTCCATGGAGGTAACAGGGCTCTGGTCTCCTGGGGCCTGTCCACATGCATGAGAGATATAGAAATCAAAGAGCCATAAGTAGTAAGGGCTAACACGTTTTATCTCAGTAAGAGATGTCGCAGTGCACAGGGGACATGCTGAAGAAGTTCAGAATCAATATTGTCTTGATTCGTTGTTGTTGTAATACGTAATGCGTGCATATACGCATGCGGTCTGAAAGACACAAACACACACACACACACACAAAGTTACCTATCAAAAAGTAAAAAGTATTCACCCTTCCTGGAGAAAAACTGAAGATTGTTAGCTGGACAATAAATGTGGCACCACCTGGTGATTGTGAGTGAATCAGCTGTGCCCTACTGAACTACAGATTGGCTCTCCTTGTCATATTATGTGTTAATTCCTATTCAGATATCCTGTAGTGCAAATACAAATAGCTAGCTTATTTTTAACACTGCTAATCTTGGAGGAATAGGCAAGTGCACTGTTTATTCTTTCTTACTTTTATGCAGATAAATCTGAGCATGTTTGCGTTTCCTTACTGCAGTGGATTAATCCAGTTTGTTACTTTACCTAGTCCCGCTCCGGCTAGTTTACTATCCTCATCGCTCATTCCACAGTTATGTAACAGCACTAGACTGAGTGTTTCATCATGTTTTGCAATTGGACTGTGGGGTTGTTTTTTTTTCTTCCTTGTAAAGACTGCATGTTTCATTATTTATACCCTTGCATAGCGCACATCTATCTGGTATATACGAGTTAAAATGGGGCCAACTTCCTGCATTCAGGAGGAAGTGCAGCATGCGTGTGCCAGACTGTCATCAAAACAGCCACTTTTAGAGGAATAAAGCCTGTTTCCAAGTCAAAGCATCCCTTCCTCTGTAGCTCAGCAGCATTAATGGAGCAGCCGGACATAGCGTACTGCCTGAGAGTCGTTCCCTCTTCTCCTATCTATTAGTTGGAAACTGTATTGACTTTGAAACTACTTTCTATATATCAAGGGAAAAAGGAATAGAATAGATTTCATTACAGTGTAACCTGTTATGGGGATGTGTGTGTCTGTGAGTGTCTTACATGGGTTTTAGTTCTTCCTGCTGGGAGATTATTTTCTGAAGTGTGGTTATCAAAGCGTCACACCGGATCGTTCCAGAAGACAGTCATCTCCAAACGAGGCGAAGTGAAGTGGTGTGATTTGAGATCTCTCTAATGTCTCTGTTTCTATTTTTAAAAGGTCAGGACAGCGTGTATTCAATGCTTCAATCGACACCAGGCCGATAGACGATCACTTGTACGGTATGTGTGGTAAACAGAGCTTTTAAGCGGAGAGGAGAAACCGCAGGCTGTAAAAAACCTACTGCTCCATTCAGAGAGCCAAACACGTCACATCACACGTCTCTGAAAGGTTTGAGCCAACTAAACTGCATAAACATGAGAAAATTAAAGTTTCATTGTTTGCGAAACTTACATTGTTTAAGCATATTTCTGGTGTGACATTTAGAGTGACCTCGGCAAAGGAGTAAAGACAAAATAATTCAATCTGAAAGCTAGAGACACAGAAAGTCATCCATTTACCAACAAAAAAGAACACCTTAATTGCAGCCATCTGTTCGGTACTTCCAGCAAGCATTGTGTGTCCTGGCCAGGATGCAGTGTGGCGCTGCCACCTCTAAACAGGATCCTCCCCTGAGACCTGTTACCGTAGTCACTTTCCATCACACACAAAAAAAACACTGATCCTAACCTTGGGGGAATGCACCCTCCCTCCTGCTGATGCCTCTGTAGCGACGGCCACAGGCACCACCACCACAGACGCTGCCCAGAATAACACGAGCTCTGAGGAAAAGCCTTGGTGTTTGTCTCACTCGGCCGAGCCGAGGGTTGCCAACGCGGATGACCGGGTTGCTGTTTGGTAGCCACGGTGGGATGAACAGAGGAATCGTCATATTCGTGCACAGATTCCCTCAGTTATTGGAGTGTGTTGCTCTTCAGGGTTTGGGTTAAAGGCTTTTTAGGATTGCTCTTGTAGTTACAACCCACAACATCCCTGCATTTACACACGACCAGGGGTCTCCCAGTGGAGACTGGGGATCTTATCGTGCAACTGACGCAGAAACCACCACTGCTGTATTTGTTGAAATACATCAGAATATGACGCAGCAACCCTCAGTCAGATTTAACTGCTTTTAGAAGGTTTTCTCTCCTGTAACTACTTCGTTTTCCTTTTTCCTTTACTTATGTCTACTCCTTTTTATCACTTTGGATGTGAGGGTTTGTCTGGAGAAGGGGCACCACACATTTGCAGATATAAGGTTGTTTGCCTAAGTCACTTACTCCAGAAGTAATTTGGCCTAAGTCAGGATTAAAATTGCCTAAGTCACACTCTTGACGTAGGCCATTATACTACCGGGGTAGGAACAGCTGATCTTTTCAATTAAGGATGTTGGCAATTTTACCAGAGGTGGCCAGCATCATGAAGAGATGACTTATGCAAAAAAAAAAAAAATCCTCAAAAATGACTTTATTTTAAGAGGGTGACGATATTTTACAATAAGTGATTCTTTTAGTGATTCTTTTTTGGCTTTAAGAGTCTCAACTCAAAAGCACATCACACACACATGCACGCTCACACACACACAGACCTGTGTCTGTTGTTATGCCTGTTGTTGTTGTGTTGATACGAGTATCTTACTGTACTTTGCTTCTCCCACAGTGACTCTCTCTCTTATCACTTATTCCCACGACGATGCAATGGAATATCCACCAGTGAGACTTCTCTGGAAAAGTTAACATCCCCTGCCATTCTGAACAGGACATGAAAACATGCATCATTATCTTAGATACATCACTACCTCCTTTCTTATTGGATAAGTTTTATTGGATTGGTGTTTATGCTTCCTCCTTATGCATAACATACCAAATGGAAGCATTATGCCCCAGTGTATGTATTATGCATGTATCCGTGCCTTTGGCAGTATCCCCATCTAAACATTGGCTACATAACAACCACCTTTGATCTTTGAAATAAGATAAACTAACAGAATAAACAGAAAGAGAGATGAGATGAGAGATGAGAGAAGGAGAAGCACCTAATTCCCAATCGATGTTTTATCATCCTGATATCTGCCATCGGTCCCATCAACACGTCTCCTCTTATACAACTAAGTAACAAATTAGACTGGAAACATTTTACTGCCCATAATTCATTCATGAGGGCTCTTCCAGCGCAGTGAGATGTGACTGCGGTGGGGGAATAATTAATTGGCTTGTGGGGGAGTCCGTGGGGAGATGTCAGACATGGAGAATCAACCCTTGCCAACCCTTACAAGAACTCATACAGTCTTATACAAATTCTTATTCTGTAATAGACTCATAAAACTTCCACATCTCTAATTATTTACTTGCAGTGAATAAGTGCACTAAACCATTGAGTACTGCTAACAACTGGAATGTTATTACTTAAGTACTGATAGTTCATTGCCCAGGTATTAAGTATCTGGGCAGCATCTTGAAGATTCAGTATAGGCCTATAGGACCATAATGAGTAACACAGTACATTTCTACATTATAATTTGATTCATTTTATATTTTATGAGCTTGTTTTGGCTGTCCATGCTGGTCTGGGCTAATTTGAATTATGAACTGAGCTGAATTGCACCAGGAAACGTCAAGCCCATTCTCACCAGTAGGGGGGAGTGTTGTAATAAATGTGTCCATTCATGACGCTTGACATCGCCTCAATTGGATTCATTCAACAAGCCTTTGATGATGAGCTCTTTTATGTTGCATTGTCTGGAAAGATATATAGTTTAAACTACAATGTAAGTACTAGTGAACGTGATTCCAAAGCTTGCTGCATAATGTTTTGTGCAGTATGTATTAAACTTAATTGAAGGTTACAATAACTTTTACAAGAGGAAATCATGGTCAGTCATGAACTTAATATTGTGTGGTTTATGACAGTTGATTCTCTCTGAGAGTCTCTCTGTAAATAGCTGTGTTTATACTTGGTGTGTTTGTTTAAGTTGCTGCAATGTTAGTTTCCAAGTAACTGTTACCAAGGCTATTATTGTCTATTCTCAGCAGTAAGTAGGAAAGAACATGCCTTTGGCCTTGCAGATCCAATCCAGTCAGTTTTTTCTCCATTAAATGTCGTAATTATTTATTTAGTTTTGAGGATTATTTCATGATCAACCTGTCCAACAGATTTGTTGAATTCTGGCAACACTGACATACATTGTGGAGACCTTTCATAGACTTCCTCCCATTATTTAGTTGAGCTCTCAGCTATTCTCACAGGGGTGACAGAACTTTTAAGTCTGATAAACATTCATAAAAAAAACAGTTTATAGTTTCAAGTATATAGCTTCGGTTATGATGCCAAACATGCCTGGCACAGTGTCATTTTCTTAATTTTTCACAATTTAGTGCAGGTTAAACACATTTTGAAAACTAGGTTTGTATTCCAGTTTATCTTCAGCTTTGAACTGTGTGGCTCTTGTATTCATATGGTAGCTCATTTTACAGTCACTCTCCCCACAGGTCCTCCCTAATTATCTCTCTGCCTGTACGCGTTTCCCTGTGTGGAACTTGTTAAACAAGCAAAACGTTTGAAACCATTCATTCATCTCTGTGCTCTCCTGCTGCTGTCATGGCAACCTGTGTATGACTGGCAGAAAACAGACTGCAGTCTCCAGTCAACCCGGATGGTTTAAGCAAGAACAGACTCTTGGGCAGATGAGAGTTGGGCTAACAGGCCCAAAACTGATACTGCAAGGCCAAGCCAGCTACAGACAGTGAGGTAAGTCAGAGAGGACCTTGGTCAGATAGCATATTGTTTACATTTGTCTGATTAACACTGAACCACATCACATCACATCACATCACACATCACAATGCAAAATAATACAAGATTGAAAGGTGTTTTTTTGTGGGAATAGCATTTCCACTTTGTCTATTTGTCCATTGATTTGTCTTTTCAGGACCGTGATGCAGCATTTGGCATACCAACCACTGCTTCCCACTGGGAACAAATACCTTCAGCAGAAATGGGACAAGGCTTCATATGATATGCACAGAGAAAAGGTTTGTCTTTAGAGTGACTAAATCAGTTGTAAATTGAATTTTGTGCTATACCCCATCAAGCCTTTTCATGCAGTTAACATGCTGTTTTTTATTCACACAATTCTATCTTCTAAGATGTGTGTAAATTTTCACCCTAGGTGAAATCAGCTAAAGCAACAATAAACACAACTCCACCAAGGACATATGGTCATCTGGCTCTCAAGTTGAAGAAACAAAAGGTGCTTATGGACATTTACCTCCACTGTTTTCAAATAATCTCACATCATGTCCACAGGGTGGCAGCAAACGTTTTAGTGCTGAACCTGCCCACTGGAGCCTCAAACTATTTATTAGACATTAATGCCTCAGTAAATTACAATAATGTTGATGTGATAAAAAATGGACAGAAGAGATAAAAACACATATTTGTGCAGGTGACATAAAAAAATAAGGGACTTTTAAAAACTACAAGATCTGCACTCTAATGTAGACCTAAAACATATTGATGAATCAGGGATTGTGTTGTTGTTTCTGTCCCTAATCGCATTAAGCTTGAAGAGCAGCAGATGATGAAGATCCAGAGGGAAAACAACATGCTCCTGGAGAAAATATCATACATCATGAGGACCACTGGCGGCATTGACAATACCAATTACTATGAAAGGAAAAGGTTAGTTGGCTTTTGGCTTTTGGCTTTACATTTGTAGTTGCATTTGCACTGGTGTGAAAAAGATCAATGTTGGTAAAATTAAGTAAAGGCAACAAGTTGGATTCCCGAATAAAATGGTGCCCCTTGAAACGTAAAACCCACTATTGGGAGCCTGGCTGTTCCCCATTGTAGCCTTGGCAGAGAGAGACGACAGCTGGAGTTGCTCCGTATTACCAAGGAGAACCAGGTGATCCTATTCCGCCTGACCCAGTGCAGGCCTCATTACAATGTGAAGAGCTGGCATGAGGACTGGCTCAAGACTCTCAAGCTGATGGACAACATTGCACATTACCCACGAGGAAGGGCAAATGACCAAAAGGTGAGGGTTTTTTTTTTAAAGTTAAGGTAAGCTCTTCTGATTCTACACTACACTTGTACATGTATTGCAACATGTGTATTGTAACCTCAGTATCATAACATACCAATAAATTGTAAGTATCATTATGATCTTTGAGTTTATACCATTATGATGGTTGCGTTCATTCATGTGTCAACAACAGGGACAAGAAAAGTCCAGTAAGAGGAGCAGTGACTGTGATAGTGAAGAAAAGACCAGCACTGATGCAACAGGCCACAGCTCTAAAAGCAAACTGACCAATGGCAAAGCAGTGTGTGACGGCAAGGAAGGGAAGAAAGAAACCGACAACAAGGAGGATGCTGGAACACAGATACACGAGGAGGCAGGAACACACATCGTTCCAAAAACTCCGAAATGCAGCTCACCAGATACGCCTGAATTACCTAGTGCACCTGACCCAATAACAAATACACCAAATAAACACTCTGGCACTGCTGAAAGTTATTCCTCATCTGATAGATCTGAAATGTCAAACACCCCTCACACACCTCACACAAGTAGGCCTAGCACGCCTGAAACACATGAGCAGGAGACCACATGCAGTGAATACAAGGACACAAGTGAGGAGGGATGAGATGGCTTGTTCTTTTTGTTTCTGGACAGTAGTCTACAATTGATGTAGGTATATTAGGAATGTTTGTATCATGGTATGGGCTGTTCCTCATCTTGAGCTACTTTGGGTTTTTATGGTTTTCAGTTTTTGGTACCTATAGTCATATCCATTATCCATTCTAACATTTCCATTTATTGGATGTTTTCTTTTGTCCAAGACTTAGTTATTGTTAAAAATCATCTTAGTTCTACTACAAATCAAACTAGACCCATATACAGTATGGAAAATATTAATCATATGGTCTTGCTACTTAACAATGATCTTTGGTACTGTATCTCATTATAAACAGCAGTAGATGTGTTGTACTCAGTGTGTACTGGGACGATAGAGAAAGTACATGATGCTTAAAAATTGTATGTATTATACTGATGCTGTTAAGAAAAAAGTAAATAATAAAGTGTAATATGTCGTTGATTTTTATGTAATTTGTTCAAAATGTAGGCTATACACATATACTGTATGCTAAGTTATAGAAAGTTAAAGTGGAACGGTTCATCTAGTTTCAGTTTCCTTACGACATAATTTAGCAGGACACCCGTTGCAGAAAGAAGCCGCGGATTTGATTTTACGCAGCTAGTTAGCCAGCACGAATGTGAACAGTTTCGGTACAGTTTAATTCTTCCTGTGTGTGAGAATGACACACTTTTGATAGTCAAGGCGACATTTATATAAATCACAATGAATCTCGATAGACTTCGAAAGCGAGTACGGCACTACATTGATCAAGTAAGCATAATGATGTGCTTTGTAAGTTTCTGTGTAGCTAGCTAACGGTAGCTGGCTAGCAAGCAAGCCTTGCAGCAACGGTAGTATACGTCCTAGTTTGCCTACCAAGCTAGGCTCTTTTTTCACCCAGCTAACCAACCACATCTAAAGTTATGGTATACGTTATGCATTCGAGTGACCCTCTACTCGTCTGTGTTTCTGTGTTCACAGCAACAGTATCAAAGTGCTCTGTTTTGGGCCGACAAGATAGCATCCCTTTCCCACGGTGAGTGAATGAGCAGTCTTGTTTGTGACTACTAGCCATATGATGGCTTACTTACAACCTGCCGGCATTTATTGCACCACCACAACAACTGAATCAAAGAGTGTATTATTGGTGATGGCTAGCACTACAGTGGATTGACAATAGCTGCAATTATGTAGTGTAGCAAGCCTGTCAGTGATGCTCCCTAACCTCAGAAATTGTTGGACCTGCTTCTCTGTTGTGTGTACAGAGGATCCCCAGGACATCTACTGGCTAGCTCAGTGCCTTTACCTGACCTCTCAGTACCACAGAGCCTCTCATGCCCTCCGCTCACGGAAACTAGACAAGGTAAGTCAGGGCTACATATTGATTTCTTGAGCTGTACAAAGCCTTGTGCTTGGAGGTGAATGAAAACTTGGATGGCATGAATCAACATGAAATACTGTCACAATCAGAAGCATTGTTTTGTATTAGCAATGATTTTGTTGATGAACAACTTAAAGTAAAGAATTGCGTATGTTATTATGTTGACTTGGTCAATATCTTCTCACTTCGTGTCCAGTCTGAAGTAATACTCTGTCCCCTCACACAGTTGTATGGAGCTTGTCAATATCTTGCTGCTAGGTGCCATGTAAGTAAATTAAATTATCACATATATGTAATGTTATAAAACCTTTTCTACATGCTAATACTCAGGATATATTTTTGCAACTGGACAATTAGGCTTTCCAGATGCCTTTCATGCTTGAGATGCATTTATTACTGACTGGTCATTTTCTTAGTATGCTGCCAAAGAGTTCCAGCAAGCCTTGGATATCCTGGACATGGAGGAGCCAGCCAGTAAAAAGCTGCTGGACAGGAGTGGGAAAGAGGACAACGGGATACCAGAATCAGCCAAAGACTGGGACATATCCCCTGCCTCTGTAAGCCTCAGCTTTAGATTATGCTCTGTTTGGTCTTATCACAGCCACTGGATTGTGTGGTGGTTGTGCCGAATTACCGCTCATAGCTATCATAGTCTGCAAAACAACTCAAATCCTCACACACACCCCTTTATTGGTTTGTTTTCCTCCTTGTTGAGTGCAGTCTATTAGTGCAGTATGTGTCCCCAGATAAATGCTCTTATGAAGTCTTGACCTTTCAGCTTTGTGCAGCTTTAAAATGTGTTGGTTGCAGTCCCTACATACATTAACTGCCACCATAGAAAGCTTTATTTCACCTTGCACAAAGGACATCCATTTTCAGTTTCACATTTTTAGGGAAAATATTTCTTACATCTTCAGTTTGTTATATATACGAGAATGCACAGTATTTGTGGACTGTTCACTTTTTGTCTACATTTCAAATACCTTTATGTTGCTGGATTGGCTGCTCAAATGTAACTAAGCAATGCCACCTATGCAACCCCCATACATTCTTTGAATGGGGGGCACAGGCTAAAATCTTTCTTTCAAGCTTTTCATATTGTGTAGCATAAGCATAGCAGTTAAAACGTCAGCATAGATTGAGAGTCCTCTCTCAATCTAGGAGGCACTTAGAATAGCACATATTTTTGATATTTACCAGGGATTCTGACCCTCATTTCCTCTTTCTCTCTCCATCACCTTACTCTCACCTATTTCAGATCAGCAGCTCCATCTGCCTCCTGCGGGGTAAGATCTATGATGCCATGGACAACCGGCCGCTGGCCACCTCCAGCTACAAAGAGGCCTTGAAACTAGATGTGTACTGCTTTGAAGCCTTTGACCTTTTAACGTCCCACCACATGTTGACTGCACAGGAAGGTGAGGATAATCCTCAGCAATGATGTGTGTGGATTTTTCAATGTTAGGCACAGATTCATGCTTTCTGTTATTGTGTTAAATACTGTCCAGTTTGTTTCTGATCTGGGATGTCATTTTGATGAAGTGTTGTTGATGTCTCAATAGAAAAAGACTTCCTGGACTCGCTTCCTCTGAGTCAACAGTGCACTGAGGAAGAGGAGGAGCTGCTGCACTTCCTGTTTGAGAATAAGTTAAAGAAGGTACAGGGACTCTGCAAAATTCTCAGATATGACCTTTGCTGACCTTTTAATTATTGTTGTCATTTGTAGTGTGACATTATTTTAAACAACAGGTGAACATTATTGTGCAAATTGGTAAATTAAAAAACATCAGCAATTTGTTTCTTAATTAAGCTAGAAGAGCACCAGTAACCATAGCAACATATAGTGCTCTCCAGTGTCACTGAGCTTCAGTGTTCATTTGTCTGCAGTTAGTGTTAATTGAAATGCTAATGGGAATTCTGGCCTGTTTTTGTTCCAATCCCTCTTCATCTGTGTTTTCTCTGTCTGTTTCATTCTATTGTTTTATGTCCTTTCCCTCAAACCATCCACCTCTCTCTCTCCCTCCCCAGTATAACAAGCCCAGTGATTTGGTGGTGCCAGAGATGGTCAATGGTCTTCAGGACAACTTGGATGTAGTGGTGTCTCTCGCTGAGAGGCATTATTACAACTGTGACTTCAAGATGTGCTACAAACTCACATCTATGTAGGTGTTGTCATATTTCCTCTTCACTTTTTTTTTTTGGTTTGTTTGTCTGCAGCATTGGGCAGATTACTCCAAAAAATGTAATCAGGGCTAAAAAAGATTACACTACTTGTCTGTGAAAAGCCGTAATTTACTGAGCACTGAATTGAAAAGTTCTCAGTTACTTATTAACTAAATTACTTTTTTATTACCTATTTATACACGAGTTGCAACCTGTCAATAGTGTGGTGCTGGTCATCCAACATATCTTAAGGTGACTCTAGCTAAACTCCATGAAAACTTAAAAGGGTCAGAAAAGTTGGCTTTATCGAAAATGTTTTTGTATAATCCAGATTCTTGTTTTGTCACACCTATTGAATTCCTCTAGGATGCTCAGTAAATGCCTAATAGCCCTACTTGGCAAAAAGCATCAGTGAGAGAAGTCATGTGTATTCAGCTTTTATTTGTTTTTATGACTTTGAACATGCACTAAATTGTAATTAGAATGATTGTAAATGAAGAAATTCACAAAAATCAATCATGTAAAACATGAAAAGATAAGTCCTGGGTTAATTAGTTACTTTATTTTGTAATCTGTTAAGTTAATACATCCTGTATTTGTTGGCTTGTTTTTTTTCAGGGTGATGGTGAAAGACCCGTTCCATGCCAACTGTTTGCCTGTACACATAGGAACACTGGTGGAGCTCAGTAAGGCAAATGGTAAAATATACACTAACAGATAATTCACACATCATGGATCAGGATCTGCCGTCTTGATTGTTAGTGCGCTACGAAAATGTATTTTATTGCTTTGTTTTGCTGTGTTGTTTTAAGACTTTTTGTTTTCATTCACAGAGCTATTTTACCTCTCACACAAGCTTGTAGACTTGTATCCCAACAACCCAGTAAGTGTTGCCACAACATCATTCTTCTGTTTATACTGTTTTTACTCACCATTGGCTAACCAAATAATCTTTTACCAGGTGTCCTGGTTTGCTGTTGGATGTTACTATCTTATGGTTGGCCATAAAAACGAACATGCACGACGATACCTTAGGTATGTATTTACACATTAAAGGAAATATTTCCTGTTTTAGACCATTTTCCAAACGGTTTATATACAGTTTAGTCATAATTACCACATATTTGGTATTGTGCATTTTCTGCAGCAAAGCCACCACTCTGGAGAGGACATACGGTCCAGCATGGATTGCCTATGGTCATTCGTTTGCAGTAGAGAGTGAGCATGACCAAGCCATGGCTGCCTACTTCACTGCTGCCCAGCTGATGAAAGGGTAGGTATATCATCTATAGGAGGAGTTATCATCCTCCACTCCATACAGATGGATTTCTCATTAGTTGGGCTAAGCCAATCAGCCGTCTTTAACACACGACAGCATCCTCATCCTGCTGTTCTAAAAAGTAATGTAGCTTCATGTTTTTTTGTTTTTTTTTAATGAATGAATGAATCTGATGTGTAACATTTTAACTGTCATTACTAACTATGTACCAGTCATATACAATACTGTATACCTACTTTTGAAACGGTCTGTGTATTGGAGGGAGGTTTGGCTTGACTGATGTCACCTTCCCTCTCTCTTCCAGATGTCACTTACCCATGCTCTACATCGGCCTGGAGTATGGTCTGACCAACAACTCCAAACTAGCAGAACGTTTCTTCAGCCAGGCTCTTAGTATTGCTCCCGAGGACCCCTTTGTCATGCACGAAGTGGCTGTGGTTGCTTTTCAAAATGGAGAGTGAGTCTTACACACACACACACACATACACACACACACACACACACACACACACACACACACACACACACACACACACACACACACACACACACTTAAGCAAGGAAAACATGCATGTACCCCAATTTAATTAGTATGTAATACACAAGAGGCAAAGATAAGCTGGAACAGCAATGACACACTGTCCGTAAAAACTGGTGATTTACATACTTTATATGACATCTGGTTTATTACACCATCAATTGTAATGTGTGATGAACATTTTCCACATCTACTGTTTCAGCTGGAAGACAGCAGAGAAGTTGTTTCTTGATGCAATGGAGAAGATCAAAGCCATAGGGAATGAGGTAGCTGCTTATTTTATTCACTATCATTTGAAAATATTGATGTGTGTGTCTTCAGAATATGCCACATTTCTAAAAGATTTGCTTACTGTGTGCTTATTTTCTATTTTTCTTTAGGTTACAGTGGACAAATGGGAGCCTTTGTTGAACAACTTGGGTCATGTTTGTCGAAAACTGAAGTAAGTGTTTAGCTCATGTTACTGTACAATTGGTCATTTGAGTGACTGGTCCTGGATGAGATAATACAATTATACAGCTCTGCCTTTGTTCTCAATGACGTTGTGGCTTTTTGTGTTCCTCCTGTGAGGCCTCCTGTGAGGCCTCAATTGAGGTTAGCAGGTAGCGTCTATGTGACGTAACAGATATAGTACTACTAAAGGCCGGCAGGCTAAATTTATCCCGAGTTGCGTAGACAAGACTGCTTAGTGCACTCTCTTCTATTTTGTTCATTCCCCTCATTAACGTTTTCTTTTCCCTGACTGCTACACAGACTATTTTCAGAGATGTACACGCTTGTTCTGCTCCAGTCATTCTGCATAAGTAGGGCCCTCATTGAGAATCCATGCAAAGATCCTTTAATGAATTATGCATCGCCACCACTCAGCAGATATAAGAGGGGCTTGCAGAATGTGTGCAGCACAAGTGGCTGTTTTGAAAGCTTCGGGTTATTTTTATGTAAAAGGGGATCAGGATAACAGATCAGACATTCAGGTTGGTTGTTGTTGTTGTTTTATGGGATACTGGCCTTCACTTTGTGTCCCTCATGGTGGAAATAAATGGAGACATACAGTGGTGGCCAAAATTATTAGAACACCTGACAGATCTGAAAATATATGTTTCTTGCCTCCAAAACATGATTTCATTTCATAATGTTCATGAAACATGAACACAAGTGAGTCCTACTGTTTTTATCCACTTTTAACTTTAATATTTGGTATGTCACCTTTTGCAGCAATTACAGCAGCACATCTCTCTGGCATAGTGTCAATATATTTCCTGAGAACTTGAACACTAATGTTGTCCCTGCCTTCTGCAACTCAAGCCAAAGGCTTTCCTTTGAATGGAACATGATTGTGTGACATTGACAGTGAAATAGGCCTAGCTTGTTTTTTGTAAGGAAAATGATGTAAATCTCCTTATGATGGCTCTATTCTATGGTTTATAGAGCATAATGATGACTTTGTATATATTTAATTTGTTTTATGGGTATTTTAATGGCCAATTGAGCAAAAACAACTGAAACCTCTTAAATATGCCAAGTGTTCTAATAATTTTGGCCACTACTGTAGCTACGGAAAAGTTATTTACTTACGGTCCATCAAAGATCAAAGCCTGTGTTCGTTCTGTTTAGGACTTTTCTTACTCTTCTTACTTCCACATATATGTATTTAATTTTCTGATCTGCAGAAAATACGACCAGGCTCTGGAGTACCATCGTCAGGCCCTGGTGTTAATCCCTCAGCATGCATCCACCTACTCTGCCATAGGATACGTGCACAGCCTCATGGGTGACTTTGAGAGTGCTATCGACTACTTTCATACGGTATAGTTTCTTTCCTCCTCAGTCTAGCAGTTATTTTCCCCCCCTGACATTTAACAAGCCTAGATGATGAGCATGTAGGGAGAGGAGTCCAGGCAACATTTACGAGTAAATATGGCTACTTTATGGAGACTCGTGCAAGAAAACAAAAGCAGCCTTTTCAGAAGCCTTACGCAATAGAAATAAATTAAATAATAGAAGCAAAAGGATATTGCAAAAATAAAATACATTGTGTGACATTGTCCAAAATTACATAACATTTTGACTGTGGTGCATGTGGTGTCAAGCATGTAGCTGCTCTGGAGCGTCACATCTGGAGTAGTATTTTATTCTTGATTGTTTAGGTCGAAGTCCAGAAATATCTTTGTTTTTCTAGGAAATGCTTGAAACTGATTTGGTTCCTTTCTCTCCATCAGGCACTTGGACTGAAAAGGGACGACACATTTTCTGTGACAATGCTTGGCCACTGTATTGAGATGTATATTGGTGACACAGATGCCTATATAGGTAAGGGAAATCAATACAGCTATACTCCCCAGGCTCAATGCAATAACCTTTCTTTCATCTTGAAAAATTATTTTATCAATCGATCTCTCTTTTCCACCTAAGGCACAGACATCAAGGACAAGGTGCGAGGCAGCTTGAACACACCAGCACTGATAAAGATGCTGAACACGTCATCAGAACCTGGCGACCCCAGAGCCACGCCGCTATTGGATGACAGCAACATCATGTCTTTGGAGACGCCACTGTCGAATCAGGACAAAACGTCACTGGAGACGCCCCTGCAGCGCTCTCTGACCCTGGAGTGCGATATGTACGAAAGTGACATGATGCTAGAGACCTCCATGTCAGACACCAGCACGTGATCTCACCCTGTCAGGGGGTGGAACTGTCGTAGTGCCAGGTTGTCAGAGATACACATACCCAAGCCCAAGGACCAGTTCCAAACCAAATCTTTGGCACCTAGCCTCTACCAGAGGTTACTTGTGGAGTCCCCCTTGTGCATCTGATATTATTGTGTTGCTGTAAGTGACATAATGTAGAACGTGCCATTGTGAACATAATGAACTAAAGTGTAAACGTGTGGATGAATATGTATACAGCACCTGCTGTACTTCAGATTTATTGTGCAAGAATGCACTTTAAGGGGGAGTTAACATGTGCCTTGGATAAGGGGTTGAGGACTCGGTTTAGTATTGGACCTGGGGTTCATCCTGGAGACAATGGCAAGATGTGATCATCTGACGCTTGACTGAACAGGACAAATACAGCAGCACTCCTTAATTCACAACTAACTCTAGTCACCTATTACTGCCCATGGCAGGACCCTCCATGTTGCTTACCTGTGGATTTTTACTTTGAATAAACAGTACCGACTGAATGCAAGCAGTTTCAATGAAAACAATTATTGGTAATTCCTACAATAAACCATGCATTTATCTTTTTAAACTCTGGTATCTTTATTTTCTTTGTGTGTGAGAGTGCGGTGGTTCATTTAGTTACTGCACCCAGTGCTCTCACTTCCAACTTGGAGTTTTGTGTTAGTTTGTGTTGACATGGAAATGTCAAAGGTAAAAGATGCACAAAATATTTTCACTTTTTATTATGTACACTCTCATGTATAAAACCTAGGCAGCAACAAGGCACAGAATGCTAAATAATGTTTTAAATCACATTTATATTTAACACAGCCACACCTTTATATACTGGTATGAGCGCTAGAGTGCAAAACTCCTAGCTGATGAGAAAAATATACACCCTGGTTACGTGGTTAAGTAGATTTATCCCTGGACTGCTAGTATGTACTGTTCCAAGCATCCATTAATGATCATCAACAGGGACCTCTGCGCTCCCACGTCCATGGCTTGTTAAAGACAGAGTCATGGCTTAGCACTAATTCGCAGCCCTACAGGGAAAACATATCAAGTGGACTCTCTGTGTGTGTGTGTGTGTGTGTGTGTGTGTGTGTGTGTGTGAGACACTGCTTGGAGAAAGAACACACCCCTTCAAATGTCAGGGCCTGGCTTAGGGGAGGGGTGAGGTCTCTCCTTGCCTCAAATGAGAGCAGACACCTCCGGTCCGTCCCTTCCCAGACGACCACGTGCCAGGTCTTTCTCTCAGTTTGTCCTGTCCTCCCCTGTTACCGATGGAGAGTGGCACCGGCAGCGTCAGCGAAGATGGGCTGTACTCCGTCTAAATCGGCTGTCACGTACACCCAGGAGAAGGTGTATCGGGACCTGGACACCTGCTCCACCTTTGTTCCCAGCCTGAAGAGCTCCGTGTCGACCCCAGAGAGACCCTCTCCTCGGCTCTCTGTGGACACCAGCGGCGGCAAGCAGACTTTCCTCAGCGGTGAGTGAGGTGTCCATTCACTAAAGCCTACAGCTTTGTAGGAAGCCCCTCGTCATCTCTCATATCGATTAAATATCCGGGGGCAATTGGAGCAATAACTGATGACTGACATGATGATATTTGGATTGTGTGATAAATTATGATAAGTAACCAAACTGTGTTAGACAGGCTTAAGGGAATGGTGCTAAATGCATTTTTCACCATGACATACTGGTCATTTTCCATTACCAAGTCAGTCTATGTTGCAAATATTTTATTTTTCCGTTGAATATCTGATCTTAAAGTCCCAGACTTTATTTACAACTATCACTTAGGACCGATACCACCAGGTCATTTCTGAAAAAAGACATTTTCAAAATTATGCTCCATTTAACTTTTCCTGGCCTGGAAAACACAATTCTTTAATTCCATGACTTTTCAGATCTTATCAGATCTTTTCTATGACGGTGGGAACCCTGTTTGTGGATCATTTTTAATTGATTTTAATTGCACGTTTCATTTGTTTTCCAGTTCCCTGCCGAGAGATCTATTGGCGGTCGGTGAGCCAGCCCTCAAGCCCCGACGCATGGAGCACTTTAAGCACCGCCACCTCTGCCAGTCCGTCCTATTTCCCCCGGCCCAGCGTGAGTCCTATCTGCCCGGACCCCGACAGTGATGCTGAAGCCTGTCTGACTCCTGAACCGACTCCAACCTGCAGCAAGAGGTGACAGAGCCGCTTGAACCCGTATGTGCTATTTGTCCAGCGTGGGCCTCCAAGTACCCTGCAAGTCGATTTATGTTCAATGTTCTCTTTTGTGGGCCACGGCGTGACCAAAGACTGTTACCTTATTTCCTTTTGCAGGATGTGGTGCAGGGTAAACTCACCTTTTATTAATTTATTAAAAATTCAGAGTATAGCCTATACCGTAGTAAGTGTTATCACGCATCTTGCTGGTGTAAGTTATAGAAGGATAGGGTTGTTTAGGTAAAATAAAGCATAAAATAATGTTTTTCTGAAAATATAATCGATCGATAATTGTGTTTATAGCAATGTGATGCCTTATGATGACCGCCGACTAGAGATCATATCCACTACATCACTGGTTATGATTGGACATTCTTTGAGCAAAATGATAACCTGGTAAAACAGGTACAAGCCGACAGCACGGCCATTTACCTCAACTCTTTTTGAGTCTGCATTGGAAAATTGCTTTTCCCCGTTAGCAAACGGCATTTACTGAATGTCAATGTTTGTTTCGTGTCACACCCATTCGGCTTCATTAGAAATGTATCACCTTGCCTTTTTGTGTAAAATCTAAATATTTGCCTAAGAGACGTGTAACAAGTGTGTACCTATCGATTAAAAAATATTTGATACCAGAATCCAGTGAATCCATGCCAGTTTATTATCTGTAAGTTTTGATTTCTTGCATGTTTAATCACAAATCGGTATCATCAGCATCTCGCTTTTGATGGTAGCCGGTGAGAGTTCAGTGTGAATGGCATCTAGCCGATTGTCAAAGCCAATTACAAAGGCCGTGTTTAGCTAAAAGCCCTCTCCGCTCGCGATATTACCTAACTCTCGCGAGTGCACGGTGACGAGGGAGAGCGGGCAAGAGGGAGATGGAGAGAAATGAGGTCTGAAAAGGAGCAAATGACCGGAGGCAGGGAGAAAAGCGTCGTCGAGATACAGTTTAGAAACATCCCGAGAGAACAAGACGGCAATCCTGGTAATTCCAAGCAGAAAGAAGAGAAGAAAGAGGTTTTCACAAAGGTAGGTGCATAGCGTTTACAGTGTGTCGCATTGTTTATGCCGTGTGGAGGGCAGATATGGAGGAGGCGGGATCGCTTCAGCACCACGGACAGCGACAACAGCGGGACGTACTGTGGGCGTGCGACGTTCCCATTTATTTTATGCTAGCTTTTCCAAAATGTCAACTGGGCCTGGTCTTGTATCATTTAAAGCTGGTTTTTATGTTTCCTCGTGACTTCATGTGATGTAGGAATTTACTTTGTTTGTAAATGAAGCTGACATTTGCAGCTAAACGATTAAAGGAAGGGATGCACTGAACAGTGCCTATTAACGTTCTCACATATACCTATTTACAACATAGCTTTTCTCAGTTAGGGCATATTCTGAATTGTGTTTGTCTCTGCCGATCATGTACAAGACTTGGTAACAGCAAGAGATGGAGAACAGGATTGAAAACTGAAACATCTGTCTTGTAGAAATAAGTTGACCACGACAATGGCTTTCCTCCTGAAATGGGAAAATATTTCATATTATAAATGTTTGGTTACAGGTGGTAATTCGAAGGCTTCCGCCTAGTCTGTCGAAAGACCAGCTAGAAGAACAGCTCAGCCCTCTTCCATCCTACGACTATTTTGAGTTCTTCCCAGCTGATCAAAGGTAATCATAATATCATTTTGAATAAATGGTTTTACAATCTTACAGACCCAAAGGCGCCAACAGTCACAAGGGAAATTGACCACCAGACCTTAAATAAAATAGAGACTGGACGCTGTTTAAGAAATCATGGTAGCGCATATAATTCTCTTTTATCCAGATCAGTCTTAAACCATGCTCCAAGGTTTTTTTCTTTGTGTGTGTGTGTGTGTGTATGTGTATGTCACTCTCTCTCTCTCTCTCTCTTTCTCTCTCTCTCTCCAGCCTCTATCCCCACCTCTTCTCCAGAGCATATATCAATTTCAAAAACCCTGAAGACATCCTCCTGTTTAGGGACCGCTTTGATGGTTATGTCTTCATTGACAACAAAGGTAATTCTTTTTTTGAGTGAATAATTTTAATTAATATAATTTTAATTGGTGAATGTCCTTGAAAAATATTTTACTTTAAAGTGAAGTTGTATATTAAAACTATTCTGATGTTCTTGTAACAAAAGAATTAAGCTCACTGGCATTCAGTTCATGGGTCCATAGCTATCAAATGATGGGAAATGTGTGTTTCATCTGTGTGTCTGTGTTTTCAGCTGATTAGATTTCATGGACACGAAGGTGGATATAGACATAGCATTTGTTGCCATAGTTACCATTTGATTACAAGTCTGTTGGATGATGATCTGCCTTTTCATTCAATATTTACACAGGCCAGGAGTACCCAGCAGTGGTAGAGTTTGCCCCTTTTCAGAAAATCTCCAAAAAGAAGCTCAAAAAGAAAGATGCCAAAGCCGGGAGCATTGAAGAAGGTAATCCAGAGTTTGATCCATTGTTAAAAACTATCCTGATATAGCTTTCTGCTCATTATTGTACTGTGGATGCAGTGTTTCCCACAGGATTTTGTGAGACTGTGGTGGGTGGACCTTGGACCCTCTAGGGGGGAAGAAAGTTAAATGCATCAATCTGGTGCAAAATTAAGAGGCTAGATATGAAGAACTTTGTGCTCTTGTAAACAATTTTGTTACGTTACTGTAACGTTACAACTGTGTAAATATTTCTCCATCTTGCTACACATTTTCTTAAATTAATTATTAAATAATACTGTATAAGGTGCTCCACTGTAAATATTTGAGTTGCCAAGTACTTTGTGACAAATAACAATATATATATAGCTCCATTGCTTCACGTTGTGTCAAACACAACAAAATATATACAGGCACAGAATAGAAATGAGGCTTCTCTGCCCTGCTGCTCTCTGTGTTTGCTGTCCATCTCACCTGTTGCTTCTGCCCTAGCTGGCTGCTGTGGGAGAGCCACGTTAGCTTCCTGATTGGGTCTTATCAGTCAGATGTATTCTTCCCTGGCGATGGATAGTGCTCCTGGTACTGCGGTAATATGTCGCTGTATTTGCTTTGGGACGACTTCCAATCTGTATTCTCCGCCGTGTTTAACACCTATACTCGTTTGTTACTGTCGGTAACAGTTCCACCTCGACGTCCGTCCAAACAAAGACATCTCTGCTCTTACTTTTCGCCATTGCTGTTCTTCATAATTGTATTTTCTGCAACTAAGCAGAGCAGTCAATCTGCTTCCTGTTTACACCAGCACGCACATGCCCAGTGTAGGTGAATGGTAACGTGATATGCATTTTTATGGACGGAGATCATTTCTGAAACGGTGCTATAACGCTTGTGTGGACTGAGATCGTTTTAGTTTCAGTTTTCAGTTTTAGCTTTGTGGTGAACAAACTTCAAGTGTGAATTCAAATGTGAAAAGTGAGAAGCAGCGTCCCCTTTTGCAGTTAAATTAACATTCCCATGGTCTACCAACCTGTCAGTCATTCTCTGAATGAATATTGACTCATTGACTCAAATGATACATGCAAAAGTGGAAAATCAAAATGCTATTGGATTGCATTTTCATTTTCCACTTTGCATTAACATTTGGATGAAGTTAACTACGCTTCCATAGTTTGAAGGCGAGAGAGTCTGTCTCTATATCTGTGCTGTTGGAAAGAAACATTCCACTTCTACTAACCACATCTGAATAAAAGCTAAAATAAAAGTGAATATATACTACTGCTAAAACACACAACTAATACTGACAACAGTGAATTTGTTTTTGAGCGACTGGCTTTATTTAGTGAAAGACCCTGGACAGGTCGCCAATCCATCACAAGGCCAACACAGATCGACTGTCAATCACTTTCAGGGCAATTTAGAGTCTCCAATCCACCTGACCTGCATGTCTTTGGACTGTGGGAGGAAACCGGAGGACCCGGAGGAAACCCACGCCAACACGGGGAGAACATGCAGACTCCACACAGAGAGGAACCGTGTCCTTCTTGCTGTGAGGCCACAGTGCTAAGCACTGAGCCACCGTGTCGCCCACAGGGAGACCTATGAAGGTTTCTGCTAGCCAAACACCTGAGAACTTGATGATGGCTTTTACACTCGGAAAATATTCACCCGCCCGTTAATCTGAAGTCAGAGAAGCAGCTGCACACTTGAAATATATTTGCTCAGATTTATCCTTATTTTTGAATAGAATTTGCATCTTGAAGTCGCGGATCTTCAAATCACTTTGGGATCAAATTCTCTGCAACAATTTTACGTGCAGATTGAACATTTGCGATGCCCAAGACGCCATCTGAGAAGTTGCAGTGGCAGATTCAATTAGTTCTGCCAAGAGCAAGTTTCAAGTGCGGCTGCTACCACATTCATTCAGATGTTCACTTGTACATCTGTAAATGTTTTCTGTCTTCAATCACGGGTGGGTGGATATTTTCTGAGAGTCGTTCTCAGGTGTTTGGCTAGAAAACCTCCATAGAGAACTTCACTCCACATCTTCAGCTTTGGTCGCACAGCAGCAGAATGTCCTCATCCTCGTCCTTCTGCTTCGTCTAGGGCTTGCTGACCTCTAAAAATCGAAAGAGGACAATAAAGCGACCTTGTTGGAATTAACTACAGTGTGGAAGGACTTGACAATTCAGACACAAGTGGAGGTGAATATCCTACCAGATGTGGAGTGGATCAGGTCATTGTTCAAGAGAGGACCTGCTCAGGGGAACCGAAGGGGTGGCCACAGTGGCAGAATCCACAGTGGGGCTTGCTGTTGGAGCTCCAACCTGTGAGGAGACCATTAGTACTATAACAAGAATCACATTCATTCCTGGTTGAGTCAATCTTTCACTTTTCATTCAGAGATTCCTACCTCTGTGGTGTCCAGTGATGGAGTCCCCTCAGTTATCACAGCCAGGTGTTTTTATCTCAGAGTCCAGAACTGCCTGGGGGCTAAACACACACACACACACACACACACACACACACACACACACACACACACACACACACACACACACCATTTTAAGTTCAGGTTTCTAAGAGCAGTATTTGTATCTCCATTGTTTTGATGTCATTTCGCAGAGACCAATATGTGCACAAGTGAACAAGTCTGTCCTCATATTGGTGATCAAAAACTGCACTTCTACTTTTGTCATGAAATCTTGCAAATTTCCCATATGGCTGCACATGGTCCCTGATCTGCTCACATTATGGCCTAACTGGAGCATTTCCTCCTCTTCCACCCTCATCTGAGGGGGAGTTGAATAATCTTACCTAATTTGGGGGCAGTTCCTGTCCTGTTCAGATTCCCATCACTCAGATTGGAGTGTCTGAGTTAGATGAGTTAGTAAGATGGCACCTGGCTGTGCTTCGGTGGAAGTTCCCCTGGTGAATGAGGACACATGCAGTTAACATATGCTGATTCCTCAAATTTGTTGTAGGTGAGTGAATGAAGGTGAAGGTGAATATTTTCTGAGCGTAGTTCTCAGGTGTTTTGATAGAAAAATACCTACATAGAGACCACAGGTCTCACTCCCCAGGTGAGACCACAGGTCTCATTGCTCACGTGCGACCTTGGCTGCACCGCAGCAAAATGCCCTCCTCAACCAGGAGAAGAAGCGTCTGACTCTTCTTTTTCTTGGGCTTGCTGACCTCTAAAAATCGAAAGAGGACACAACCTTGATGGAATCAACTACAGTGTGGAAGGACAATTCAAAGTGGAGGTGAATGTCTTACCAGATGTGGTGTGAGCAGCGTTGTCAACCAGGTCATTGTTATCCATGACAGCCTGGTTCACAGCACTGGCGGAGTCAGCAACAGGGCTGCTCAGGGCAACCGAACGGGTGGCCACAATAGCAGGGTCCACAGTGGAGCTGCTCAGGGCAACCGAAGGGGTGGCCACAATAGCAGGGTCCACAGTGGGGCTGCTCAGGGCAACCGAAGGGGTGGCCACAATAGCAGGGTCCACAGTGGGGCTGCTCAGGGCAACCGAAGGCGTGGCCACAATAGCAGGGTCCACAGTGGGGCTGCTCAGGGCAACCGAAGGGGTGGCCACAATAGCAGGGTCCACAGTGGGGCTGCTCAGGGCAACCGAACGGGTGGCCACAATAGCAGGGTCCACAGTGGGGCTGCTCAGGGCAACCGAAGGGGTGGCCACAATAGCGGGGTCCACAGAGGGGCTGCTCAATAGCAGGGTCCACAGAGGGGCTGCTCAGGGCAACTGAAGCGGTGGCCACAATAGCGGGGTCCACAGAGGGGCTGCTCAGGGCAACCGAAGGGGTGGCCACAATAGTGGGGTCCACAGAGGGGCTGCTCAGGGCAACCGAACGGGTGGCCACAATAGCGGGGTCCACAGTGGGGCCGCTCAGGGCAACCAAAGGGGTGGCCACAATAGCGGGGTCCACAGAGGGGCTGCTCAGGGCAACCGAACGGGTGGCCACAATAGCGGGGTCCACAGAGGGGCTGCTCAGGGCAACCGAAGGGGTGGCCACAATAGCGGGGTCCACAGAGGGGCTGCTCAGGGCAACCGAACGGGTGGCCACAATAGCGGGGTCCACAGAGGGGCTGCTCAGGGCAACCGAACGGGTGGCCACAATAGCAGGGTCCACAGTGGGGCTGCTCAGGGCAACCGAAGGGGTGGCCACAATAGCAGAGTCCATAGAGGGGCTTGCTACTGGAGATCCATCCTGTGAGGAGACCATTAGTACTATTAACAATAATCACATTTATTCCTGGTTGAGTGAATTTTTAACTGTTCATTATTGCTAATATATAATTGACACTGAGCAAGCAGTGATTCCTACCTCTGAGGTGTCCAGCGATGAAGTCTCCTTAGGTATCACCTCCATGCGTGCCATTGGCTGGACCAAGTTGACACCTGGAGTGGAAGTTCCCCTGGTGAATGAGGACACATGCAGTTAACATATACTGCTAGCTCAAATTTGTTGTACAGGTACATTCAGTTACCTTCCAAAAGGACAAACTCACAGTTATGCTCATTGCCAGGAAGCAAGACTTCCCACTGGACAAGCATGCCAATCAATCAGTTGATCAATTGATGAATCATTCACCTACAGCGCCTACCCTTGTCTGATAACTGATGTGCAAAGCAGCAATATAAGGACTCACGCCACGCATCCAAACACACACACTTACCGAGAGCTGTGGTGGGAGCTGCTGGCGAGGTCGCTCAGTGCCACAAATGGATGAGCGAGGACTCCACTTGGTGTGATCCTCTCGCTGGCATCCATCTGGAGCATTCCTTTCAGGAGGTGAACAAACTGCCTCCTATCAGCGACCTCAGCCCTGTCCTCTTCCTTCAGGTTCAACTAAATTACCAAATGATGAGAAAAGTCCAACAGGAAATCAGTGGAATCATCTTCCTGACTCACAAAAAGTTTGATGGAAGTCATGAATTCAACATATTCCATGTCTTCAGCAGCTACCACCTACTGGACTACCTACCTCTGTCAGCTCATCCAGAGATCTGAATGAGTACGCCCTGTAGTCTGCGGACAAGCAATCATACTCCTCTGGTGTCGGTGTCTAAAAGAAGGTAATACGTATTTGAAACGTCTTATTACTTTAGATGAATTACTGATTGATACTGACAATAAATATTCTCAAGAAAATGTTCAAGAGAAAATTATATTTGGTCAATAAAGCGGTGTTGTGGTACCCTGAGCCTCCAGCCTCTAGCCCTCCTGAAGATGAATAAGTCCTTTGTTCTACTCCCAGCATTCAGGAGGTGGTTCGCTGGCTGACCCAGGAGGTCAATGATGAATCGCATCTGGAGGCAAAAACGCATGATCACATCAGTCTAGACTATCAGGACTCCATACTTGTCTGCTGTGATCATCATCTGCTGGTCTTAGAGTAGCTACTGCTATCAATAATTAAGGGTTCGTGCAGAAAGGGACCAGAGTCCAGCTATAGTAAGGTACTGACCACATCATATTCATTCCACCCTGGGAAGAGTACATTAGAGGTGAACAATTCTGCCATTATGCAGCCCAGCGACCACATGTCCACGGCCTCAAAAAACGGGAGCCCCAAAAGGATTTCTGGAGACCTGAGTGTGGAAGAACAGCAGCACACCAAATCAGAAACATTGTCGTGCTTTGAGGAATAATAATACAACATGGGGAAACATGGTAGAAATGAAAAAAGGAGAATGTCACAACAGCTGAGACTTATGTAGCCCTGAATTCAACATTTGTCCTCACCGGTATGGAAAGGAAACAAACACCCTTGCTATGTATTTACAGTAGAAGTGAGGAACTGAAAACACTCCAACAGATCTCACCTGACGCAAAGGGGCTGAATTATAGAGCCTTGCTCGGCTTCAGTCCTCAGAAGGGCCAAGCCAAAGTCTACCAGCTTCACCTTCAAGGGCTCTCTCAGATGATCCACCAGCATGATGTTGTGCGGCTTCACATCTGTGTGGATCACTCCAAGGCTCTTCAGAGCCTCAAATGCTGTGGCCATCTGCAAGGACAAAGTCAGACATAGAATATAGAGCATGAACCACAGTGGAACATTTCTGAAGCTTTGAATTTACTTCCTATCTGATGGCGTCTGTACCTGTCGGATGATGGAACTTATGACGTGAAGTCGCAGAGGGGTGAACTCCCTCTGCTCCATGTACTCGTATAAGGAGATGTCCAACATCTCAAACACCAGACAGGTTAGACCGTTCAATTCATAGTCCTGATGGAACTTTAGAATGTTGGTCTCATCTGCATCCAAACATTGGAGATGGTTCAACATGGACAACTAGGGATACATGACAGGTTTGACATGGTGATGTTATCAACAGGTAGTTTACGTGATGCACAGCAAATGTTTCAGGATCAGACTAAATCTGACAAACAGAGCAGATGTGACACAATCTGTTGCATGACAGTAAAGTCACCCACCTCCTCTATGGCCAAATGGTTAGATTCTATACCCTTTGGCATCTTCATGACCCGAATCTCCCCGGTGTCCACATGCACACATTGGTATACATAACCAAAGCTCCCCTCTCCAAGGTATTCCAGTGAATTATAGATCTTGGATGGGCAGCTTGCCATGCTTGCTATGGAGGATAACTGAAAGGAAAATGGAGACATGGAGTTACTTCAATTCCTTCAAATATTAATTTAACACAACCGTTAACTTATGTTAACTTGTCATTCAACATAAATGGAAATGGCAACAGAAATGGCTGAAACACTGGAGACATTTTGACCAATGGTGGGTACAATGACTGATCCAACCAATCTGTGGAGTTGACATGTCAAACACACTTTAGATGTCTCAGTCAGTGAGGACAAGGCCACTGTCTTCTAAACCCAACCTCCGACTGGGTCCCTACATGACAAGCGTGTTTTAACCCATCATGTGATGATATGTGACTCCCGTGCTGTAATAAGGAACTAATATGTCTATGGTTTGATCAATAATCATTTGTCAATAATTATGTTCACAATGTGTTGTCAATAATGTCTATGGTTTGATGTCAATAATAATGTGTAGTGGAGGTGTAGGACGGTGTAGGGCCTCCTCCTATTCTGGTCCAGTACATCCTCTCTCTGTCTCTCTCTGGTTTCATTGGTGAGGAGGAGGCTCTCTGTCCTGTATATAATGACATCACTGACTCTTCAGCTTCAGGTTTTTCTCTCTTCAGTTAGATTCTGTAATATCAGTAACCCATGTCTGTAGCTGTCTTCCTGAGAAGGACACAAAACCTCATGCAACAATTCATTTTCATCCACAACATTGAATAGATGACACTGGAAATGTATCATTTTCCTCTGTTGACTCTTTACCTTGTGAATATAAAGAGGATGGCAGAAGATAAAAAGCAACAGCAAGAAATAAATAGCAAAGGCTGCAATAAGCGATTTTTCTTGCCACTAGAGGGGGCTACTGAGGATACTTCTGGGGCACCAAAAAGTTTCTACTTTTAAATGTACTCAAGTAAAAAGTAAACTTATTTTATTCTTGCAATGGATAGACATTGCTGAAATTAAATAACAGAGGAGACTTTTTTGCATTAAAATTACTTTAATGCACTTCTCCATCAAATTTGATGATCCACGAGAAGATTGTTAGCATTTTGTAGCAATGCTAGTGGAACCGAATGGGTCCAGCTAGCCATTATTTACCAAACCAGATACTGGCTAACTGATCCCGTTCACCATGAGTGCCGAGCGTTTCATCCTCATAACTCGTTAGTGGCCATCTTCTGTAGCTTCTCTAACTGTCATATTATGAGGAGGTGTCTATAATCAAAGACCCCATGGACCAATCAGCAAGAGCATGGGCAGGTTAATATACTATTGATTGGGATCTGATTGGCTGTTGGGAGGGAGGGCTGTGATGGAGTGACCCCGGCGAAAACAGATGGCCGCAGGGTTAATAGTTGGGCCAGTGAAAAAAATAATGCTAACTTGTAACTTCTACTTTGAAGTACTTTAAACTTTGAAGGTCAGAATTGTGTTTGGACTAGTGGATAACTGCAGTGGATACTGTAACGTTAGTTAACGTTACTTACCTCATTTGTGTCCTGAAAATGCCTTGATGTCTCGGATGCAGCCAGGAATGTTCCAGCGTGTGTGTGTGTGTGTGTGTGTGTGTGTGTGTGTGTGTGTGTGTGTGTGTGTGTGTGTGTGTGAGCGTGTGTGTGAGCGTGCATGCGTACAGCAGGGGAGGGAGGGGCTGACTGACTGGGAGTGAGAGATGCTTTGCTGAAGCAACGGTGCAAAACACAACGTTAGAGATCTTTTATGTTATTATGAGAAGTGTAAAAATATTTTCGGGTCATTATGAAACTGTGGCGGGACAATTTAGACTATGGTGGGCCGCCACAGTTTAGGTAATTGATGGGAAACACTGGTGGATGGATTCATGACTTACTGATTATCATTATTTGTAATCTTTTGAAATTCAAATATGATGCTCAGTCTCATATTCCTCCTGGCTCTGCAACTCCCTCAGACCCAGAATATAAGCGGTTCTTGGAGAACTACTCCTGTGATGAGGAGAAGTCTATGGTCAACCCTGAGACGCTGCTGGGAGAGATAGAGGCCAAGACCAGAGAGCTCATAGGTACAGTAGGCATAGTTTGTACTTTTTTGTGGTGAGTCACTTGTTGCAAACAGATTGATATATATATATGAGTTACAGCTATTCATTCAAAATTACTGAACTCTTTTCTTTACTTCTTCTCTCCTTTGATCATCATCAGCCAAAAGAACAACGCCACTGTTGGAATACATCAAGAATAAGAAACTTGAGAAACAGGCAAGGGGGGAAAAAAAACACGCTTTGATGAAAAAAAAAAAATCCACAAATTGTTTTAAAATGTGAAAAAGGCTTTTGTAATGTATCCTTTCCCACAGAGGATAAGAGAGGAGAAGAGAGAGGAGAGGAGAAGAAGAGAGCTTGAAAAGAAACGGCAAAGGGAGGAGGAAAAGAGAAAGCGACGAGAGGAGGAGAGACGCAAACGAAAAGAGGCTGAAAAGCAGAAGAAATTGTCTGAAAAAGATATCAAAATCAAGGTAGCCCTTCAATTGACCGACTCTTTGCATTTCACTAAAAATGAATTCAATGTTAGCTTGTTTATTTAGTTTGGAAGCAACTCTAGCATGTAGTAGTTATGGAGCCTTTATAATACCTCCTGTATTTTCTGCACACCTTAGCTCCTGAAGAAGACCGACAGGGACGATGATGTGGATTCAGACCGGTTGAAAGACAAAAGCGACATTGGAGAGACAGAAAGGGGCAAATGGGAGAAGTCTGGTGGACAAATGAAGTCAAAGGACCCCAAGGACAAGTAAGGACCTTAAAATCCTTGTCTGTAGTTGGGGAAATTTCTTGTGTGTGACATTGTGTGAGATGGCCAGTAATAGAAATTCTCATAACAGAAATTGTGTGTTTGTTATAACCATCAATTTGGTGTTTATGCAATCTCCAATTTGGCCACTAGAGGTCAGCCTGAGAGCGACAAGGAGCAGCGAGAGCAGCATAGCCGCAGACAGAGAGATAAGGACCACCGAGGGAAAGATGAGGACAGGAAACGTCAACGACACCATTATGACTTTGACAAGTTTATGCGCCGCAAAGATGAGACCAAATGGGGCAAGGGCTACTGCCAGGATAGAGCCAAGAAAGAGGGGCACCATCATGGCTACTCTTACTGTCCCGATAATGGGGACAAACTGGCAAAAGAGGACAGGGAGGAAGGAAGGAAGGAGCGGCTCCGTAACAAGGTGAGCGAAAAGGTGAGCATGAGATGGGGGGGAAATAACTGTTCTGTTTCTCATGATGCATAACTGTACTGCTGGAAACCCCCATCACCGTCTCTGGATGTTGATGACATACCACATTGCGTGCATTATTTCGCCACATCAGTTCAGAAAGTTGCACAGCACAAGGGAAGTGGCTTTGTATGTCAGTCATCTCATTGACATGATAAATGCACATTATTTGTATTTGTAAATGCGCATTATTTGGATGCTCACAGTCGTTGAGTCTCCTGCTGATCGCATTTCTGCAACACATTGTCTGCACATTGTGCCACTGTACACTGCTACAGTTCTGCACCTGAGGGTCTTTTGATGAATCTCATGATGTTAGGATATAGACTCAAAGGTATTTGTTGTAGAGTCTTATTAAAAGGTTATTGACCTCATGGAGTTGTGTTACACTAGATTCTTTAAAATCACACAAAATAATTTAATTGAGAGGCAAGCATCGTTTTACACATGGATGGAAATGAGTTGTGACGGCTACAACACCCACTATTATGACTGCTACTGGTGATTTGTGAGGTAGCTGGCTCAGCGGTTAGCTTTGTCACCTCAGAGCAAGAAGAACCTGAGAGTTTGTGTGTTAAGTGGGTTTCCTCTTGGTTCTCTGGTCTGTCTCAAAGACGTGTGAAAGTGAGTGTTGTAGAATGTCTGTCTGTTGAATATCTGACAGTCACATTCAGTCCACATCCTGTCCATATCCTGTCTTTGCCTGCCTTCCTCCCAGTGCATGCTGGGGCAGCCTGTGACCCTCAAAAGAAACAAGTGGGCAAAGAAAATGAATGATTGAAGGAATAATACATAGACAATTCAAATGTTTTACATCAACAGTCACAATTCAAAGACACTCATGTATAAATTGAACTCCCTTCAGTAATGATCAGAACCCTAACGTTGGTCTGAGTAGTGGTTGTTGATGACATGGTGTGTTGCTCTTCACTCCCATGTCTCTGCTCTCCTGTCTGCCCGCAGGATCGTCCAGCCATGCAGCTCTACCAGCCTGGCGCGCGCAACCGCAAGCGCATGAGCTCATCAGGCAAAGGTTATGACTGCACTCCTGTGGGCCACTCGCCTGAGTCCGGGACGGAGCACTGCTATGAAGTCGTCACTATGGGATCAGGGTTGGAGAAGAGTAGGGATGAGTAGTCAGCAGTCTGGATGCTCATGCCAGAGAGAATACAGATAAATTACATACCTGAGCTGATGGTTCTAGGTTTGGCTGAGTTATTGATCTTTATCTTAAGTAATATACCCATTGAAGGAGAAGGTAAACAGCGGCCATTTAAAATCATTTTCCGCATTTGGTGTGATAATACGCAGAGCTTGAATGTTGGTAAATGGATACTAAATACGTTTTAACTGTCTCACTGTTTAATATTCAAAGAAATATCCAGTTAGCGTTCAATTGAATTGAATCTTTGGATTAATCTGTTGGAGTTATACTGTGAACAGGAGCAAACAGCCCTGATTATAATAGCACAACAAGGAACTCAATAGGTTGTTTGATACATGTCATGTCGTACCTTGGTGCTTCACCGCTGATGTTCTACCGATGATTGCTCCATTCATTTCTGGAATCGCTGCGTGCTAGCTCGCCTTCCCTTTTGTAAATGCTTCATCACACGAGGCTGTCCCATGTTGTTTCTTTCTGTCATGTTTTTGAAGTGTGTACCTGTAAGCGGGCAACTCACTAGTCGTGTCTGTCAGCAGTTTTGCCGGTGAAACCTATGACCTCATCTTCCACAAGAGATCTTGTTTCTAAGCCTTTGTAGAGTCCATTAAACTTGGATGTTTTTAAAGATAGCCTATAGATTTTATCACAAAGAAATATAATGTAAGTAGAACTTTATTTAAAGATTATGGATGTAGAAACTTTACAGAAAAGACATTTTGTGTGTATTTTTGTGCGTGAAGGCAGGTGTGCGAATGAGAGGCGAGTTGTTATAGACCAAGAGGATGTTTTTTTGAGATGTTTTATCACGTGTCCCTCATTTTTATGTGTCTTATGACAATTGTCCATCATCCTATCCCAAGGTGTTAGAAAGCAGAATTATGAGATCAAAGCTGTATATCACCCATGAGCCAGGAAGAACACGTTCTCTAAACGCCTATAGACCATTTCCGAGGAAGAGATGTGAGAGTGCTGAGTCTGACACCGTTAAATGAAAAAGTTTAATTTTCTATGCTGTTTGCACGGTTTCTATCAAAGCTATCAACAGTTTATTATGTAATGGAAAAGCTACTACTATTGGTATAGTAATGTCTGAGTCACACGCCTTAGATTATTTTTGCACATGAACTTTCACATTTGTGTATCATACCTCTTGTGGCATTTTGTTTCCTTTGTTTTCTTTAAAATGTGAATACATGAAATAAAGCTAATCAACTGATATAAGATATTGAAAAATAGCATTTCACAGTTTTTGTGCTAGTTCTCTGACACTGTTAATGCATGACGGTTAGGGTGAGGCAGCATTTGCTTCCGATGTAGCCTATATAGACATTTACAAAGGCAGGTGAGTCATTTCTAAAGTTGGATTACTGTGCAAATGTGTTTTGATTTCAGTGGGTGTGTGTGTATTTGTGATGCTTGAATTATTGTAAATGATAATTAAGACGTGTATTGTGTTGGCATTGCTGTTTTTAACTCAAATCCAAGGAAAATGTGACATATTGTATTGATGAAAGCTCTATACCGGATAATGTGTGACAGACAGCAAATCTGTCAGCCTCACACTCTCATATAAAGCAGAACTGTTGTAGTCAACAGGAAGCCTGCACCATAAGCGGACATCTCTCATGCATCTCGTGAATCTCGTGAATCTTGTGAATCTCGTGAATCTCTCTCTTTCTCTCTCTCTCTCTCTCTCTCTCTCTCTCTCTCTTTCCTTTCTCTCTCTCTCTCCTCATATCTCTCTCTCTCACCTCCTCCGTTCAATCACTGCAATGCTATGACGTTCAATCAGGAGTAAAAATGAAAGCAACAGCTTTGACAAGTCATAATCTCCAATCTCAATATTACAGTTATAACTCTTTGTTACTTTTCCATACAAGTTTCCTACTACCGCCCCCATCTTCATAGTGTTATAGCAAGATAACTCCTCCGCTGTGTTAACCACAGTTTCAATGCTCTGGAAGTGATTCATGAAAGGACCGTGTGGCAGGAAAGAGAAGAATAATTCAAATTCAACACTAACTCCTGTTGTTAGTGTGTCGAAGTGCGCCATGTCAGTGGGTGAAGGAGGGCATCTCCTGGGTGGATGTCGGTGCAGTTGATGAAGTTTGCCACATGACTCACTTCCCTCCAATACTGTAGCATGTTCCAATGTCGTTTCCTCAGTAGTGACAATATCTCTACCTCCATCACCAACTGCTTCTCACATGCTAGCCTGCCCTCCGTCAGTTCTGCCTCTGTGTTCTCATAGGTGAGTATTCAACTGACTTTTACTGGGGATCGTCCTGGTTATACTATTAAGATTATCTTGAAGCAGGCCTAAACCATTTCAAATCAGGTTCCTTGCTTGATGTTATATTATAAAACTGTTATATGCTAAGTTTTATGTTATGAAACTTATATTGCTGGCAGATGAAGTGATACAATGGAAAGTAATTAAACGTATTTGGTGTTAATGTAAAGGTGATTATTGCTTTCTGATTTCCAGCATTAAATGCAAACATGGACTTTGCTCAGTGGTTGTTTTTAGAGTTGGTTTAGTCAGTTTGGTTTGTGGTTACTTCCCCCAAACCATACCGCGTGTCGGAGAAAGTTTTTATATTGCCTGTCAGTGTTGAGGTTTCATAGAGAAAGATGGTCACTTTTTACAATACAATATCACATGGCAGTAAAACATGGTGACATAAAGCGGAAAATATTGCCTTGAACTCTAATCATCATTTGAACTAGTCTTTTATGTTTCATAATGCCACAAACATTTGGTGCGCCAGCCAAGAAGGGTGACAGTTGATGTGTATCTCACCACACATCAAGTATACCCTTTTCCTGTGTGAGAACTCCACCCTCCAGATGTGAGAGCCCAACATGTTCACATCACCAACACGCCAATGTTGTTTAATGAATCGGAACATCTTTCACACCTAGAGATCAAAGCGCATTGTCAAGGCAATGCAACAAACTGTGAAAACTAGAAAGATACGTGTTAATAACATGGTTGGCACCCTCCATGTGTGAAGAGAGAGAACTGAACACTGGTAGAGATCAGTCTTGTTTGTCTTTTCATAAGGTATGTTTAATCAGAGGTGTACAATATATTGTTTTTATTGTTTATGGATAATAAATAATCTGCCTTTGTCTGTCTGTTTACACACAGGTAATAAGACGCCATTCCCAACATGGCGTCAAGTTCCAACAGCACCAAGTTAGACAATGCCACCCTGTTGTTGTTTCAGAACGTAAACGCCAGCAACACCATCTCCATCATCTACACCCTCATCACTGCTATCAACCTGGCGGGCAACGGCCTCTCCATGTGGCTCCTTGTCTTCCGCACCTCTCCCAAGACTCCCTCCATCATCTTCATGATCAACCTGACCCTCACAGACTTGGCCCTGGGGGCTGCCCTGCCCTTCCAGATCGCCTACCAGCTCCAAGGGTACAGCTGGACTCTGGGACCCGTCATGTGCAGGTATTCCCTTATGCATGCTTTTCTGTGGAAATGTTGATTAAGACAAAAGACGGTGTCCTCTCCAGACATCCTTAGACCTTTGCTCTCATGCTGCATTGATAATCCATGGATAGTTAATTCAGGTGTGGTTTTCTTTAGGACAGTGGTTGTAAACCTTTTTCCAGTCATGACCCCGTTTGAACATTTTGAGAATTTCCTATCACCTATTTGCTCCTATCATAATAATAACCTTTTATATTTTGGCTACAATAAATGTATTTCCTAGGTGAGAAAGTATGAAACTTAAGTTCTTAAGCCATTTATTCCAACTTCTTCATGTTTAGCTTGCTGCTCTTTGTGTTTACATTGACACTCAATAGTCATATTTGTCAGGCTGTGGCTGAATACGACAGACACACACACACATGCACACACACCACCCTCCCGGCAGTTTCCCGGCGCATCCAACGAGGCCCCCCACCAGCTGAGAAACACTGGGATAGGGCATCCTTTAATATATGTCAGAATGTTACTTTAGTAATGCTAAAAACATGTACAACTCTTTTCCATGTCTCCCCCAGGATCCTGACCGTTGCTTTCTTCTCCAATATGTACTGTTCCATCCTGACCATGATGGCCATCAGCGTTGACCGCTACCTGGGCATCGTCAGGCCCATGCTGTTCAGAGAGACCAGGGAGAAGAAGTCCATTGCTGTCATTAGCTGCCTCCTCATGTGGGGTTTGGTCCTGGCCGTTCTGTACCCGATGATGACCACAGACCTGACCTTCCACATTCCTGAACTGGGAATCACCACCTGCTTTGATGTGTTGAAGAAAGACATGCTCCCATCCAAAGCGGCCTGGGCAGCCTTCCTCTTCGCCATGTTCTTCATCCTCTTCCTCTTGCCTTTCTGTGTCACCACATTCTGCTATGTCAGTGTCATACGTAAACTGGCTAGAGACTCTAAGACAGCCCAGAAGGAGAAAGCAATACGTCTGGCTGTCATTGTTGTCCTGGTCTTCACCCTCTGCTTTGCTCCCAACAACATCCTCCTCTTGGTTCACACAGTGTACAGACTCTTCTATGGGAAGTCCGTCTATATGGCTTATAAACTGTCTTTGTCTTTTAGCTGCGTGAATAGCTGCCTCGACCCGTTCATCTACTACTTTGCTTCCAAAGAGTTCAGACAAAAGCTGAGGCAGATACTGAGGCTGAGGAGCCTAAGTAGTGTGGACACCATGAGGATGGAGCAGAAAGACAGCCTCTACTCAGCACATTACACTTCCGAGAGATAAGAGCAAGAGCACAGCAGGGTTTCTACGAGAAAGGTAGAGAAAGCAAGAGAGAAATAGATAGATAGATAGATAGATAGATAGATAGATAGATAGATAGATAGATAGATAGATAGATAGATAGATAGATAGATAGATAGATAGATAGATAGATAGATAGATAGATAGATAGAGAGAGAGAGAGAGAGAGAACTTTTATCTTTGTGTAGGAACATGACATGTTGCAACATCCTTTATTGGGTAAATTTTCCAAAACATTTCACTTATTTCTTCATTTTATTGTATGCTATAGAATAAGCAGAGTCTCTTTCTCTAATCTTGCTAATCTTGTATGCTTGCGTTATTTTCTTTAGACTGAAAAAAGATATGCCTGAATAGCTGCCTCGACCCGTTCATCTACTACTTTGCTTCCAAAGAGTTCCAAAAGTTCAGACGTTATTTTCTTTAGACTGAAAAAAGATATGCCTGAATAGCTGTGTGAATCAAGTGTTTGAATCTAGTACTAGTCTGTATATCCTAACAGCTCCTTGGCAAAATGTACCATGCTAAAATGTAAATATGTAAATGTAAATGTAAAGTATACATTTCCATAATCTCTGGCTCCCCTATCCCACTGACTGACTGGACATAGCTGACCTGTAAACTTGTCTTCTTATTATCCTTAATAATAATAACAATAATAATAATACCAAAAATGTCTTTCTTTGTGTCGTTCAATTGTTCAATTGAGTAGAATCTGTGTTTAGCTGAAGTGTGCATTTGTGGGCTGACTGACCATAGCTGACCTTTTAACCTTTTTAACTTGTTCCCCTTCTTATTCTTATTCTTTTTTGAATAAATAAAATAAACTACTACTAGTACTACTACTACTACTACTACTAATAATAATAATAATAATAATAATAATAATAGTCTGATCTTTGTGTTCATTTTTACTGTGGACAACTGAGCGCTCTATTCTATTCTATTCTATTCTATTCTATTCTATTCTATTCTATTCTATTCTATGCTCCTAAACCGAGTTTTGCGATTGGTGGATCCGTTTCCTGTATGATTGCGTCATCCCGCATTCGCCGTCACGTTCACCAAACGCAAGGATCACTCAGATTCTTGACTTGTGCAGGTACGTGGTGTCTTTCTGCTTTAACGAGTAGAAATAGTCGAATGGTAACACATATGAGGTTGATTTTGAAGTCGCCGAGTGCATGTTTATCCTGTTTACGCGGGTTGAATTAGCCAACCAACCAATCCACGTTGAACTCTTGACAGTAAAGTAACGTTAGCTGGCTTTGACGTTGGATTTGTGCATTTGCTCAGTTCTCTAACCGCCGAAACAACAAAACAAAGTTCACTCAGGGATATGATAATGCTTTCCTAAAGTTGGATAGCATAGTTGTATATAGTTGTGAGCTAGCCTGTACATGCTGTTCTAATATAGGTGAATGCCTGACAGTTGCTTGAAGCTTATTACATTGACATATCTACTTTAATAAGGGTATGTTTGTATCTCCAGGAAAACCCCATACCATGTAGGGCAAAGGTGTGGACATAGACACAATTATTTTGAAACGTTGCCCATTATTTACATGCACGTTACTACTATTACTACTGAAGGGGGATTTGCCTACAGTAAATAATATGACTCATTGACTTCCTCTGCATGCATGTATGACAGTTATGCTTGCGTGGGAAATGTGGGCCTGTCCTGTCCTCAATGACCATCCGTAACTGAATAGCTGTAGTCATCTGATTCTATAGTGCTGAGTCTTGCTGACACAAACTAGTCCACATTTTCAATGTTTAACTTTGTTCAATACTTATATAGAGGAGAAGGCCACCATGGTGCTGAACCCTGTGATTTCCAAGCTCACCGGTAAGCTGGTGGTGCTGGCCAGTGCTTCTCCTAGGAGACTGGAGATTCTCACCAATGTGGTAAGAGTTGCATAGGAATTGTAGGCTCGACTGGTGGACACGGTAGAAAGTTGACAAACTGACTTATCATCCATCCATGAATATTCTGTTGTTGGCTTTGATCTCCCAACACATCAGGGCTTACGGTTTGAGGTGGTGCCATCCTGGTTCAAAGAAACCCTTGACAAGAGACTTTTCAAAGCACCATATGAGTATGCTGTTGAAACAGCCAAGCAAAAGGCTCTGGAGGTGGCCAAGAGGATGCCCTTTGTGAGTAGAGTTGTAAACAACATAGTCCAGCTATAAAACTGCAGTTTTTATTGTAAAATAAATGACATATTGTTTCTTGTTTTGCTGTAGAAACACCTGAAGACTCCAGACATAGTCATTGGAGCAGACACTATTGTGGTAAGAGGAAAAAATCTGCTTACAATATGCACTACATATATGTTGAACACTACATATATTTTTAATTTGCTCTGTTGCATTGTTTTATTTTCTCAGACTGTAGATGGCTTGATTCTGGAGAAGCCAGTGGACAAGGACGATGCCTACAGGATGCTGTCAATGTCAGTATCATTTACCTCGAGACACAGACAGAAAGCAGACTTTGTATAGAATATCTCTTGTGTATCTTTATTTCCCTCTTGCAGGTTGAGTGGTAAAGAGCATAGCGTTTTCACTGGAGTAGCTATTGTCCTCTGCCACGAGAAAGAAAGTAAGTTAAAAAATTAAATAATGTTGAGTGGGAATTTGGTTGATTGCTTTCATGAAGCAAATTTCCTGCAACAAATTAAGCCCTGAGGTCATTCCTCATTGTATAGACTGAGGTGCAGCAAGAATGCTTCTGAGATTAACTATGAGGGATTTTCACACCAATTTCCTGAATTTGTACAGGGGTTTTTTATTGGGCTTAAATCCTGTCAAACTCTAGTAGTGTGTTTCCACCCTGTGTTCACGTTTAATTTGTAGTCTTAAACTGATCCTCTGCCCTCAGATGAAGAGGTTGATTGCCAGGTGATTGACTTCTATGAAGAAACGAAGGTGAAGTTTGCTGATCTGTCAGAAGATATGCTCTGGGAGTACATCAATAGTGGTGAACCTATGTGAGTATAAATACTTGCTTGAGCTTGTATGTATGTAACAACTATTGACCTCTCCTGGTGTACTAACCTCACCCTGCATCTGATCAATAAGGGGTATAGCTTCACTGAATTTAAACCTTATGAACCTGCTGCTTTGTGGACTTTGATGCAGCCACGTTGCTCCAGCCTTGTTTGCATTGTCGTATTTGATGGGGATCTGAAATCACTCAGTGAGAAATAAATGATTGACATAGTGCAGCGAAAATGTATTGGTGGTATAAGTGTGAGCTTTATGGAGCCTATCACTGCACTGTGTGTGTATCTGTGTGTCTCTCTGTCTGTGTCAGGGACAAGGCTGGCGGCTATGGTATTCAGGCTCTAGGTGGCATGCTGGTCGAGTATGTCTATGGAGACTTCCTGAATGTGGTGGGTTTCCCCCTCAACCACTTCTGCAAGCAACTGGACCTCATTTACAACCGTCCTCCGTCCTCCTTGGATGCAGAAAGGGCCTCTGTCAGCCTGAGCCACAACAGCACTCAAACCAGCCCAACACTCAATAACCCCGCAGCCAACCTAGCAAACCCTAGCCTCCCGGCCGGCCCAGCCCTCACCAGCTCTTCAGCCAAACACAGCCCCACACCCAGCAGCCCTCCTGCCAATGAAGCACGCCATACCCAAAACAGCCCTTCGGCGAGTCCGGCCCAGAAGGTCAGTGTTTATTCCGCTACAATGCAAAATCTGTTTACATACAGTGAGCAAACTCTATGAGCTACTTGTCATTGTTAACAATGTAGGTGAAAAGGAAAGGCAGTGAAAGTGGAGTGGGTGACAGTTCCTGGACATTGGTCAACAGCCTGTCTAAACATTCAGAGGGTAGAGAGGCGGGGCTCCAAGACTTTGACGATCCAACATTACCACCGGTGACCAGCAGAGGGCCTGTAATTAACCTTAATTTGATGGAGCATGAGGACAGTGAAGATGGCAAAGAGGACTTGTGGCGAGTAATTAACCTGATGGACGGATTCAAAGCTTCAAAGGTATTCTATGGATACATTGTGTCATATTGTTTTATGATAAAGCTTCATGAGAATGTCACAACTTTACACCTCAAATAACCATTCTGCCTTCCTTAACTATTACAGGCATTGTTTACAGCATCCAAGATGCGCGTGTTCGACCTGCTACAGAACAGGCCGGGGCTGGATGCAGCACAGGTGGCCCAGGACATCAAAGCCTCTGTGAAGGGGACTGAGTGCCTGCTGGAGGCCTGTGTGTCTCTGGGACTGTTGGAAAGCCAGGAGAGAAGTTAGTCTGCAGTCAGCAAGTCTGTCTCTTAATTACAGTCAGTGTGTCTGCATCTTAATATTATCAGCTGATGGCAGTTGCGTTGATAAATATATGATTATGACTTCTTGATACCTTTTTTTTTATAAACAGATTGCATATGAACCTTAACTTAAAGTTGACCTCTTACCGGTTCTCTTGCTGTCTCGACTCCCAGCGTACCAGAAGCCAGTGTATGAGAACACAGACCTGGCCAAGCGCTTTTTGCGGTCAGATGCTCCTCTTTCTCTGCAGGGCTACATCCAGCACTGTAATGAGATGTTGTGGCCCCTCTTCTCCCACCTTGAGAGTGCTGTCAGGGAGGGAACCAACCAGCACGAGAAGGCCTTTGGCAGCAAATCCAACCATCTGTTTCAGGTGAAGTTCAAATTGAGATGTGAATGAAGTGATGTTCAAACTGCACTGCTGAAGCTAATTATGTTGCTCTCTCTGTAGGATGCTTACTACAACAGACATGAAGGCAAACTGAGATTCATGAATGCCATGCACAGCATAGCCAAGGTCACAGGAAAAGCTGTGGCAACAGCATTTGACCTCTCCAGTTTTAAAATGGCTTGTGACATTGGAGGTAGGGAGAGAACGTAAATGACTATACATGTATCCTGTAATAATAAACTCTTCTTCTACATCTAATATTTTTTTTTCCCCCCAGGATGCACTGGTGCCATGGCTTATGAGTTTACCAAAGCCCACCCTGGCCTATCGGTGACAGTGTTTGACTTGCCAAGTGTTGTCGAGATGACTGGTCACTTCCGCCCACTGCATACAGACAGCAGGGTATCGTTTGTAGCAGGTCAGTTTGTGTATTCGCACCAAATGACCATTTTGTCAGTGTGTGAAGAATGAGAGCAAGCTGACTGATGCAATATAGTTTGCTTATTTTTTGATGCCATGTGAATGTAACTGTAAATGTACAATATTTTCCCTGCGGTCATAACTCGTGGTTTTGTTTTCATTGTGTGACCAGGAGACTTCTTTAAAGACGAGCTGCCCAAGGCAGACTTGTACATCCTGGCAAGAATTCTCCATGACTGGTCTGATGAGAGAGTGCATACCTTGCTGAGTAAAATTTCAGATGCATGCACACCAGGTAAATTTCACAAACCTTTTTCAGTTTTTTAATATTTTTGCACTGATATAATATTGTGTGAGTGATCAAAGGAGGCTAAAATAATTGAAGAATATTCATTTGTATGCGTTTAGTATGCTGTAGCCCAGTAGTTCTCAACCATGTGCCATCCAGGCCCAAGAGTCTACATGTTTTCATTCCACCCAAACACGACAGCAGGTGATTTCACTGCTGTTGTATTTGCACTCTCCGGAGTGCAAATACGTGAAATCAGGTGCTGTAGTGTTTGGTTGCAATGAAAACCTGCATACTGTTGGTTCTTGATTGCTTGAGAACCACTGCTGTAGCCTATTGTTATTAGTGCTGATTATGAAGCTTGTTTGCAAGCTGAAAACAATTGCATTGTTGTGAGGTGTAAAAAAACAAAACAAAAAAAACTGGCAAGTTCAGTGGCAAGCGAAAATGCCAACATCTTCTGCAAGGAGATGGCAGGTACAGTAGTGAGAATGTATTTCTGCATACATCCCACACATTTTGCCAGGCTGTGGACTCCTGGTGAGTGAGATCTTCCTGGATAAAGACAGAAGGGGCCCGAGTCGTGGGTTGCTCCAGGCCCTCAGCATGAGTGACGGAAAACAGCGGAGCGCCACAGAATACAGTCTCCTCCTGAAGTGCCACGGTTTTGCCGTAGCACATGTCAGACACACTGACAACCTTCTGGATACCATGCTTTGCATCAGAGACTGACCAAGAAAACTGTCAACAAGGGGATACAGAAGATTGTGTGTTATATATTGTAGGCTGTATTTATGATGATTTGTGAGACACTAGAAAGCTGCCTCAGTGGACCACATAAATGGAGTCTTTTAACATTTTCCTTCAGCATTTACTATCCAAACCAATTTGAGACGATTTTAAAGCTGATTTTTTAATAATCACAGACAATGTCATTGTCAGTAGTTACCCGAATGCCATGGGCGTTAAAGACTGCTGATGTTAACATAACACTAAAGCAAGTTTTGTACAAACCTGTCTCAATAGTTTTGACTACTTCAGCACGACCTCGTTGCTGGTTGACAATGTAACAATAGATACAGTAAAAATGTGAATGTATTTTGGGCCCTTGTATATACAGACATATACCTTTTAACTGAAATAAATGTTGCTGTTGTGGATGTTTTTGCACGTGTTGTTCTGGGATGCATCACATCAAATTCAGTATGTAATTGTTTCTGTTCAAAGATTTGTCATTTATCATATAGACTACTCAAGGAAATCCTCTTGTTTTGGGTCCCAGGGTGTGCGGTGCTAATAGCTGAGACCATGTTGGATGTATCCAGAGTCTACTCTGCTCTCCAGTCTCTTAACATGCTGACCCAGACTGAAGGAATGGAAAGGACAGAGAGCCAATACACACACCTGCTGAGCAAACATGGCTTTGGAGACATACGCGTCGCTCATACTATGACCTTCCTTGATGCTGTTATTGCCATTAAAATGTAACAAACACAAATAGTGTTTACATTCATTTGACTACTGCAGATAGTCTGTTCATTCTTTGGTTGTTTGAGCATAAGAAAAAATATGTAGTTGATTGACAATCTAGAAAGGTCTAATGTTTTACTATTCCATATTTCATTCATCAAAATAAATACAACTGTTTGCTTATGTGTTTATTAAAACTTTTGAATGACGCAGAACGTGTCAGTAATGCGATGAGACTGTCCGTTGGTGATGCTCGCACCTTAGTTTCCTGTATCCTCTCGCGATATTCTACAAGGACTCCTTGTTCTCCCATTTTGTAAATTCACGGATGCTGAACTTATTCCCATACGCCTGAAACTCATCCGCCGAGTCCCTGCTGCTTCAGCTTCTTCAAGTAGACGTTCAGACACACCAGCAGTCATGGCAGATGCGGCAATCTCCTTCGCAAAGGACTTTTTGGCAGGTGGAGTTGCAGCGGCTATCTCCAAAACTGCAGTGGCACCAATTGAGCGCGTGAAGCTGCTTCTTCAGGTAAATTGTGAATCATAGGTTGGCAGAGCTTCATAATATAAGGCTCAAATATGTATTTAATATGCCACGAAATTACACTATTGCCAGTTAAGAGTATATAAAAAAAAAACCTACTGATTGGCTGCGGTAGGCGGAAATCTTTTGCTATTGGGATGTTATCCTTGGGAGCCATATTTAAGTCCTCTGCATCCATTGCAGCTGCGCCCTGCAGTCATGAAGCTGCAGCATGAAGACCAAGTAGTTTATGCACATAAAATGCAATGTTTGTCGCTTATTTGATGCAAAGAGAAAGTCGCCTTCCTAGTTGATTGATAGGCGATCTTACTAGATCAGCACTACCACATCTACTTACCCTGCTCGTGGTGCAGTAATAACTGCAGTGTCATACAGCAGATGTGCATTATTATTATAGCATTATTGTGTATAAAATGTAGTCTTTGATATAGCCAGTCTGTTTTTGTTGACTTTACTGCCACATTTTTAGGATCTTGGCCTAGTTTTTACAGTGGGACCTGTACACTGACACCAGTAATATGTGTGACATGTAACACAGTTCATACTTACAGATGATATGATCTTTGACTTTTCGACTCAGCTTTTGTTGTTATTCTTATTTCTGCAATATGAATAAAAATGCCTGTTAGCTGAAATGCACTCATCTCTCTTCCCTATTCCCCATCAGGTCCAACATGCCAGCAAACAGATCAGTGCTGACAAGCACTACAAGGGGATTGTGGACTGCGTTGTGCGCATCCCCAAAGAGCAAGGCTTTGCCGCCTATTGGCGTGGAAATCTGGCCAATGTCATCCGCTACTTCCCCACCCAGGCCCTCAACTTTGCTTTCAAGGACAAGTACAAGCAGGTCTTCTTAGGAGGAGTCGACAAGCACACCCAGTTCTGGCGCTACTTCGCCGGTAACCTGGCTTCCGGTGGTGCTGCCGGGGCTACCTCCCTGTGCTTTGTCTACCCACTAGATTTTGCCCGTACCCGTTTGGCAGCTGATGTGGGCAAAGCAGGAGCCACCAGGGAGTTCAATGGGCTTGCAGACTGCCTGAAGAAGATTACCAGGTCAGATGGGATCAAAGGCCTGTACCAGGGCTTCAGTGTCTCTGTACAGGGGATCATCATATACAGGGCTGCCTACTTTGGCGTCTATGATACAGCTAAAGGTAGAAAACCAATCAAATCAAAATTTGACAATGTTTTTACATTCTTTGCATATGCATGGTAAGGTGTCACTGTCATCAGGGTGATGTATTATATGTGATTAGTCTTTTAAGTTTTTTGGCACCAGTAATAGACCAGTGTTTTATTCCAAACCACACTGTCTGGGCTTGTGTGTTGTGTAGGTATGCTTCCTGATCCAAAAAACACTCACATTGTGGTCAGCTGGATGATCGCCCAATCAGTGACGGCCGTGGCTGGAATAGTGTCCTACCCCTTTGACACTGTGAGGCGTCGTATGATGATGCAGTCTGGACGCAAAGGAGGTAAAAACATTTAAAAGAAACTTGTCAAACTTGAGATGTTGGTCTGTATTGCATCATTCTTTATGTATGTTTTGCACATTGACATTTTTGTGTCTCTCCTAGCGGACATCATGTACACTTCAACCTTGGACTGCTGGAGGAAGATTGCCCGTGATGAAGGACGCAAGGCCTTCTTCAAAGGGGCCCTGTCCAACGTGCTCCGGGGCATGGGGGGGGCATTTGTCTTGGTCTTGTATGATGAGTTCAAGAAATATGTCTAAATTCAACCTCGCAACCTCCCGCCCCACAAAGATTAGAAAAAGTACAATAGGTGTTACCACTGGTGTTATTTAAGCTTTAACCGCTTCTCTGTCTTCTCAAAGCAGTTCTGCCTGGGGTTTAAGTCGTAGGATGGTGAACCGATGATTAATGCAGACAAATCCATCAGACCGTTGACTATTTAAACACAGTGTTTATTATTGCTCCATTTGGTCTGTTTGACTGTGATCCTCCTTTTTTGTACAGAATCAAAATAGAATTTATTTTCCTCTGACCTCAATCTCTCCTAAGTGAAGTTGTAAGGAAAGTAGTTTCCGTGTCACTATATTACTTAGCTTAGCTCGACTCCTAAGTGATATGCGATATTCCAGGAGTGTTCCCCAAATATTTACTTTGCCGTCCAAAGAATTATAAAGCCGTTTCATGTCTTGCTATGTCAGAAAACCTCCTCAAGATGGCGTTAGAAAATCTCTCCAGATAATTTGGGGAGGCACGCAGAGTTCCCTATTTTGTTACACAGCCTAATGCTTTCCAATGACAGCTAGATGGGTGTGCTTTAGTAATCTTATGACAATAAAATGAGCGGGGGTTATCAGAATAAAGGTTTATGTTGCCAAGTTTAGGATTGCATTTGTGCTAAATGCATATGGTTGGGTTACACAGTCTCTTAATACATGGAAGTGTATGACAGCAGCCCTTAATTCCTTACAGATATACCTCTTGTCAGTCAGCTTTGAGGCAGTGGGTAAAACAGCCAAACAGCTGATGGGAATCTGGGTATATCTCTGGCCAGAATAAATAGCTCTTATTCTTTGTGACACTGAAAGTGTATCCGGATTACTCTTCATTTTGGATCCCCCTCTAAGTATTTTCCTAGAAGGGTAATAAGGGTGGTCATATTATTCATGGCTATTTTCTTGTCAGTCTGGGCTCTGGCTCTTTGAGACACTGAGCTGATTTCCATTACTCAGACATTAGTTTCTAAAACAGGGAGAGACAGAGGAAAAGGGTGGGTTGAAGTTCAAATATGGCACTGTGTGTACAGCACATACGTTTGTTACACACATACTGAATGCATCGAGAGGCCATGTATTTGCAACATTTTGGTCTTACACTGCCTGAAAAGTGTGAATGCCTGTATTGATTCAATAAAACTCAATACCTCATACACATGGCATTGCTGATCAGTTGTTTTCAAAGAGAACAAAGTGACGGCAAGTGATTGTATTGATTAAGGTAGGGAAAAATTCAGACTCATCAAGCACAGATGAACATCAAAAATGAAACGGCAGAATTAGTATGCCTTTAAAACATGATGAATCACTTTCATCAAAGGATTTGTGGATCCATTCTCTACTGTCCCAGCTGCACTCGCTCACCCTCGACCGCCTCGGGTTTTGTGTACTAGCATCAATAGCAAGGACTCCACAAGGCTTTGTAATGAAAACCATTCAAGTCAATCAACTTTACCAGAGACCAAAGGCCAGTGTAATTTGGGAAAATTGCTGAAACTCCAAAGTAATCTTCTGTAATGTGATCTCGCCTATTGAACACTGGCTGTACTGTACGTGTCGGATAAGAGCTCAGTCATTTTCTTCAAATGCAGTCTTGACAAGCAGCATGGATATCCACCTGCAAGTAATCATCATTCTAGTGTTAAGTGCTTTGATATTAAAATGACTGATTTAAGACCATTTGCTGCTCGTAGATAGCAAGAGATTTGAAACCGCTTCCATATGTTGATATCAAGGATAAGCTGAGTTTGTGAACCGAATGGGCTCAGCTCTCTGTTTACGGTTGTATAGCAGCCAGTAAAAACACATCATCATACTTAAGTCATGACTTAAGTTTTGCAGTTTTGAAACAAGTTAGCAGGCTATCAATTCAGCAGAAATGATGTAATCAAAACTTATTGGTAATGAGTACAATGATTTGAATGTTCATTACATTTTATATCCTGCTTGAATGTGGGTTCATGCACCTTTTAACCACTTGGGGGCAATATTGGCTAAAGAAAATCATACGCAGGATGAGTTCAGCAAGTTATATTGTCTTGGGGTTCTTGACACTTTTTTCAAAGTGATACTAGAGGACAAGCAATCGATTCCTGGGATGATATTTGGAATTTTCCAAATATCTATCCACCTTAAAGATGTAAACTTTTTTAGTAGAACAATAAATCTTATTACTTATTACTTACTTTCATGTGACTTTAGAGAAGATACACAGAATCCAAATGAATGCATACAAAATAACAAACAAATTCTCTAATCAGTTAGTTTCTGAATCGTCTCTCAAAAGTGAACCTCGGCTGGGCGCCGATTTCAAAGACCGTGTTTGTTTATCAAAGTCCTTCACTGTCAGCAAACAGAATAAGCCCGACGATGTCTGGCTCCTCAACCCACATCTGATTTCGGCAAATGTGCAATTGTTCAAAGTGAGTTGTGCTTCATTGATTTGTTTCAAGGCAGAGGAAAAATAACCTCAGGGCTTCTACCAGTAAGAAATAACAATGGAGTCCTTCTCTGCTGTTTGTAGTCTCTCTGTCTTTCTGGCCTGACAACAGCAGTAGAACATGGAGACAATTTCACGGTTGATTTAACTGGTGGTGAGGACTGTGTGCTAGAGTGCTGGTCATTGGAGAGAGATCTTTATTATGTGTCAGATCCCTAAATTAGAGTTGATGGGGGGGGGGGGGGGGGGGGATGTTGTTTGCTTGTTTTTTTATGACTGTCTATCACTTTGGGGTCTCCTCTCAAATTATATGTACTTAAATGGCCATAAAAATCATATTGGAATAAATGTATGGATCGTGTTATCTATGTGATGGGTTATGACTTCAAATTTAACCAGCTTTTGCTTTTACCAGTCCCCAGGATATGTGAACATCAGTGGTGAAATAACAAACGCACCATTGGGCTCAGTACTGGAGCCCAATTGGCCCCGCTAAATGCCAGCAACAATCTCATTAACATATGGAAAGATTTGTTGCGGTCAAAAATGAGAGACTGTCTCCCTTCCCTGTCTTCATGTGATGTGGGAGGTGTCACTCAGAGATACAGTAGGGGAGGGGACTCTCTGGCTGTTTCTGTACTGAAATGGTTGGTGACAGGGCTTTCATCCGACCCACTGAGGGCCCTTTGTTGTTATTTTGGGATCTCTCACGGGTGCAATCTGAGAGAGCAGCAGACAGACTGGGTCTCATCTCTGCACGAGCACACACATGCACACACTCAAACACATACACAGAAACACATGCGCGCACACTTACAGGCACCAGCGCATGCAAAAAAAATTCAATAACTCACTCACTGTCATGTCAATCAAATTCGCTGGTCTTATAGAAGCAGAGCTGCACGTGTGTGTGTGTGTGCGTGCGTGTGTGTGTGTGTGTGTGTGTGTGTGTATATGTGTGTGTGCAAGTCAGTTATGAGAATAACACTCTTCTGAGCAATTAAGACAAAAGTGGAATATTTCAAAGCAAAGGGATTATTATTTGTTCCACATGTACTATTATTTGAGTCTCTACGGTGCTCTGGGAGGGTGGAAGGCTCAGTGTCATCGCTATCCTTCGTCATAACGTCATAACAGCATTTGGGGTTTAAACGGAAAGTAGAGCTCGTTCTCATGCCGGTGACTTATTTTCCTCTGTGTAAGCAAAACTCACTTTTCGGCTGTGAGAGGAAGTAATGGTTAACTTTTAGGTCAACACGGGTGGAATATGTCATGACACCAGTGTGACAAGGGCCTCAGCCTTATCTCTGGTAAAAAAAAATAATAATAATAATTTTAAACTCTCAAACTATGTTGTTCTTGCCACCGTTTTGCTGCAACATTCCTTGTTTGAAACCTACACTACATGAATGAAAATCTCCAGTCAACACACCAAGTCTATTTGATTTCACATTCAAATAGTAACAATGATCATAACCTATGTCAGCACAAGATGCAAAACAAATGTTTAGCCTATCAATGGTTTGTGGCGATGAGATATTTATGGGGTTGACAAAGTTGTCTTTATGTCTGTTTTGTTGTCTGTTATCGTGAGTTGAAGGTGCTTCTGCAGTGGCCTCTGACACAGATCACAGACGGCTGCTGCTTAACACAAATGAGAAGATATATTCCTCTCGCTGTGAGATGATGACCCTTGCTCTTAACCCCCTCCAGCAGCAGTTCACTCCTCCAAACAATAACAATCAATTCCCTCCACATCTGACAGAGCCAAAGAACAACTTATAAATGATATGCATCTCCTGCTGGTCCCATGGCAACCGCCTTGACTTTATTGTTGCGTTTCTTTGATCCCACCAAGCTTTGATATATTTCTCTTTCACCCTTTTAGCTAAACATATCATGTGAATTTGGCGCTTTGTTCCTGACAGGCCCCGTCTTACCTCGCTCTCTCCACAGGCTCCTGACGCCTCCCAGAGGAGCCACGGAGGAGGAGAGGAATTCCACTGGATTCAAAGACTTCTCCGGGTTTCTTTTGACTCTTCCATCTGCCTTGCCTTCCCTCACTCCTCACGTTGACCCGTTCCTCGTGATCCCCTGCCATCATCCCAGCCCTGGAGGACTGTGGCTGTATGTGCACACACACACACATAAACACACACACACTACAGTGGTGGATGGGGGCGGATTCAGTCTTTTATTCTATAGTTACACAATAGGTCCTTCTGCATAACTGGGCCTATTATTTCATGAAAGAGGAGAAGGAACTTTGGACTGATTTATTGGACCTGGTTCATCGGGGCTTATATCTTTGTTGATGGAGACGCAGAGTTGCCAGTTTTCTCGCAAACTGCAGGCTTGAGCATATTCCTTTGGATTCCATTGAGAAATTCTTTGCAGTCAGATTCATATGGCTGTTGCTGTAACGTTCATCATCAAAGGAGTGGAACACTGTTTCTAAAGGACTTTTGGTCACCAAATGAGTGTGTAATGGAAAATGCAAAGTGTGGGTATTCTCAATACCATCTGGATTCAATCACTCATGGCAATATCCTCAACAAGCACAGTTTCTTGAATCACCTACCTTCAACTTGCCTCCCAGATGTAGGGGCTTGAGGCCACTCATTATTCTAGTCAGGCCTCTCCACTAGCTATACAGAGTCTGACTTTTTCACCTGCAGACCCCCTTCCCACAGAGAGCTCATCTATCTTCTTAGTACATCATCATTTGCCTCACGATATGAATTTTTGGGTTGTTGTTTTTTTCAGCAGTCACTCATGGCTCCTTAAACTGAATAAAACTGAATGAGATTCTATAAAGAACTGAGAAAGGCGCAAAATTGATAATACCATTTTACCCCACTCTCAAAGAGGGCCCCCATTTTACAGTATCAGTGAAGTCTGTTGGAGATGATCAGCTCTCAGGGACATCCTCTCTCACAATTTAGAAACGCTTGATTGATAAGAAAGGCGACCTCAGGTGGAAACTTTAGAGGGGAAAAAATGACGCAATGATGCTGAGAAGAGAAAACACAAAGACGTCCAGCACTGTCAGGTCAGCTAGACCGCCAAACCACCGTTCATGAAGAACTGATGTGTACACGAACAACACACATACACACAAGTGGAAAGGGACATGAGAGTAATTACCACGTTCTTCCTCTGTTGCCAACATAGGCAAATATGATATGTGTGCCTTCGTCACAGCTTTAGCAGGATGGCAGTAAGCGGCAGGGGATGGGTGTTCTAGTATGGTGTAAATGTGTTATACCACTTGAGGTTCAGCAGCATTAAATGTTGATGGAGCTAAGTGTGACTCCACCAGCCGCCATTGCATCACTCTGTGTTTCTGTACAGGAGGCAGTGGCTCAGGCAGAGTATGTACAGAACAGGACACGGCACCCTATAGGTGCTCTGGAGCAAAGAATGGGGTGAGAACGGTGTGTATGTTTCTGGCGTTTAGATGGTCATGGATGGTGAGGTGTCAGGGTTGCGCGTCTGTGCCCTACGGGGTCACATTTGTCTGTTTGTGTATTTTCAGAGGGGTCAGGAAATCTGTGCAAGGTGTCTGTATGTGAGTGTTTATTTGTATGTGTGTATGTCTTTCATCCTGGAATGAATTGTGATACTTTGTTTCCCAAAATTAAGACCACATTTCCCATAAATCCTTTTGCTTCCTGTTGCAAAGAGGATGTTGCTGCTTGTCCCCCTCTCCCTGGCGTCACTCCATTATGTGTTTGCTCTCTCTTCCGCTGTACTGAAGAGGATAAACATGTGGGAAGTTATTTTTCCATCAGCCTCTCACTTGTTCCACCATCTGCTACTGTGAGAAACTCTGAAAGCTTTAGCTCCGTTTGTGCTGGAACAACAGCGCCCTCTTCCTGTGTGTTGCCGTAAATCAATCCAGCAGATTTCCTGTGAAATCCGACCTGGTGGTACATAATGTAAAATGCAGTGTAGATGCCGGTAGACGCTGCCAATCTTCTGGACAGTGGTCTTGATTGTTTACGGTAGTCAGCCTAATGTCTCAAAATGAATGTGGGAGTGATTTATTAGAATGGTAGACATAGCACCTTTAAGACACAATCTTTATATGATTTTTAAACTATGTCTGTATACACGAGACAATACAGAGAGAGGTGCATTGGTGGCAGCATTATATCAACATTTCATGCAATGAAATGTAAAATAATCTGCAGTTGTTCATTCACATGTTCAAAATTCAAATTTGGTGTACTAAATTGTGTTTAACTTTTTTTCAAGGTGATTTTGTAGCTGCTAAAAGTGTGTGTGTGTCTAGATGTGCCCTCATAACCAACTCTGAATCACCCATTCAACCCTGTGATCAACTTTGTGAATACACTGGCCGAGCGATGCTAAGGGCGCTTCTGCTGCCAAACGTTGGCACATTTAGTGTTACAGCAGAAAGTTCTGTAATGAAGTTTGACAAACAGAAATATTGTAGATACTGCACTTCTTGTTTCTCACCAGAATGCTACTGTGAAGGAGTTTCCCTATGCCATGAAGGAAGAGGAACTATGAATTCTAGAAACGGATGAGACATGACAGGATGTGTGTACAAATAAACTGGATGAAAGGACCACATGGACACCATCACAATCTCTCTCTCTCTCTCTCTCTCTCTCTCTCTCTCTCTCTCTCTCCCCGCCCCCTCCCTCTCTCTCTCTCTCTTTCCTGCTGGCATGCACTTTGTCTAATAAACAGCAAGTAATCTTGCGTTGCAGTACTAAAATCACATTACGTCAAACTGCAGCACAATCACATTGTTTTATATTGGTCACAGGAACAGATCTCTGAGTTTGATGATTGTCAGCTCGAGGGTCAAAAGGTTGCTCCTCCCCATAATTCCAGATCAGGTGAGGCGTTTACCTCTTCGATCATTTAGCTCCAGCATACCCTGAAACAACATACCTGCATTGGACTGGGCTTTCCTTTGCAGGGCACTCACTTTATTCCTCTAGACAATAGAGCAGAGCTTAACCAAATCACTGGAAATTGCAAATACATAATCAGTATATTGACAATGAGGATGAGTGGTGGGTACCAATGCAAGACTGACATTGATATTGATTGGTTGAAGTCAAAACCATAGGAGTACATATAAAAACATAAATATTTCAAAGCTTCTATACCTAATCTAACCTGTAAAGTAGTATATTAAATTACCTTCAACACTGCAACAAAGACACAGTGAGTCATGGATTTTCCTAATCCTAACCTTAAAATCGGTGTCAAAAGTCACAAAATTGATATCAACGTATATCAGTTTTGCCTCCATATCATAACAAGTAAGAACCCTAAACAACTGACTCCCTTTCTCCTTTGAACTCCTTCCCTAGGGGTCAAAGCCAGATAGCTAGAACTCCTTATCCTCAATGGCTACCACAACATTTGCAATGCAATAAATGTCACTAACACATTCATTGTTTTTCCATGCATGGTGAGACAGAAGAGAGAACAGTATTGCACAAGACCAGAGACATGCTGTGTTTTGTGAATTGAAATTTATCAGTATTGTTTTTTAAATGCACCTCCAATGTTAAGTCAACCCTGTCAAATCCTTTACATTGGCTTGGTTATCATACTAAGTGCAGTATAGACTGGGAGAGTGGATGAAGAGGAGGAGCAAGAGGAAAAGAAGAGGTCTGAAGAGATGAAAGCAGAGGAAGAGAGCTCAGAAAATCAGTTTAACTGACAGAGGCCTCCAGTGTAATCCCTGTCTGGCAAACAGTCAGTACACTGGCATAGATACAGTGTTTTTGAATGGTTTACACAACAGAAACTGTTATGTAGTGTCATGACAACACAAGTTTTTCAACATTATCAATAGTTTTTTCACACCAAATGACAACAACAGTGGATTCTTCTTGGTCAAATGGGAAAGTCAATACTGACTTTACCTAGAGTTGTTGTAATATCATCAGTTACCAATGGAGGGCAGTATGACTATGATGAGAGGGTAGAGCATCAGTCCAAACAAGCTCTGTTTAACACCCTGAAATACTGGTGTACAGGGACATTGTGCATCATGTACATGGAGAATCCATTCAGATGTGACACTATAACAGCTTATAAAGTCAGATCCCTGTGATTATAAATGATGAATGAGGGAAGAGTTTAAATACAAGATCTTAAAGAGTCAAAGAGACTTCAAACATTCAGTGATTTTCTGCCCAATATTTTGTACCCCAAAGTTTGTAATGAGCGTCTCATTACTCTATTCTATTTAGTGGATCTCCTTCCTTGTTCCCCATCAATCCTAAATCTGGTCTTTGTTCCAGATCCTCTATTTGACCAGAATTTCTTGATCCTTAAAGATGTTACTTCCTGCTTTATCGTTCACTGGACTGATAGAAAGACTGAAGTCTGGACTAATAAGAGTTTCAGTGATCACAATACTGTCGGCTCCATTCGTATGTATGATTTTTATCTATCAGGTTGAAGAACGGGACTTCACTGATTGAATCATGTCATTTGTTTGGTAGTATCTTGTATTTATTTATGTTTACTGTCTGCAACATTGAATTGTAGTCAATTTTATTAATTGCTCACATAAGACATTTGCTGTAAACATTCTATTTTACCTTTCACAAGTATTGGAAGTGAAGGAAACATCTATCTATTGTTTTCTTGCTAATCACTGTTTTCTCTTTTTTTTTTCATCCAACCACGTTATGTTTCCAGCAGTCTTTGAAGAGCAGCGATGGAGCCTGGGGTGGTTGGGGTGAGCTCGGCCTGGCTGGCAGACAGCACCTGAGAGCTAACCTCAAACCTGGGGGTAAGACATGCGCGGTGACCTCAACAGTCGAAGCAAAACACAAAGAAACAAAGACTTTAGTTTTGATTACGAAGAGACAGAGGGGGTATTTTCTGGCCCTCCATGCGGACCACTGTCAGTGAGTGATAGTGCAAGTGCAGATTTTTCCATTTTGTTTTATGTCATCAGTTAATCACCTCATGCTGTCAGTCACACGTCCTCCGTTGAATGTAATAGGGGTTTTTATAACCTTATAAATATTTTGTTCAATCAATGCACTTATTACTTTGTAAAGTCGAGCAAAGTTATTCTCAATTTCATGTTCTCACTAGATTATTAATGCAGCGTAACGTAGCAATGTAATAGTTCCACCCCACTCACTCACACACACACACACACACACACACACACACACACACACACCAGTCAGCCTCCGAGTTATTACTGTACCTCTTCTACTGCATCTCTCTTAAGAGCTACAGCAAACAGCTGCCTGATTAATAAGTTAGGTCCTCTAAATATGGCTCAGAGTCATGTATCTTTAAAAAGTACTTAATAATGGTAATCAAGATTATCAACAACGCACCAATTACATCTTTACACTTTCCTCTCTTAATTATGTATTGTTCTCCTTCACCACGGATAACAGGGCTGCTTTCTCGGTCTCAGGTGGATTGTTCGTCTTAAGTGTTTATGATAGTGCATGCGCTCCCTTAAAGTGGCAGCCAGCTAAAAGGCCCCGTGCCTCCTCTGTGTGTGAATCAACCACAATGGAGGAGTTCCAATGTTTTATTTATTGATATGTTTTAGTGGGGGAAGACCTAGCATTCATTATCATAAAGGCCTCTAGACATCAAGTCACACACAAAAGACTCAGCCGCCTTACAGTCTCACACACACACACACACACACACGCACACACACACACAAGTGGAGCAGGCCGCTTTGCTGTAGCGACTCCTCACCAGCAAAACCGTTGGTATAGCTTCAGTGACAGAAGCTGACAGTGTCAAAGTATCTTTGTCTCTCGCACATAAACTGTCCCTGAAGCTGTCGTCGTGAGAGAGATGTAAAACACAGGCTCTTTTTTTTTTCATGAGGGAAGTTGTTTTCATTCGCTCCTTCTAGTTTTTTTTAATATGTCATATCTCTTCTGTCAGGGCCCTGGGGCGCCTGGTGGTGCTGGTGCTACAGGAGGAGGATCGTTGGCGTCTGCAAACCCAGCGGAGTCTGACCATGTTGTACCTGCGCTCTCGTCTTCATCTCTCTTATTTTGTCAAAACCTCAAAGCCGTAAAAATTCAGACGGGCGCATTGTCATCTGATCTGCGTGAGTGTGTATTTGCGTGCGTGTGTGTGTTCGTGCCACGTGTGTGTGTGCGTGCGTGTGTGTATGTATGGAAAGAAAAGACAGGCAGTAGGAACAGATGTGGGGAAAGTCAGTAAAAACTCAATATGAACCCTGCAGAGGCCTTCCTGTCTCTGTTCAATTATTTAGAGTCAAAGAAAAGAGGCAAGAGTAACATATTTCCTCTGAAGCCTCTCTGTGTTCGGCAGGAATGAATAACATATTTATCTAGTCTCATCTTCGCCAAATAGCCGGAAATGGAAACAAATACCATCAATTGGATTCTTGGCTCTGGTGTTTTCCTTGTGTTGCTGCTTTGTGTAGTCATGCAGTCATATTGAAAAATTCCTGAGGACCAAAAATTATGGAAGTGCTGACAAGCAGAATTTTTCATGGTATCTAGATGTATACTTGGCAGTCCCAGGCAAAGCTTATCCTCTCCAATCTCCTGTCAAGAGAGGGAGAGAGAGAGAGAGAGAGAGAGAGAGAGAGGGAGGGGGGGGTGCTCACCTATTTAATTTGATTAGAGATTAGAAGAGGAAAAGAGTCACATTTCCCCAGCACGTCTCTACGCACTCTGACACCTGATTTTATAAAGAGATGTCACAGCCAAGCACCAAGGTAACGCCTGTAATTACTCTGAACTCAAATAAATAAATAAGTTTACTTTTCTTTGTGAGAGGGTGACAGATTCTCTAACATCCTTGACTGGAAGAATCGCAGTGTGTGTGTGTGTGTGTGTGTGTGTGTGTGTGTGTTTGTGTGTGTATGCATACATTTGTGAATTGCAGTCTGTTTGTGTGCCTGTGTGTGTGTGTGTGTTTACATATAGCGAGGCAACCGTAAAAGAGAAATTCAGACAGGATGAAATCTTGACAGCTACAGTATAGCATGTTTTCCTCTCTCTTCTTTTTTTGACTGTGATAATCTCCGCTCATCCAAGCGCATTGAAAAAGCAAAGCTCTGTTTGAGACTGATACGGCTCGAGTTGCAGCTTTGCAACCGATAAGGTGAGAATTCCTACACGGTTGCTAGCTCTGCAGCTGATCTCTCTTCTATTAGTGGCAATTGGCTGTGACCCTCCCCGTTCACCCGTGTTGTCATCACTGAGGGTGTATCTACAACTGCAGCAGTCAATTAGATCATCCACTCTGGTCATGGAAGGAGACATCCAGACAAATGCTGCTCTGCATGTTGTCATGAAGGTTGGCTCCTTGACTTTGGATATTGTTCAACGGCAGAAACAGTTTTGAGGAAAAAGTCAATACGAGGTTCTCAAAGGCTCTCAAAGCAGCCGGTGTGTTAGCAGTGAAAAGTAGACACTGCTGATTTTATGCCATTCACTTTAATATGCTTCTCCGCGCACACACATACACACACACACACACAGATGGCAGGGCCTCTATGTCCCATGCATCCCTCTGTAGAGCATGTGTGGCACGTACACATGCTCTGCTAGTGTCAAACAGTTATGTCACTCTAGAAAAGCAAATGTGCAGCACACTCTTTTTTTCATCACATGGACAGTGTGATAATCACAATCAATGTTAAGAAATCTCTTCCCGCTAAAGCAGACAGAGATCTGTGCCTCTTTAAAGACGAGATGTTATTAATTACTAATCAATAGCTCTCCTGCAGCTTTAAGTAGATAAAATATACATATGCCCCTAAAGAGTACAGAGAAAATCATTGGGTTTGCCTGTGCTGTCTGTTGTCAGGGTTACTGCTTCACTGATGTGATCATTCAACAGGGTGAAGGTTGGATTTAAAAAGGATAAATACTGTAAAGAGGAAATAAACAGGATGGAAACAGATTAATTATAGCAACACATTGCAGGGAATCACAGTCCTCCTCCTGCCTCTCCTCCACTCTGCTTTCTCTCCTCCTCCTGTGATGAATGTGTGCAGGACAACGCATCCCTTGCTTTCTCCCTCACTTTCCCATCACTCCCTCTCTTCTCCTCTTCTCACCTTTGAGTGACAATCAAGAGTAATACTCGAGGCCTTCAGAAGCGCATTCACACCACAATCCCTCCTTCCAAACCTTCCCCACCTCCTCCTCCCTCCCTCCCCTGGTCTCTCTGGTCAATGAGTGTCAATCACAGTGTCAAAACCTTCGTGCAGATTGGCTACAAGTATGCTGGTGCTCACACAGCATCATGCCTCTACAGTTCTGGCACCCTTGCATTTAATGCAGATAATGTACAATATCTTCTGAAATAATTGGAAATTGAACGTTTTTGGTCTTTGGACGTTCATCTGTTTTATTTAACAACACATGATCAAAAATTAAGAATCTAAAAAAAAAACTTTAATGGCTTCAAAATGAAAAGTGTCCCACTCTTCAATTGCAACCCGCTCCAGCCAACCTTCAACGAGATCTGAGATCAATTACTGACAGATTAACAATTCCATGAGCAGCAAACTCTGTCATAACATTGGGAACTGTGGCAACAGGAAGGTCTCTAGAGATGTTTGGTGATAATAGTTTTTCAGATCTTTTCTCTTCACCATTTTCAGACGATCAGGGAAGCAGAACAGACTCTTTTATCACTTTAAAACAGAGAATTGGTTCATTTATACCATGTGGGCACCTGCAGCCTGTCACAGGTGAGTTGAATTACACTGCAAATGAGAATCTATTTCCTCCAACAAAATTGATTTGAATTCTTCAGAGTGTCAATAATCACGGCCACTTGATTATTATTTTTTTATTGTGTGCTGTTGTAACATTAGTCTGTCCCATATATCCCTCTGTACCCTATAGTGTTATGCAGTTATGCCGCGCTAGCAAAGCAGATGTTCAGGATACTCTTGTTCATCATTATTAGGAATTCACATGTACAAACTACCCGTGTTCGCCTGACGAAGCCTTACCTTATAAATTATAGATGCCGAAACAATCTTTAAACATGTTCATTAAAGAAAACGCTTTCTTAAAAAGAAATCCAGCTCATAAATATTTCTTTCAAGCAAATCTCGATACAACCCCTCCTCCTCCTCCTCCCCTCTCTATCCCTCTCTCACTCTCTTTTCCTAGACAACTGGTACATGTGAGGAGAGAGACAGTGCCTCAGCAACCTTGACTGGAGACAAGCAGGAGACACATGCGTGACTGGATCGACTGTGCCTGTGATGGCTGCTAGCTAGCTTTCTCCAGAAGCTGAGCTGCCTGCCTGCCTGCCTGCCCGCCTGCCTGCCTGCTGATGTGCTATTACTCGCTCTGGAAGAGATGTTTGTGTGGAGGATGACACATTATTATCCTTTAATCTCGGTCTCAGCTTGTTGAGCATCAAATTGAAATATCCTGAACAGATGTAAAAACACATGTGAGCCTGGGCGCGCAAGCTGTGCCGCGCTTTGTTTCATCTACCCATGATGTGAGCCTTAAGGAGAAGCTTTTTAAAATTTCATCACTATTCAAAAGGATAATTAATACGTACCCCCAGGCTTTGATTATGCGATACCCAGTGTGTAGCGCTGGTGTTGCCATAATGAGCCACTCATCAGTGCTCTGCCTGTGCCTCCCCAACAAACATACAGTTTGCATAAGGTACTTAAGATTCTGCTAAGGTACCAATAAGTATGTGTGTGTGTGTGTGTGTGTGTGTGTGTGTGGGTGGGTGGGTGGGTGGGTGTGTGTGTGTGTGGGTGAGTGCGTGTGAGCATGTATGTGTGTGTGTGTGAATGGGTGTGTATATCTATGTGTGTGCACAGTATGTGTGTGCCTGTGTGCATATTTTGTGTGTGTGTGTGTGTGTGTGTGTGCTTGAGGTGTTTGAGTCCGCCTTTATTTCAATTTGCAGTACAATGCTATAGGTAAGATCACACTGGTTGTTGTGGTTTGTTTACAAGAGGACCCCTGTCAGATTGTCAGCAGATAGCTGGGCCCTCAGTACAGGCTGCCTTCACACACGCACACGCACACACACACACACACACGCTCGCTCTCTCCAGGTTGTTCTCAACCTATAAGCTGGTGAGGAGAGGGTGGTTGTCAGTCAGTGAGTGCCGAGGTGATGCAGCAGTGAGATGGACAGGCAGTTGGAGACTGACAGGCCATGGAATACGAAGGGGAATATTGGGGGGTTCACAGATAATGAGACCTGTCAATTTGAATGCCTCAAGGCTAAGCAGCAAGCAGGCCAAGGTAGAAGACTAAGGCAGCAATTTTTCCTCGGGAAAAATATTTCAGGATAATCCCTCACCCTTGACCCTGACCGGTCCCTAAACAAGCCTGTTACCACAGCAATTACTCTGCCGTTCCATGGTTATGCCCGCTGCTCTCTGGGTGCGGGCGCTAGTTAAAACACACAAAACGGACACCGCAGTGTAACGCACGGACATCTATTTTTAAATATGACCTGCTTGTTTAAGGATAGGTTACCTTTTCTACTTTTCTGCAACAGCTTTCTGGTTGTATCCGTCCTGGTCAAAATAAACCATACATACTGTATAAATCTACAGTACAGTGATCAGTGTACCTTTTAGTGTGAAGGGTTTATGTAGCAAAACAATCCCGTTTCCTCAGTGCCCTTCTTTCTATGTCTGCCTGACAAATAATAGGACATCACTGTCACAGGGTCAGGATCTCCACTGACTTCCTATTCCCCATACAATGTGCTGCTTCTGCTTAGAGAGACACAGGGACCCTGGTCAAAAGTAGTGGGGTATATAGGGAATAGAGAATGTCATCCGAGATTTGCCCAGGGCCTCGGATAGCCTGTGATAGTGCTTTAGCCTGTTAGCGATTTAGCATGTTAACCCAGTGCTGAAGTGACATGTGAAAGGGGCACTGGGACCCGCTGACAGCAGACGGACCCAAGCAACTTCTCTGTCTTTAAATCCAATTCCATGCTTGACACTGGGCGGAATTAGCTTTGGACAGGTGAGTGATAAGTTCCCAGGGCGCTTTCGCCAGAAAGATCTAAGCTGTTCTCACAGAGCACAAGAGCCATGTGTTTCAGATATTAAGTTGTGCCCGGGAGAGTAAATTGAGCCATAAAGTGTATGGTAATCACAATCAATCTTAAGGATCTCCTCGATAGAGCAGACAGGGATCTGTGCCTTTTCAGAGGATGTTGTCAAATGCTAATCAATAGCTCTCCTGCAGCTTAAAGTAGATAAAATATACATTTGTCCCTAAAGAGTACAGAGAAAATCATTGGGTTTGCCTGTGCTGCCTGTTATCAGGGTTACTGCTTTATTGACATGTGTAAGTGATCAGTCACCAGGGAGATGCTTCACATTTAGAGAGGATAAATACTGTAAAATGAACAGGAGACAAACAGAATATTTATAGCAACACATTGCAGGGAATCACAGTCCTCCTCCTGCCTCTCCTCCACTCTGCTTTCTCTCCTCCTCCTGTGATGAATGTGTGCAGGACAACACATCCCTTGCTTTCTCCCTCACTTTCCCATCACTCCCTCTCTTCTCCTCTTCTCACCTTTGAGTGACAATCAAGAGTAATACTCAAGGCCTTCAGAAGCGCATTCACACCGCAATCCCTCCTTCCAAACCTTCCTCCCTCCTCCTCCTCCCTCCCTCCCCTGGTCTCTCTGGTCAATGAGTGTCAATCAGAGCCTGGCCCTCGCGCAGATTGGCAACAAGTATCCTCGTGCTTACAAAACAATTATGATTGGGCTGTGGTGAAAATGGATTCCCACGTTGCCTCTCCACACTGCGCTCCTCTTCTCCCGGCCGAGGGGGTCCTGCCATGGGAAGCAATTATCGCTGGATGCCAGCTGACAGCCTGATTCCATCGCCAGCCCGATCAGCCCTCATCCTCAGGCGCTCTCTAGGCAAATAGCATCCTCGCCACTCAAATCAAACCTCTTACCAACCGTTGCCTTCTATCACAGAAATGGATGGTTCCCTTTGTTCCCCCGGACAGCGCAGTGGGAATACGGCGGACACAGAGGCGGACAATAAGGAGGTGTTTTAATTTTGCAAGCATTCAACTCCAACTGCTTAATCTCCCCCAACCTCTGATACTCCAGGAGGAGAGGAGGTGGGGGGGGGAGGGGGGGGGGGAGGAGGAGGCGCAGGCTGGACGACACTGCTGCTCCCTTGGTCCCCTGATTTATGAAGCGAGAGGAGAGAGGAGAGAGGAGAGAGGAGAGAGGAGAGAAGACAGGGGAGAGAAAGACAGACATTTTGATGGGCAGTGAACTACCAAGGCTCACTCGACCCTTCTGCTATGACTGGGTACCGGTCTCTCTCTCCTCCTGTGTTCAGGGTTTGTCCGAATTCAAAAAAATATTAGATTCACCGTTATAGGACATGCTGATTTGTGTCCAAAATAATGCGTAATCAACAATGTATTTTTGAGAATTTATAAACCACATGCTCAGGTAATATAAGTTGAGACCAATCACATGTTCAAACCACTAATATTATCAGAATCTCAAAAGGGAGAAATACAAAATCAAGACAATTATTTAGAAGGAAGATAGAACAATAAAAAGTAGATCTGAGTGAGCTTGACTATAAAAAAAAACCTTAATTAACTTCAAACACACATTATTACTCAAAGAATTTGATTAAGAATTGAAGAGGGGATAGGCTTGAATTTTCTGGGAAGATTGATGCGATGGTTTAAGAAGATGAGTGTAAGATGAATGAGCCTAAATGAACGAAAACAGTGGATTTAATTGTTATAAAAGTCAAACACTCATCTGCCACTTTGCTTATTAATTGAATAAACACATCAAGGCAAAGTTCAGTCGATCCTTTAATCACTTTAATTAATGCATGCAGTTCTCTCTCTCTCTCTCAAGCTCGCTCTCCCCCTCTCCCTGTGTACCTATAGTTGTGAAATAATAAATAAATCAGGAAACACACGGCCACCAACTAATTATCATGCAAATAAAGCAGCAACAAAGCATAGTGGGACTGTTAATCTGTGCCAGATCATCGCTGTAATTCCCCAACGTGCTCAGAGATGTCCACCGTGTAATTAGAGGGAAGAGTTGGTTGTGTGTGTGCGTGTGTGTGTGTGTGTATGTGTGTGTGTGCGTGTGTGTGTGTGTGTGGAGGGGGGGGGGGGGTTAGCACAGCGGTAAAGGACAGGAACGGCTGTCACTTCTTCATTGTCAAATTAATTCTGTCTTTTCTCCCCCCTCGCCTTCGTCTGTGGCAAAGAGGCTACCATGTCACCTGCGTCTCCCTGTTGCGCCATCTCCATCTTTGTCTCTCTCTCTCTCTCTCTCTCTCTCTCTCTCTCTCTGTCTCTCTCTCCATCTCTGTGGGAATGTAAGTAAGAAAAAAAAAAAGAGACAGGATAAGACACCGCGAAGCCGCAACGAGCAGAAGAAGGTCTCAGACACACTTAGCTGATAATTACCCGACCTGTTGCTCGGGCCACGAGGGCGTCACGTCGGCGGCTCCAGCAGGCATCTGGCCTTTCATCAGACTCTGGTGTGAGTCATGTCAGCACCACTGGCTTTTGATTGACTTCAGGAGGCGTCATGAGACACAGGGTTTATTTATTATCTCTAAACACCAGAGTAAGACGGGCGAATTCGGGGTTGTTGTTTTTTTTAGTTTTGATAATTTCTAAGTGATACAAATAGTTTATTTTCCATCTGCATACCATGACCTTCAATAATCAATACATTTATATCCATAACCAATATATCTATACCTACAGTGGTGGCCAAAATTATTAGAACACCTGATAGATCTGAAAATATTGACCTTTTCTTGCCTCCAAAACATGATTTCATTTCATAATGTTCATGAAACATGCAGATGGTTGCTCTGAGCACAACAAATATCAGATGAAGTGAGTCCTACTGTTTTTATCCACTTTTAACTTTAATATTTGGTATGTCCCTTTTGCAGCAATTACAGCAGCACATCTCTCTGGCATAGTGTCAATATATTTCCTGAGAACTTGAACACTAATGTTGTCCCGCCTTCTGCAACTCAAGCCAAAGGCTTTCCTTTGAATGGAACATGATTGTGTGACATTGACAGTGAAATAGGCCTAGCTTGTTTTTTGTAAGGAAAATGACGTGAATCTCCTTATGATGCTCTATTCTGGTTTATAGAGCATCATGATGACTTTGTATATATTTCATTCGTTTTATGGGTATTTTAATGGCCAATTGAACAAAAACAACTGAAACCTCTTAAATAAGTGTTCTAATAATTTTGGCCACTACTGTATAGTGTATATATATATATATGAATTGGGGCTTTAACTTTTAGTTTTAGTGCATCCACTATCATCCAGTTATCAACAATATTAAACTGGACAAATAGATCCACTCTAGTGGTCTGTTCTTTGTTCATGACTTCCTAAAGCCCTTCATAGAAAACACACACACACACACGCACACGCACACGCGCACGCACGCACACACACACACACACACACACACACACACACACTCTCACACCAAAGGCCTCACCTGCTGTGCCAAACCAATTGCACTTGAAGAAAGTACCTACAACTTTCAGGCATTAACCTACTTTAACCAAGTTGCAGTCTCACAGGTAATTACTTCCATAGACTGCCCCCACACAAAGACTGTGGTAATCCTATAAAATAAGCTGCAAAGAGGACCTTGTTTAAAAATTCAGACCCCGTCTTGATTCATCCCCGGTGAATTCAAAGCACACGGCACGGGTGCTCCGCTCTGAGAATTAAAATCAAAGACAGGAACCGATAAGATGCTCTCTATCTTCGGTCATCAGTGGCCATGTAGGGAAAATATGCCACAAAATAGGAAAACAAACAAGAAGAAAGTGCCTTATTATCAGCAGCCCCATTATCCTAACGACCTGATTTGCCTAAATCATGTCCTTATTAGGGCCAAAAGTCTCCCTGTCCCCCGTGGGTGATGAGAGGCCAGGCTGGGACTCTTCTCCCAGTCTGACATGTCTTTTATTACTCTTACACTAAATGGAGGCAATGATGAACGTTTCACTTGGGTGATTACTTGCTGTGTACCCTTGATGTCAGAGGGGAAAGTGGTGTGCCCTCTTTTAATATTTGATTGTTTTTCAGTGTAATTTGGTCCAATTCATCAGTTGAGCCTTTCATTTGCAGGCCCTGTGACGTTTGTCTAATGTGGACGTCCTGATTACTGGACTCTGATATTGTGTTCGCTTTTGAAGTCCACTTTTTTCTTCTTGTCCCAATTTCGGCCACAGTGAGCGCAGAAAACTTTTCTCTCTCGCTCCATTCCAACTTTTGCTAATTTTAGAGAGCATATTTGTTTTGCCCTGCAAATGACATAGCAAAATTATTCACAAAGGGTATATTATTATGATGGATTATGGATTATTAATAGATACTCTAAATATTTGTTTCTAGTGCGTTCTGATTAATATGTGTTTTTAAATAGCTGGATTTCTTGGGAATGTGTGCTTGAAAAACACATGAACTATGCAAGCTTGGCTGGGCAGGAGATGCTGTGGGCAGACGAGGCTCCATCGGTGCCACAACGGGCCGAGCGCTGCCTGATGTACACATCACATAATGACCCATTCACAGGAGTAGAACCTGGATTGTACACTGTCCATGGGCAAATAGGCTGCTTGTCAAGGGCCCCGTGCTCAACAAATCACAGGCTGTTTCCAAGAACAAAACATCAATCTTGTTAAAAAAAGCTGAAAAAAGAACACATCGGTATGTAAACAGCTACTAAATGGCAGGAAACAATTGTGCCACATGGAAGGGAAAGGATCTTCAAATGATTCACTGTCTGTGTCCGTCTTGCTCTGTTATTATTTCCAAAAAGCGTCAGATACATGTTAAAAATGTGAAGGGAGCACATTCATTATTTCTATTGCACGCAACCACCAAATTGCATCAAGCTTATGAAATATTTCTTCCTCTCGTTCAAAGGCTTGTTAGCGCTTGTATTCAATTACAGCTGTGGCTGTAACATGCTGTCAGGTCTCTTTAGCCAATCATTAGTCAGGAACTATTCCTCGCTGCAGAGTCGCCGTGGCAGAGTCAAGCTAGCGAGCGCATGACAGGCCTAATTGTTGTTCGGCGGCTAAAGGTCGGCTAATGAACTAGGGGGCTGACGGGGGCCGATGGTGCGAGGGTGGCAGGGTGGGAGGCCTGGCTGAGGGCCGCTCTCAACATATAGATATTTGTAAAACTTTCCCTGGATCAAAGTGTCGCAGAAGCAGGGCATTTGAAACATTTCTCAGCTCCATATTAAGCCTGTCTGAGATGGAGTTTCCAAATTTGAAAAAGAAGGAAATGTGTGTGTATGTTGGGGGGGGTAAAGCCTTTCTGTATCCTTTGTGTCACAGTCAAAGAAGAGACAATTATTAATAATAATTGGATATTGTTCTGGCAGAGGAAACCAACAGGCACTTTCTCCTTACGGAGGAACAACTGCTGATGTCTGGCCAGCTAAGACAGAGCTAAAGTCTTAAAGGTTTACTCTTTAGTGAGTATGTATTTATTCAATGAGTAGTGTCACAGATTTCAGAGCAACTTTCACTAAAGACAAAACAGCAATTATTTCCCATTTCTCTTCCTGTGCAGAACTATTAAAGTACTCCATGCAGGTGAGCAGTCTCTCTCTCTCTCTCTCTCTCTCTCTCTCTCATACCTTGATCAGTCTGCAACACCGCGGTTCTGACCGAAGCCCTTTATTCTGTATGACAGAGCAACGACGTGAGAATGGGCCTGGGTAACATGGGACTCCGTGAGCCCTGTTTTGGCAAGGAAACAAAGAGAAGCTTAGCCTGGCCTAGACAGTCACAATGCTGCTGATTCCCCTTCGCCTCCATGGGACGGATAGCATGTTGTGAGAACCTGCCACAGCCTCTTAACGCTGAGGGGGCAGAAGAATCGTACCTGCAACATCAACCCACTCTCAGAGAAGTCTAACTACTGATTGATTTTGCAGCCAGTACTATAACTGATATAGATTGCATTGATTCCTCAATATCTGACTGTTAATCCAGTCCGCTAAACAGCTACTGGAAGCCTGCAACAGTGTTTATTGTGTTTCTAATACACAATAAACACAATAATTAGAATGCATATCTTTCTAAGGAATTGATTTTTTTCCCTTTTCCGAGAGAGCAGCCTGAATAACAGGCCTCCTTGTGAGTTTGAGTGTGTCACCGTATTTCATCAGAATACCCCAGACTCACCATCAGTCTGAACCCGTTCAAATAGCGCAACTCAATCTCTCAGCAGCCGACGCAGAGGCACGAGGCCTGTAAGCACATGCTAAGCGTGATAAGCTGCTTTGTAGCCGCGTTTCGCCCGTTTTTTTTTTTTCTTTCCACCATTCTTTTCTTCCACCCTGGTGATTTACTCACTCCAGGCAGTGTGTGCTTTCTCTTCAGCACAGACGTACACACCACAGAGCAGAGCAAATAGATTTCTGTCTCAATTGGTCCCTCGGTGTCACAGTGGAAAGATACTTGGACAGAAGACAGGGTGAAAAGGGATTTTTTTATGTGCTAAATCACAGTATGCACTCAGAGGACGTTGAGTTTAGTATTTTTAAGAGGCCCCCGTTGGAAACTGTGACTGGAGGCTGAATCCAAAGCTCTGCGCTGCTCAACACCACTCATGAAAATTCATTCACAAGTACCTGCGCAGAGGTCAAACCAAACTTTGGGAAATGTTGCCAAAACATCTCCCACACATGAAAGCCATTTTTCATCATAGGTGAGAGAGATAGATGCCATTTGGTTTTAGTTATCCAGAGTGGAAATTAAGGGGGAAACCCTTTTCTCAAAAACGATTCAAATTGTCATATAAATTTGTCTGTGTGTGTGTGTGGGCGTGTGTGTGTGTGCGCGCTCACATGTGCACTCCTGTTCTTATAAAGACAATGAGCCACTTATGAGTACAGCGCTCTGGCGTCTCTCTCTCTCCCTCTTACCACGGGGCACTCGGACCAGCTGGCGGATCGCACAGCCAAAGAGATGAAAAGCAACAATCTGCAACTCGCCGGAGTGGCACTGATGGAACCTTTTAAAGAACAGAATTGCTCCAGTGAGTGAAAACATGGCCAACACTCGGGCTGATGTCATATCCCAGCTGTTAACTCAATCAGAAGAGGTCCCACCACGACGAAGGGAGTCTCAGTGAGACCCGTTCCACGTAACAGCGTAACAGTTGCTCCGTAAGGCGCGGGGGGGGGGGGCATGTCTCCGGGGGTACTCATGTGACCCCCCACCCCCCCGCCAAAGGGCCCCGCTGGTTAAAAAAGAGCCGGGCTCAATCAGCACATGGTCAGGCTGGTGATGACTCGACTCCGCTTGTTGCTGTTAGTCTATCAGTGTTCCCTTGTATTGCCCTCCATTTTCCCTCCTCCATAACAGACAGCACTCCCATGCAGCTGTTGAGAGGTTGTCCCTGATGTCATCTGAATAGTGCCCCCCCCCCTCTGTTTAGCATCCGTCTTTCGGCACGTATACCTAAGCATTTTTGTTTGATGACATCTACTTTGTGGTTTTCACAGTTCAGGACACTGATTGACCCCCCCACCCCCACCCCCACCCCCCCCACCCCCACACACACACACCCTCCTTTCTGCTAACACTTGTATGAAGAATGTTGATTGTGCGGTGTATTGTGCTATAATGACACGGGGGACGCGAGAGAGGTACAGTCCATGTCAGAGCAGTGAGTTCGCTGTCTTCTCGTGTCAACAGTCATTTCAGCTCGCCTCTCGCTGAGAAGGGCACCACACGGCCCAACGCGCGTTCAGGAAAGACACGGACTTATTCGCTTTTGACAACAGGTGCCACTGAGACCACAGTCTGGCTGTCAGTGTGTGTGTGTGTGTGTGTGTGTGTGTGTTTGTCTGAGTCTATGCATGTTATTGTCTGAGGTTTCCAGAGAGATTACCAGAGCAGAATGGCCAAACATCATGTATAGTCTCTTTCTTTTCTCGCCCAGGGCAAGGCGAGGCGAGTTAGCATTCATAGACACAAAGCACTAGAGGCCAACTAGCCAAAAAAACAGGACGGGAAAAAGCGGACGAATGACAGGCGAAGCACGCTAAACCTCATCTGGGGTTGGGGCAGCGGGACATGGCGGCGGGGGGGGGGGGGGGGGGATATGGATTGGAGTGAAACAAAGTAACATATTGTTTGCTTGTGCATATTGTTCGGTGTGTGTGTGTGTGTGTGTGTGTGTGTTGCGGGGCCCCGAGCTCGTTGTTTCACTGGTGAAATCAGTGGCATTGTTGTTTTTCTCTGTCATCAAGTATTCAGTGCGAACACTCGATGGAATGTCACGTCAGAGATCAGAGAAAAAGAGAGAGAGTCAGAGGGAAGGAGAGAGAGAAAAAGAGAGAGAGAACTCCTGTCAGTGCTGACTTGATTAGATATCACAGTCCAACAAAGCAGGGTTTACTTATTTACACTAACGCTCTTCGACAGTCCCCGCAAATTCCTCCGACGTAATCAAATGCAACTGTGAAAAAATATCCATGGCAACCGAACCCCCCCAAACAAGAGGAGACTTTATTATTATTTTAATTATGCTCTTTTTGTTTCATTTCCCTCAGCTGAAAGTCAATAGAGTGTGTGAGTGAGCGGAGGAGAGGAGCGTGTCTAGGTTTAGGATGCACCCTAGTGATTCTTCAGCAGGTACAAAAGCCGGCATGAAGGAAATAGCTCTTATTAAAGTCAATACATATACATATTCCTGATGCATAATTTATAGCTACTTCTGTAGTATTAGAGACAAGCACTGGAGAATAGCTTCACACACTTCCGCAGTTTGGGATTTTTCAAAGCATTTAGAATAGGTGCACAAAATATGCCAAACTCAGGGTGAGGACAGAAAACTAGTTTGTGTTTGAGAATACCGAATTCATCACATCTGATCAGGTCCCTATAACGCGATCACATCCATTGATTTGTTTTCTTTACCTGTTTATTCTTATTCAGGGAGCCTATCCCAGCATGCATTGGGCAGAAGGCAGGGAAACACTCTGGACAGGTCGCCAGTCCAAACACATCTATCCATCTATCTATCTATCTATCTATCTATCTATCTATCTATCTATCTATCTATCTATCTATCTATCTATCTATCATATATCTATCTATCTTCATTATTGTTGGCCATTCTTCTACTGTTTCTAAAATGTCAGGCTAAACTCTTTTCCTGTCCTGTCTGACCTGACCACCTATTAGAAGGTGCTCAACGTTGTAATATACTGCAGCCAACTAGATGTTGAGCTGCATTAGAACGACAGTGTGACGCTCAAATAACTGCACAGATGAGAATACGTCTATGATGACGGTTTCCATTTAAGTAAAAAGCAAAACCCTTGTTGTTCCCATCTCATGTGTTTGCTGTGTCAGACAAAGGGTTAATGGGGCAAAACAACTCAATTAAAAAAGTCAACAGTTTGTGGTTCCCATCATTAGCGGTGTAGCCGAGCAGACCAGAATATTGCACATTCCTCGCTAAAGCAGGCCATCTGGTCCCCCAGTGCACAAAACATCTCTTTCATATTAAGTGTTTATTGTTTTGTTAGATTGATGCCGTTAATATCAGGCTTTCAGAATGACAGATTAGCATCACCTCCTAATCAGCGCCATTAGGAGATAAATATCAGTAATTTAATCACTACAGCAATTTCTTTTACAATAATAAGATTTACGAATGTAAGTGATTAAGTAATTAGCTTACATCTCTGCAGATTACAATCCCTTCCACTTTGGTGCATCTGGTTTTCTGAAGATTAGAGACTTTCATTACAGTTGCCGCCCACCCCCCCCCCCCCCCCCCCCCCTTCATTTTTTGTGAATGAGATTCGCCTGTGCTTGACCAAAACTTAAAGTAGTTTACAAATGACCCCCACATCCCTTCAAGGGCTTTACATTTTTTTCTTTGTCTAGTGCACCATTTTCTGAGTGGACATGTAGCGCAACTTCTGCACACAAGGGAAATGAATGCCTTACATTTAATTCAATTGAAAAATTATGTGCACTTGATAAAATAAAGCCAGGCTGTGGGCTGGCATATCTAAACAGTTATCAAGGATTTCTTTGTTGCTGGGAGAACACTGGCCCTTGGGCTACTCCTGATTTCAACATTCTAAAGCTATACCCCTTTTATTTACAAAGTAATTTGTCGGTTAGTGTTAATTTCCTAAATGCAACATAAAAGGAGTGCAGTGCAGCGAGAAAAAAATTAAAGGGGAAAATCATAAAAACAGCAGAGAATCAGGCAAATTGCTTCCATGTGTCTGTGGCTGCCAGAGCCAAAGGAAGGGGAGCGCTGCCTAAATGCCCCTGACCCGCCGAGACTAGGCCAATTCAGTTTGAAAGGCCCAGCTCTCTAATGAAGGCCTAATTTTTATTGCCACTCCATTGACTTCAAAGCAGTTCAGGTTGCCAAACATAATTTCACTGGAGGTATTTTCAGGTGCACTGCAAATAGTTCATAAATAATTTCCCCATTAGTCCAAGCGATGCACTTTTTGGGTGAATGTTTCGTCTGTTAGGCCTCCAACACACCACTCCTCCCTCCTCCTGCCTCAACACCACCACCAGCACACCAACCAACTGCCCTCCATCCTTCCTCTATCCCCTCCACCCCCGTCAGCCCCTAACCTTAGTCCTCTAGGAGCTTAAGGAGTCAAATGCCGCTTAGTGGCTCTGTGAGTTCTCTGGTGAGGCAGAGAGACAGGCTGGCCATGGCTGGGCCCTGTCACTCTGTGGGTAAGGAGCCCCACAGCCAGGAGACATGGCTCCACCATTACAGGATTAGTGAATTAAAATAAATCCAACCTGAGGAGGCCCAATCACCAATGGCTTATTACTTGTGACCATGCTGCCACTTTGAATGGCTACCTGCTATTGTGCAAGGAACAGCAAATGGGCTGCAACATTGCCACAATTTGCCAGGCTGACCAGGGAGTGTTCAACAGTGGAGGCTCAGTTTGAAAGACCTGAAATGCTTCTGAAGGAGCTTTAATTATCTGCATCACAGGTGCAACGGATGCTGCCCCATTTATTGAAGTGAAGAATTTAACTTTCTATGTCCATGTAGAATGCCAATGGGAAATTTTGGGCAACAGGTGGCCTAGTGGTTAAAGAGACCATCCATCCACCAGATGACACAGGTACATCCTCCATGTTGGCAAGAATCCTCCCTGCTGAAGTGTCCTTGGGCAAGACACTGAATCCTTACCTGGTCCAGGGGCGTTGTTGTGCAGCTGACCCCGTGCTTTGACGTCCCTGGAGGCCGGCGAGGGAAAAGAAAATTCACTGTAAAATCCAACAAGCCACAGCATGTTCTTATGATTACCAATAACATCAGCTAACCTCGGAGACTTCCTGTGAAAGGTGTGCAAGAGCAGCTATCAAGAACGCACATCGTGTTATGTCAAATCCAGATTATAATGGATAGTGAAAGCCTCCTACAATCCTGCAATCAAAAGCCTAATTCAAAACAAACTAATAATAAATGGATCAATGCCATCAAAGCACATGTGGTTCACATTTGCAGACATTCTCAAAGAACTAGAGGAATCTTGTGAGGCCGTGCCTTGACTTAGCAAGCCGTTAAACTAGTTTTTCCCTTCGTCCAACGCTCTGTAAAGAACTTCATAAAAACTATGAACCTTTTGATAGGTAATAACACACAGGAAGCTGAGCCCAGATGAGTTGGAGAGCTCTGGAATCGACTGGGCGCCAAACGTAAATCTCACAGACAGGAATACCAGGCTGAGTGCCCATTAGCCATTTCCCCCCCATTTCTCCTCCTTTTTACATTTAGAATATTATTATTGTTCTATAATTGCATTTCCTTCCCTGCAGCAGACCAGATTCTTTGAAGAGGGAAAAATGGAACACTTGTTTTATTGTAAGCAGGGAGGTATTTCGCAATAAAGCGTTGTGGTGTCATTGTACACATAACATGCTTAATGTGAAAACAGGCCATAAATCACAACTCACAGCATAACCGATTAAGCGCTCTCTCTCTCTGTCTCTCTCTCTCTCTCTCTCTCTCTCTCTCTATCTATCTTTACTTTCTCTTGGTCAGAGTCTCCATCTCATCGTACCAACCTCCACTCACACACTTCTGAACCAGTATACTTGTATGTGCTGCAGAAACATGAGACTGCAAGCACGCATTTGTGCCTATAGCTAACATGTGGAATGGAGCAATTATGTCAGATGTGTATAGTGGTATCTTATCAAAGGACATCAGGTCCAGCTTAACTTTATCAGCGAATAGCTCCATGGCTGGAGCCCATTACATGGTGGATGCATTAACCATTTGACTAAGCCATCCACGCGCGTTTCCGTCTCGTCTTGCTCGGGGTCACGGCTCCGCTGCTTCATTTTCTATGCTAACATTCCTGTTCATAGTTACCACTTTCCCCCAAGACGTCATTTGACAGATGGAAGTCTTCTCCTATAAATCCCGACCACTTTCACACCCACATGTCCAACAGTAGGCATGAATAAACCAATTTATAAGGTGTTACTAAACGGCTTTTGTGGCTTTTTGGTACGAACCATGACGCACCGTATGGACCGGTCTGAAAGTCGAGCATAATAGCCATTCAATAGCCATTTGTGAAAGCCCAGAGCATCCGGGTAAATGAAAGTATATAAAAGGCCATTGTTCTTCCTGCCTTTCCAATTGCTGTGTTTATCTCTGTCTGTCGGGTGTTTGGGATCAGATCAATAACACAAGACTGATGTGTCTCATGATTCATGACTACAGCCAGTCTAATTCCCTTACACACACAAACCTTCATTAATGAGTTGTTATTGGAAGAACGAGAGCCCTTGGTATCTGTTAAACACACACAGGTCCTCTTAATGAGCTCTCTCTCAACACACACAGTCCTCTCTGTCGGCTCTTGGGCTCAGTCCCGGTCCCGCGCCTCAATCTAAACCTCGCTGCAGAAACAAGAAACAAGGTGGACGAGTGCCATTGTTCTGCTGTTTGTCGTGAAAATGTGCTAACAGCTGACGTCATGACCTTAAACCTGCCCTGAACACAAATAAGAAGCACCTGCGTTGGTAATGCAGGGGGCAGAATTATTCTCCCAGCCTGCTATTGGGATTGAATGGGCCCTTGAGTCAGTTTGACTCTTGATGGATGGAGATGTGGTGGTGTCCAGACTGTCTGTAGCACGCCCTAACCTGGGCCCCCAGAGGCCCCTAGCCCTGTCCCTCAGCCAATTCCACCGACTCCCCACAGGAAATGAGGGCTTCAGGGGGCACCGGTGAGGAGAGGGGAGGCTCGGTCACATGGAGCGGTACAGAGACACCGCACGCTCGGAGCAGATGTGAAGAGAAAGGATACAACTATGTCAATGGATCGCTGATGAAATGGGAGTCAGAGAGCGAGAGGAGCATTTTCTTTGTCTTCGCTATTGCTCTGCTTGACGTTGCACTCAGCTCGTCTGAACTCAACATGCCGCCTATATTTTACACCCAGGAATTACTCAGTACTCTAACACTAATGCGGTTCAAAGAACGCTTAAAAAAGTTTTGGGGCTTTTGTCTTTGTGAGAGGCGACCCCTCCCAAGCCCAGGCAGCCATTAGACGTTCCGGACATAATTAATCAGGGACAGCAGTGCGACGCTGATCCGCATCAAAAACTCCTATTCCCAAATATCTCCTCCAGATTTTCCGCTAACGCTTTCTAATCATAAATAATCACACACACAAAAAAGACACTCAATTAGATTAGTCTCCAAAGTCCTGGCATTACAGGGGGAAAAGACATTCCCCTGGTCTTTTGCTAACTATTCAAGCTAAAGCATAATTGCTCTCTGGTGACTTTGATACCAGTTGCAAGCTGGGGGTTTAACTTGCCTTATTAGGGGATTTTCAGAGCAGCTTGGATTGAATGATCGCCGGCTGCTCTCTAGACCGACTCGTATGAAAGAGAAGATTGGAATCATCTATAGACAGTGTATGGAGATTAGATTGCCCCTTGTTTTGATTATTGCTCGACATGTTTTGAAGTTATTCTCTCGTCTGTAACATAATGATGTCTGGAGTTTGTGCCTGGAGTTTTCCATTGGTTAGTTAGGTTATCAGAGGGACACGGCCCCAGTGAATGAGAGCCGGTCTTTAGATGTCCATTGAGAGATTACACGATGTTTTAGCTGCATTTGACAATTTATTCTGCTTGTATATTTGATCCTTATGACTCACCAGTACAATGTTTGCCTTTTCCTACTTCTCAACATGATAGAAGAATGCCCATGCAAGAGATGGCTCAAAGTACTTCGCCCCCCACCCCACCCCTAACCAGCATCCCAATGCCCCCAAATCACCACTTCAAAAACACTGAAACCATCTATCACAAATGACAGTGTTGCTGCTTGAAATTAGACTTAAGTCTTACCACATTTCTGTCATTAGTGATGGCATAAGCACAAGTCGGTGAACAGCTAGGGAGCGAGGGAGCAGTAAAAACTTTCATAGTTTTGAAATTTGAATTTGTAATGTAGCTCTACAAAGTGAAAGTAAAGTGTTTTTTTCCCCATCAAAAAACACTTTAACTTAAATTTTAAATCTTGCCAAATGACAACACGTCGTTTTTCACGTTGTAGTTGTGCAGCAAGTCCACGCCCTCCGCCAGCTTGGTTTGTCCCGTAATTAGCCATGAAATATGGTCTTACGTTTCACTATAGTTGTCTCAGTCATACCTTACTTTCTCCATCTTCCCTAATAATGAGACCTAGAAAAATTGGACCGAGGTAATTTTATATTTGCTGCATAGAAGCCCGATTTTCCACTGTGCGCCTGTATTACATGATGAGTAGTATGCCATTTGAGACTCTACCCCCAGGGAGAGCATGAACAAGGATTGGCTCTACAACATCATGTCACCAGATCCAATCAGCGATAATAGGAGTGATTGGAGTGGGTTTGGAAGGCGTGTGGGATTCTTATGCCTGGTAAAGGAATCAAGGAATCACTGGACTGAAAGGAATTGCTTTCCCCAAACCCCACATCTTTGTTTCTTCCTATGCCAACTGAGATTACTGCATAAGGGTTTTTCTCCCTGCCTCGTCCCCCAGTGAAAGAAATTGCATTGACCTCTTCTATCTATTGCTTCCATATGCAAGCAGTTATCTCTCTTGCAAATGGAAATGAGACCCAAAATTGCAACAAATGGGGCCATGCCACTGAATGCAGATGTTCTCCGCTCCTCGCCCAGAGTACACATGCCCGATCGAATTAACTTTAACCCCTCCGCCGACAGAACAGACATCTCTTTTACAAACCCTCCACTCTGGCAATTTGTTTTGAGTCAAGGCCCTGAGGAACAACTGTATGTCCACACGTGGTAAACAAGCAGTGATAGCATCAAACACCTGGGCCGGGCAGGGTTCAGCGTTACCCTGCTGTAGGGGTCTCACAGCACCAGGACTCTCTGGGTTCAACCCCTTTCTCCCCAGGCCCGGTTTGGCCCCCCGGTTAGCTCCCTCTCTTTGGGCTTCTCCCTCTCAGCTGGCGGTGAGGAGAAGTCGGCTGTTTGACGGAGAACACCTGCTGTGCAGAGGGGATCCTAGGGGGTCGGGGCTGAGAGGCTACAACGATGGAGGGCGAGATGAAAGAAAGAGGAGAGAGAGAGAGAGAGAGAGAGAGAGAGAGGGGAGAGAGGGTGAAGATTGTGAGAGGCTAACAGGTGCTTCCTCTATGGGACGCTGGGAAAGCTAAAGCACTGGTAATGTATGTAAATGGCAGTGGGCTCTCTATACCCCTATCCCTCCATCAACCCCCCAATGCTCACCCTCCTCCCTCTCTCTATCGCTCTCTCTCTCTCTCCTGGTGAATAATAAGGAAGCCCTATAAAAGTGGCCCCCACAGATAATTTACCAAATTGGTTAAATGTTGCTCAGAGCCTGGAGTGTTAATATGCTTCCATTCAGAGAAGGCAAGGGGTCAGAAGAGTCACCGGTTAGCAGGAACCAGACAGAAACAACACGACTCTGATCAACCCATCCCACACAATGGCCTTTAGGGTTGTTCTGTAATGACCAGCACGTCCGAGCACATTTACAATCACATATATCTGATGCACAGCGGGTTTTGTTTACCCACCTGCATTTTCTGAAACTTCTTCGACGAATATCTGTCTTTTATCTTTTTTTATGTTTCGCATCATTGCACGTACACTATATCTACAGTGAAGCGAGTCTTATTTGTATTGCTCCCTGCCACCATCTGCTCTCTTTTAGGGAGCCTGATTATTGCTAACGAGTGTTTCCAAGCCCGGTCCCTCATCTATCTCCGCAGAAACCCAAAACACAGAAAACGTCTCTGCTATTTCTCCACTCGCGGGTCTTTCGTTTTCATCCCTCCATCTCTTTTCCCTCTCCCTTCTCACAGCGCACGGCAGCATCGCCGCCGCCTAAATCCATCCCATCATTTATAAAGCTGTCAGCTTAATACACACAAATATTACATACATGTAGAAGGCATGCAGAATTGGAACATACAGGTGCTAACTTATTTGGCTGGGTCTGGTCCTGGTCCAGGCTAATGAGGAGCAGGTGAGTGGCTGTTGCTTTAATCAAGTGGAGAGTGGGCCGCGCTCAGATTTGCAGCTTGTTGAAAGGCCAGTCGTACACATGGGCTTCATTACGGGGTTAGGGGAAAATCAGTCAGGAACAATTGTTTTCCCACTCCTGTTGCTCAAGTGGAATAACTCTCACACACACACACACACACACACACACGCTTTTGCACATGTGCACACACACTCAGGAAGATGATAGATTCCAACTTGTCAGTTTTGAGGGGGAAAAAAAATCCTCAGGATCTCTAACCCTCCTGCAAATACCAGGCACAGGCTTGAGAAAGTGACATTATGGTGAGAGCAGAATATTACTAATGTTGCCAGACACAAGTGAGTGAAAGTGAAGTTCAGCAGAATTGTCTGCCAAATTATCATTATTTAATTTGAGTTTGCAGATGAGATGTTTAAATTGAAAAATATACTACAAACATTTTGCTATCATTATTGTTGTTATTAGTTAGCCCAATTATTTCTCTGTATTACTTGATTTGATTGTACAATACATTACAATTGTACATTTTAATGTATTGACGACATTGTTCATTTTTGGCAGTAGTACCAACAAAGTATCTTTGGATTGAACTGAGTTTACCTTGAAAAAATAAATCCCAAATGCTTATTAAGTAATTAGTTTGAAAGGGAATGTACTATACAAAATATATTCAAATTGACCACAACATGACACATTCTGCAGGCAGCATTTATCTCACCATGAATCAAGCTTTGAGTGACTAAAGAGGGATAAACAAAGGGAAACAAATTATGTTGGAGGGCCATAAAGAGCCGTTTTTGATTTATGGATCACTAGGGAGGTATAAAAAGCACATTCACACAAATTATTCCAACCATTCAGACAAATGAGCAAATAACTTCATGTTACTCTTGACAGGAATATATGACTGTTTTGGAGAGTTACAGCATGGAGCCTCCTTCATTTCCAGCTTAAATGGAGTGATTCTTAAGAATTACGACGTCAGGGGACTACCATGAAACTGAGGAGGTTTGTGTTTAAAAAGTTAACATCTGAATTTGATGAATAGCTACAATAAATATGCCATAGTTGGAAGTAAATAGTTACTTTAGTATTTTACAAATCAACATTTGATTCCCAACATTGTTTGTAGATTTATTAGCCGAGGTTCCCACTTACACATAATATACAGTTATTCAGCACGATGTGAGATTAAAAATTGCTTCAAATTATGTCGAGGCATTATATTTTTTTAAACAAACCTTATTTGTTGTGTTGCTCTGACAGTGACACTAGCTTACTTTAGTATACTTTTTTTTTTTTTTTTAGAGTAAAACTGAACAATTCTGCAGAAATCCACAGAGGCAAAATTCATCCATCCTCTTTTTTTTTTCTTCCTCTAATCCCAACTCCGTCGCCTAAACAAGGCCACAGAGCTTTTACCCAAACTCTTTACTCATGCAAACCAAATCGCTTCTTTGTTTACCTTTATAAACATACTCTGCATTCAGTGTTTTTATGTATTTGTATTCACCAGAGGGATGTGTATAGCAGTGCCTGCTGCTTTTCTGAATCCAAACTTTAATGAACACTCAGAACTTATAACTCATGTGCCTCATCCTGCAGTTGAACTTTCTGAAAAAAAGAATCTCCAAAATCTAGAAAGTGTGTGTACGTGTACGTGTGTGTGTGTGTGTGCATATCTACGTGTGTGTGTATGCACTGTACCTACGTGTGTGCGCGTGTGTGTGTTTGTATATGTGCATGCGTGTGTGTGTGTGTGTCCGTGTGTGTTAAACTCGGCAATCTCTGCATCCAACTCGACCTAGCTCTGCATCCGTGAGACTTCTAGTGAACTTTGGAAGGTCATCGGCAAGTAAACGGAAGGGCCCGGTTTTGCATAAAACTCGAAGGCTGATCCATGACAAGGCTGCTTAACGTGTCACTCCACTGACAGGCTCCCATCAGTCCTCATTAAGTCCAGTCATGTCAGGGGTGTCAGCTGGCGTCTCTCACCATACGCTAACTCCCCTGCCATATGAAAGCAGGTGACAGGAGGAGTTACTGTCATAGCCCGGGGACTGTGAACTCACACCAACCCCTCTGTCTGCCGTTATGACTGGAAAAATACTGTGCAAAGATGCAATAACAAAGAGTGTTTTTGGCCGGTCATTGGCACGGAGCAGGGAACAATTAGGAGTGTATTTTCTCTCAGAGGTCTTCCCGCGGAGGCAGGGGGCTGTTAACTTCTTTCAGAGACACCCTGCACCTGTAGCGCTGCTCTGAGTAGCAAGGGCAGGCGTGGGAGTGTGAAAAGAACTTCTCTTTAACCTTTAAACCTTGACCTTCACACTGTTTCAAAGTGTAAAATGGGTGGCAGGAAAAGATATGGCTTTAGTCGTGATTGAAGAAAAGAGCAGGAGGGTGGGAAAATGCAAGAAAAACAGCAGTTAAGTTGATGCCTAGCGCGCCTGCCCGGGAGAAACCTGATAGCTGTGTGACACTCTTAGCATCACATGTCAAAAACGTGCTATATGATTTTGGATTTTCATAGGCTTCTTGTTATTTGTTGGAGAATTATTTGCAAACTGAAATATTAGACATTTATTCTCTCCAGAGCACACTATTACTGGTAGATGTGTTCTGGCGTCTGATATGATGCAATAGGCGTACGGGGGATGTTGCTGAGGTGCTGCACTCAACATATGCCTCGTTGTTACCAGTAGGTGCAGCTGTAGTTCAAGCCAGCAATAGAGTAAAAGCGGGAGAGAGAGAGAGAGAGAGAGAGGGAGAGAGAGAGGGGCGGGGGGGGGGGTACTGTATGGTCTGAGTTAAGTTGGAGTTAATTGAGGGATGATATTAACAGAGCATGAAAATTTTTGGAAAGCCATTTTAGAGCTAAAGCTTTTGTACCATAAAGAGCTAGACCACTTGGCAAAAGACACGTTAAAACCACACTGGGAAATAATTTCCCTCGTCTCCCATGGAGCCTGATCAGTTTTCCAAGTACTGAGAGAGAAAACAGGCACTGTTTGATTAGTCAGTGTGAGCGTCGGTCAAGGCATCTCAATTAGCGTGCCTTCAGTCGCAGGGCTGGAGCAGAAGCATCCTGACTCCAGGACGCCGTCACAGCTGGTTCCCGCACTTTTTGTTGTTTGTCATCACCGCAGTATCTGACAGGAAACCGGAGCTAAAAATGATTTGTTTTTATGTACAAGCGTTATGTAAGAGGCATGCGTGTACAGTATGTTTGTGTGTGTGTGTGTGTGTGCGTGTGTGTGTGTGTCAGTCTCATGTGTCAGGTGGATTTCTGTTGAGACCTTTGACCTCCCCAGAGTAGGAAGTTTCCCCAGCAGGGACTGCTAGTCGTCTGAGCAGGTCCACTTCCTGTGGGTGCAACCATGTATCCTGTTTGGCTGGTGGCCCCTTGGTACAGTCCTGGATGATGTGTAACGGACGGAGCAGCAGAGTGTGTGTGTTAAGTGTGTATACGTGTGTGTATGTTCATGTGCAGGCGTGTACGCGTATGTGTGTGTGTGTGTGTGTGTGTGTGTGTGTGTGTGTGTGTGTGTGTGTGTGTGTGTGCCTGCGGACCATAAAGCTGTCTTAACTTCAGCGGTGATTAATACACCCATCACTTTCTAAATGCTGCCTGCCTGTTCCCCAGCCTCAGCCTCCACAAACTACACCAATGTTTGCCTTTCCCAAAGCGCCCTCCCTTCACGCCAGCGCGGGGTCACAGGGAAAAAAGGAGCATTCTTTAATTTGATAATTAGTCTGTGGACATTTTGGGGTGAAAGAAAAGGATTGGCCTCATTAGCTGTAATTGTCTAATTGCCTTTCATCTAAATAGCGTGTAATTTTCGCTTCATGGATCATACAAATACCATAAATGCACCTCTGTGTTATTTGTGTATCTTGCAACTCGGTCTCTGGGTAAAAAGCAAACTCTGCAGTCAGGGCTGGGCTGGAGTGAGGGATGGGGATGTGTATGAATAGTGAGACAGGAGGAGGGACAGGAAGATGGACATGGGGAGAGAAGAGGAGGGGAGGGTGGGGGGGGGGGGGGTGACATGTAAGACTGAACAGAGGAGTTGACATCTGCCCATTAATGATCCCGGTGTTGTGATAGGTGTTTTTTTTAGCCTAGAATGAGCCATTTGTATCTTGTACACTTGTGTGTGAAAGGGAAGAGGGTGAGAGGGGGGAGTAGGTAGTGGCCCCCTGCTCCATGTGTGTGTGTGTGTGTGTGGAGGGGGTGCTTTCTTATGCATCTCATACACTGATCAGCATGTCTATATTGCCTTTCTCTATAAGTCCCGCCTCCCTGTGTGTCAGAGCTGATGCGCGACATCATCTCTGTGCCCCCTGAGGACAAGAACAGGCCCTGTAAGTGAGCAGTCTTTCCACCATCCCCCCCCCCCCAACCCCCCCAAACAGAAAACACACTTATCTACACTGGGGCCACCTGCCAACCCAGGCCCTGTCCTTTGTGTAGATGTCTGTATAAGCCTGGGATTCTGTTACCCTGCTCCCCAGGGAAGGCAGACTGTGCTGCAGCTAAGCTACTAGTGGGCCTTGGAGGCTTGCACAGGCAGAGACTATTCAGCCACACTGATGACAGGACAAAATACCTCGATTGTTGCTGGAGTTATTATCTGTACAGGTATAGATCGCTTCTTTTCATCGCTCGGAGTGATAATGCGTCGTGTCGGAAGAGCGGCGCTTTGCTTTGACTCATGCCGCGGCGTCTTGGGTCTAGAAGGAGGCTACACTTGTGGCGAGTAATTCCCACTTACTGTACTTCTGAGATATCATGAAAGGCAAGCTTCAAGGAGATTAATAATAAACTGGGCTGGATTTATAAAGCACATTTCAAGACCCCATTAGCGGTGTGTGTTATTGGGTCTCTCTGTGTTGTCGCGGCTAATTCTGTTTACACAGTTGTGAGGGTGCAGATTGACAAAAACATCATTGTAACCCGGTCCTCCTCCTACCAGGCTGAATGGGAATATATACACACACAGCTCCGATGATGGAGATGTACATAATCAGAGGGCTGAGACCTTCTGGACCAACTGTCAAGTCTGATTGTAGGAAAGTATTTGGGGGCTAATTTCCTGAAATCAAATGGAATTATGTAATCATTATGGATTTCCAGCAGGAGCGTATACATAAGAGGTGTAATGACTTTTGCATGTCTGTATTAAGGAGCTCTCGTTCTCAGAGGTCTAAATGGGAAATGCAGCCCATCTGCTGAACAAGGCAGCAGGGATGGAGATGATTGCATCACAGGATCATCCATTAGTGCTGTCATCTGGAATCCACCGTGGGACCACAGCGCAGTGAGCTGCTCAGTCTGGAACAGTTCATTTAGCGGCGCGCAGCGAGCGGAGCGGCAACAGCCTATCGGCAGGTCAGATGTGCGCTGGGCTGGCAGGCGTCTCCAGGCAGCACCCCTCGCTTTCTGATAGGAACAGCCGTCGCGGTATGATAGGAACAGCACGCCTCAATAAAGGGAAAAACATGGGTGCAACAGGAAGTCGTTTTACATCGCATGACTGTTTCCACAGTACATGTCCTGCATACATTCCTCAAAGGCACAGACAGAGATTTATTAAATAGTGGCTACAACACAATAGGAAATAACATGATAACATATTTTATTTTTGCTATGTTGTAATGGTGTATTTAATGAATTGCTGCAATCATACAACAATTACAGAATGATTTTATTGTTTTTATAGCTTCTTGTTCATCAAGAGAGGGTTCACCCCAAATATCAAACTTGTTCACGTAATCGAGTTGTGTGTTGCATATCACTTTATACGTATCATTTCAAATTTTGCTGTGCCCTGCATACACATACCATGTAGACCAATGAGTTCCTTTCATTTCCTATACTGTAACGTGAAGTTCATCCTTTTGTCAGCTAATTACCAGTTAGCTGCTTGGCCTGCTAGCGAGGTTCTGCTGGCTGTTGACTTGCATAACAACATGTTAGTTACTGTGTGGAGAGAGGAACAAAGATCCTCTCCTCGTTACCGGTGGCGCCTGATGGTTCTCAGGCTCGTTCTGAAGACGGCTCCTAACGTCGTCTCGCGATCCGCCGTCCTCTCCTCCGCTCACTTTCATGTGTGACTGTCGTTCAAAGCCTAATCATTAATGTGATTTATTTCTCTCTGTGTATTATTTTGTTCCTCTAATTTGTTTGGGTTTTTCAGCGTGGGTGTAAATCAGAATCAAAGCGATTGCCACTGCTTTTCCCTGTCACCTCCGCTAATGGCCTGCCTACTGGAGGTTTGCACTGAGAAGAAGCAGACCTGCTGTCTACCTAAATCACCTCTCCATCCTCTGCCCTCATCATAAACACAAAGAGCCCATTGGCTACCAGCACAAGCACCTTCTCTGACCAACACTCAGCTATAAATCAGTTGCTGATATTGCCAGAACTGTGTAATTAAAACTATTTCAGGGCCGTGAACGCGAAACTCGGGGATAGTGGAAAACAAAACACAATCATTCATCTTCATTAAGTTAGTGAAGGTTGTGATACCAAAGATATAGCTTGACGCTCTTACCAACAATATAGTTTGACACTTTTTATGACATAAATGGGAATAGAGGCTCAGAAACACACGTATCGCAGGGATGACGAGACTGACTGAAACAATAGAGAGGGAGTGATTGTCATCTGTCCATCATGTGAGGAAGGCGAGCGGCTCCTCAGACGGCATGATGTGTAATGTGATTGGACAGTGCTGTGACAGCGAGCTGTGACCTTCAGCTGCCTGCCTACTCCAACCCCACCTTCCAAGGTTCTGGGAGGGATGTCAATGCTACTGATCAATGGGGGCATTGACACTCATCATGTCAAATCCACTCCATGTCCATTTCCTGTCTCTTTTGTCATCGGGCCCGCGCGTCCTTCCACTAGTCAATCACTCAAAGCTGTGAACTGAGCGGTTCACGCGTCAGAGAAAGAAGTGGTGATGTTGCATAAATTCAGATTTATTTTTTGGCATGAATGCAGCCTTCATTTTTGAGCCTGCTGTTTTTCATCATCTCTAAGCAGCCCATTCCTCTTAACACATACACACACACACACACACACACAAACACAGCCAGGCGAGAGTTATTCATGGAAGCACATAGCTACAGCAGCCTAAATGAGAATTTCACCAAACAAACACAATCAGGCCCCTATTAGATTTCTCTTTCATGATGTTGAAAGGAAATGCAAACGAGATTAGATAACACAAAGGCCACAAGGCTCATTTCTCTCCTGTGTCTGGAGATGGCTAAATGCTCTAATTCCCCTCTCCACTCAGCTCCTCAGGCCAAGTCCCCCTTTTGTTGAACCCAAACCAACTGCATTAATGTATAAAGGGGAGAAAATCGCCCCTCGGAGGAAAGATGGGCTTTTTTTCTTTTTCTAGCAGATTTTTTTTTTTACCATCCCCAACTGTGGCACCCCCCCCACCAGCCCCCCCCCCCCAGCCCACTTTGTGTGTGTTTCTCTTAGACTTTCTGAATTAGCTTACATCAATAAAGGCCACTCTGCCCTTAAGTGGGCTCGGCGCTGTTTTGAACGGAGAGATCTGTCTGTCTGCCAGTGGTTTTGATTCATGGTGCAGCCTTGGCAGTTAGAACAATCTGAGGAATCTGAAAAGGATCTAATGGCTAAGTTTGGACTGAGAACAGGCTGCGAGGAGGAAAAGGGTGCTCGATTGAGAGCCTTAGCGTCACAGCTGCTAGCCGGGGTTCACAAGAGCGGCGATAAATGGCAGCTACATAACTTCCCTTAATCAGATTGGAGCAATCAGGCTGAAAAAGTTTCCCATATGTCGTCGTAGCTGAGAGGGGGGTGGGGTGGAGAGAGAGAGAGAGAGAGAGTAGGAGTGGGCCACTTTAGAAAAGAGTGAGAGGCTGATAAAACAGTAAGAGAGAGGGTGAGAAAAGAAGGGAGAGAGCCAGAGTTTGAAAAACAGAGCGAAAGAGAAGAGAGAAGAGAAGCTCCAGGGTTACAGCCAGGACACAGGCCACTGGGAGGTTAGCGTGTCTGGCTACAATTAGCCGGTCACAGGAGAGATTGTGATGATGCTTCAGGGAGCTATTGGTCCTCAGTCATTAGTGATTATTCAGTCAGAAATTACTGACTCTGAAAGCAACGTGTGGCTCAGTCTGATAGTTTACTAACACATGTTTCCTTCCTTCACCAGCAGCCATTCGGCAAGATCCAAATCTGAAAATACTTCAAACAGGAAGCTGCCGCGTTTCTGTGTTTTTGATTTCCCCCCTTGTTACTTCGTGTTGACGATTACGGGTGGAAGGGCGACACTGATAGTCCAAAACAAAGCGTGGGATCGCCGACGCTTTCCTAATCCCCAAGTAGGTATATAAGATTGAGCTCTGCAGGCGTCCCGAGAACGGGTGCTGACTTTCAAAAGCATGGCAGCAGTCTTCCTTAATGTGAGTTTGTTTAAGAAATCTTATTAACTCTGAGCTCTTTACGAGATGTGGTTACGATTGTTTAATTAAATAAGCATTAGGGGGTGTTTTCCAACTCGTAAAGAAGTTACTCCATTTCCTCTGCTTTCAATAATCCCTGAAAATTGTGTGATAATTAAAGCCCTGTAAGTGTTTCATAACACAGAGCACAGTTCACACCCAGCACTCACTCCTCACTCACACAAACACACGCAGTTTATGGAGAATATGATCTGGGCCGCGGAGCTGGCCTGCCGGTCTGCAGAGACTTCATTTTTGAAGATGTGCCCTGAGAGCCAAGTGGGTACAATGTGCTGATGTTCTAGCTGCTTACAGAAGTGAATCATATCTAAATACAAACAGAGACGAGTAGGAGGACGAGTGAAGACACACACTCACTAGCATAAACACACTTTATGGGTCTTTAGACACAGCAGCATGTAATATAAATGCACTTCTATTCTGTACTCCGGTTTTGGCAGTCCCCTCAGTGAGCTGTGGAGTATTTGTTTGTTGTTGCAGCTGATGTGTAACAACAACATGGTGAACAAACACAACATCTGCATCTGACCACACCACGCCACATACCTTCAAAGTCTCAATCATGCGGTAACCAGGGATTACGTACACACACTTAGACATGCTCTCGATGCACACAGATGCACACATATTTGCAAAGTTGCTGCAACTAAATGGCCCAGTTGAACGTGAGCGCTAGTACCGATGAGCCTAATATCGGCATTACGAAAAACAATCCGTAATGACCATGTGGTTCGCTAGCCCAGTGTGTTGGCCCACAGCTCATTTCAACTCCACTCAATGTCTAAGAGGAAGTGCGCTGCAGAGTTGGAGCTCCAGATGTGGCCGCAGCCATCACCCCTCCACGGCTCCCACCTGATTAATATCCTGCTCTTACAGCACTGTACATCACAGCACCCCCACAGATATATATGCACTGACATACAAACACATATGCACGCATGCACACATATAACTGTATATGCACGCATGCAGCAGAGAGGGCACGAACATGCACGCACACACTCCCACACACCCAGACACACACACACACAAGCACTCACAAATAAAAACAAGAAATCAATGTAACCTGTAATTTTTACAGGGCTGATTTGAGTGTGTGTGACAGGCCAAATCCAATAGCTGCAGCAGGGCTGACAGGCCTGACATGAGTCTTGCCTTGCTGGCCCCTCAATTATGCATGGCCCAATGTTTCCCCGGATCTTAATTGAATCACACTGTCTCAAACTTGTTATTTCTAATTTGTTGCATTTGATTTCTGACATCAGCGCCGCGGTGTCATGAATTATGCAAACAGGAGGACCCTTAATTGTGAGTGTTATTAAAACAAAACTAATTGCAGATGATTAAAATGTGACTGGGAAGCAGGATGTTGGGGGCTTCACCCTGACATGGTTTCGCTGCTACTGCCAAATAATGATTAGGTCTCATGACTGTCTAGGCTGTTGTTGCTTTGCGGTTATGGCCGTAACCTTGGGTGGAACATGTCGCATGGTTTAATGGAGAGACATGATGCGGTCTGTTGGTGGACTGCATGCTGTGCAGAGGGCTTTGTGGTGGAATAATGTCCAATGATGACACACACTGCAAATGCTCGTTCAACAACACATGCAGGAACACACACACACACACACACGCACACCCGTGTGCACAGTGGGAGTAAGCAGAATTGGGTATAACTCATCCCCTCGTCTGAATCATACGACTTCTCTCACTTTTATTGATTTTCCCTGCTGGATTTTGATCAGTTCTTTTTCCAGAGATTGTTTGACTCTGCCCCCATACATTGAAAATTACTTTTAATATTGCTCTTTTCGTGGTTGACAATACACAGACATTGGACAGATTATGAGAACATCTTGGAATTCATTCTGTTTTAGTACGCTGTCAGACAAAAGTAATAAGGCAGCTTGATTAGATACGTGAAACTGCAACGAGGACAGCCACATAAAAGTTGAACACGTCAATAGATGGCTGCATATGCCCCTGCATAGTAGCGATATGATTACCAGAGAAAAAGAGCATTTGGATGTAGAGAAAAGCAGAATTTAAAATGGTATGTTACCTTTTCTTGGGTGGCCTTTTTGCGCCTTATTGTGAAATATTCTTTTAGCTCCTATTTATGCAACTATTAGCAGTTTATCAAAACATGATTACAAAATAAGATACAGTGTAAAGTAATTGCGCAATTATTCCAATAAAGCCAAAAACATGCATGTGTAAGGTGAGCTGTAAAATGTGCCCTTCTGCTCTACTCATAAGAGATTTAACAATTGAATTGTGCCTGCAGGGCAATAGCTCAGCACCTGACTGTAAGGTAGGGATCCTCACGGCTGTGTTCCATACGGGGCTTTGGAGATGTCTGGAAGTCATTTCCACATGTGAGGGGGTGGGGTGGGGGGGCGCACTTTAGTTTCATGAATGTTCAATCAATTCAATAGGACAGCTTAACTTTCTCTTTCCCTCTCAGAACACATTTATAGGCCCACAGGCGTTCGCAGTCTGCATTCAAAGGCGGTGTGTGCTTCATACAAAAGCGGGGTAATTTCACCTTTGGGGGGCAACAGCTGAAATCCATAGTAAAAAAAAAAAAATAAGGAACCAAATCTAGACTAGTGCTTTTTGTGCTAGCTGACACAGAGGGCGATCAAACTGCATATTGTTAGGAGTGCGGCATGACCACAGGTTTTATCTAAGGCTATGTACACTGTATTAATATGTAAACATGAACACATTTTCAATATATGTTTTCTCACTTGTCAGAATCATATTTTGGTACAGTACAGTCACCATTCATACCCATGCTTCTCTTGAAACGTCTTCCTTTTTAAGATAAAACAGAGGATACAGCTCTGATAGCTTGCATTAGGAGCACACTGGTATACGCCACAGTTGAGATGACATAGCAACAGAACCTAATGCTATTGAGCATCGAACATTTGGTAAAATGCTCTGCCCCTAGCTAACACAATCATCCATAACCAGCCCAAGTCCAGGAGATGAGGCAGGGAATATATACGTTTCCTTGAACTCCTAAACCCTACCTGTCAGATGCCTGTGTCTCAGCCGGGACCTAAAAAGCTTCAGCCTCATCGTGTATGCATGCTAAGCAGCGGGTGACGTGACCTGCCAATTCAAAAAGTCTATCTTTGCATAAAAGTGTGTGTCAATAAGACGCCTTGCTGGTTTGGCTCTGTCTATATGATAAAGTAGCTTAGTATATTTTGCCTGCGTCTCCAGGATGGCTGCAGAGCCTTGTCTGTGGAGATGACAATTAGAGTCACTTTCCACCCAGGTTAGGCCAGACAGGCCCTGTCAACCACAGGGAGAAGAGAATGGAGGGAGACAGAGAGTAATCTGTGTACCACTCTGATTCTGCTTCACCTCATGATCCGCTCACTGACCACCAAGGGGAGGGGAGGAGAAGGAGAGCAGGGGAGAGGAAAGTAAAGAAAATAGAGGCAAATACACCTCTGCAGTTAGATCTATTTCTAAGTTTTAAAATAGGAATGAGCTGTCAGTGAGTCATTTTTTTCAGTTACCATGTTTCTCATATTGGCTTTCATGGACTCTGAATGCCAAAGGAATAATCTGCAAGATTGTATAGACACATAACATATGATACAATAGGAAATGATCTGGCTTGGTGTGTATGAAGCACACTGTGTAAATTAAACGTCCAACGAATATAAGGGGTTTACTGTGTTTTATAGCCCTGCAGTCCAGCCAAGCAACCATTACAGATGATGTGCAAGAGACACGCCAATGATCTCAGATCAGCTTTTGAATCTGACTCACATTCAGCCCCAATGTCTTCTTAACAAATGTGAAGCAGAGCAGGCTGTCAAACGTTTTGGCACAGCAGTGCAACTGTCAGGTTGGAGTGTGTAGAGACATGCTGCATGCCTCTGAGTTGCAACTCACCTCAGAAAGGATTAATAATTTACATGGGATTACTCTAAAATTCCACCATTAACCGCAAAGCTGTGTAATGTTGATTTGTTGAACTGTCATAATAGCACATCACTCAAAGTAAACAATCTCCTCACCGAGAGCTGGAGGTAAATGTCTCTTTCTCAGACAGAGAAGTGGTGGAGGAGGGGAGGTTTTCATTCCTTTCTGGTGGTTTCCCATCGAGTGGCTCTCTCCTGGCTATGAGAGAGAGAGAGAGAGAGAGAGAGAGAGAGGGAGAGAGAGAGAGAGAGCTGTAATTGCTGTCAGTCTCTCCTGAGCACAGCCTTAAAGGCAGCTGCTGCTTCACAGCTGAGGAGTGAAAGGAGTTTGGGCTGTGTGGCTTCCCCTCCAGGCCTCTGGAGGATTTGGTGAGTTCTCTCCCCCTTCTTGTTTACTTCTCATTGTCAACAGCAGCACACAGTTTTTGGGGTACGGGGGAATCAGAGGGCTAAGAGCCTATTACACTCAGAAACATAGACACAGGTAATTGAAAAGATTATCCTCCACATGCCGACTGTGATTTGCAGGGTTTTCAAGTGGTGAAAGTTTCCCTCAAAAATATTGCACACAAATTTCAAAACAAAAGACCTTCCCAAAAACATCAAATCACAGATTTTGACATTTTTGTGTTTACTCCAGATGCCTTGTCAACCACTTTGGCAGAGATATATTCATCCTAACTCCACTACTATTCTATAAAGCCGCTTCTAACCTGACAGACTGTGTCATCATTCATATGTGCATTTTCAATATGCCCCATATACAAGGTCTTTTCTGCCCCAGTCCCCTGGCACCTTCAGCATGAGAGGGCAGTTATGTCAAGAACTGAACACTGAGACAGCAGCGCGTGTGCACGGGTGTGTGTGTGTGTGTGTGTGTGTGTGTGTGTGTGTGTGTGTGTGTGTGTGTGTGTGTGTGTGTGTGTGTGAAAATAAGTGTTTACATAAATAATGCACTTGCATATAATACACATTCATACATACACACATAAGTACAATTATTTAAGATTGAGAAAGAGCACATACTCATTCTCTTATTCCTGCTAGCTGACATGTGCTTAATCCCTCCTTATTGGCAAAATTAGAATTCCCTCAAAGTGTCGCCCAGAGAGGTCAACTCCCCTCCCAGGGTGCAAAGCTGCAGGAAATTGCCTGCTTTAGGGAGATGTATTGGTGTGAAAAGACTCCATGACACTGAACAGGTCAGCTGACTGTCCTTTGTTCTTCTCTCTCTCGTACCATTTTTCGAGGCATGGATTCAACAAGGGGACCCGGCCCATGCTGACTCAGTGTCGCACAGTTCCTGCAGATTCTTCAGCGGTATATTCGTGCTACAACCTTCCCGTTCCACCTGACGTCCAGGCTTGCCATTCGCCTCTGGCCTCTCTCATCAATGAGGGTTTTTTTTCGCCAACAGGACTGCAGCTCACTGGCTGTTTTCTGTTTATTGCACCATTTTCTGTAAACTCCAGAGACTGTAGTGTGTGAAAGTCCCAGGTGGGCAGCTGTTTCTGAGAAGTTGGAACCAGCGCATCTGGCTCCAATGAGCACATCACATTCAAAGTCACTTGGATGAAGCATTACGCCTATTCTAACGTCGAATCTGTCTCCATGCTTTATACTACTGTCTGGAGGAGTGAACTGTTTAAGTAAACTTAATAAAGTACTTAATAAATTGGATGCATTCACTTTGTCATTTAATCCATCTTGAATTCAGGCTAAACAGCAAAAATTTAAATTAAGACCACAGTTTCCATGAACCCTGTAGGAGGATGCTGTCCTCCCTCCTCCTCGCTGGCATCACCTCGCATGCGCTTGTTTTGAAGAGCAGGAGGGAGGATAAGAGCCGATAACAGCCCTCGATAACAGTAAATATGCATCATGACAAGGTAAGTTAATGTGAAGTTGAAATGATGCAGTTATAATAGTGGAACTGGAATGAAGATTTTCCTATTTTGTGCTGGACAAGTAATCTCCTTTTGTGCTGTAAAGCAATCCAGCAGATTTCCCACGAGATCTGACATGGTGGCACACAATGTAAAATGCAGTGTATGAGGCTGCCAATCTTCTGCCAGTCTCATTTGTTTACAGCAATCACACAAATGTCTAAAAATGAATGTAGTAGTGATTTATTGATGTTAAAACTCTATATGTAATAATAATGCAAAGCTTATTTCTGTCAGTATTTGAATTGTACTCAAAATCAAAATGATCACCAGCATGCAGAGAATATGTTTTTAATATATGATCGAGCCTGATCGAGCCTGCTTTTAGCACCTTTTTAATGTAATAAAAACACAGCGTCATTTTGGCTTTTGAGACATACAAAGAAACACGTGGATTCAGCAGAAATTAATATACTGGATGACTATTTCTACATACATTCTTTATACTTTTTACAAGAGAAAAGGGAACTCCATGAGATTTGGTCTGGTTGCTGACAATGAGTTTGCTCTCCCATAGACTCTGAAACACCTTTAGGTGTGTGATGCTAAGATGATGCTGTTTGACAAGGCTGTGTAACTCAGCCAGTCCTCTGGATGAGGTCAGCTGGCCCTGGTCTGTGAGCTGTTTGCATTTGGCTTTTGATGTCTGCTGGACCATGCATCATTCTGCTAAGGGCAATATTCACCCTGCCCTGTGCTGACTTCAAGAAAAACCCTTAAGTAGTTACAATGCCAGCACTGTAGAATGAATCGGGATATTTGTCTGGCAATATAAAATCAGTAATATGGTATTTATTAAATGAGTAATAAAAAAAATAACAAATATGTCAACTGGTCCTTCGATTTGCAGTTGTATTTACAGTAGGTTTGTATTGAGAATAACTGTTCATTTGTAAAAGATGTGGCAGGACACTGTTGAACATCAGTGGTTTTGCGTATATTGTGACAGACTATTCCTTTTTTTATTGGACCGAACAGCATATGGTTTCAATCTGTTTGCCAAACAAACACAGCAGATGTTGTGCTCTGGTTAATCTAAACTCATTTAAAAATTGTGAACTTTTCTAAACAGGTCAAAAGGAAGGCGTTTACTATGCCTGGGAAATCCGCAACCACCAACCCTAAAAAATTTCAATCATCTACAGTGAAAACCTCATACCCTTAGATTTTAATCAACACGTTAGAATTCGTTTTGAAAGTGAATGAGTTTTTAAGTAGCCTCTGGGACTTTCTCGTCAATAAACTACAAACTCATTTTATTTTCTCTTTCAAATTCCCATAAAGAGTACTTCGCCCCGCAATGGCGCACGGCTTTACTTTGAAATGCCTTCACTTTGATAAGAAATGAGTTAGCGCTCCGAAGAAAGGCACAGTGTTAGCAGAATATGATGGGCTCTTCTCCTTCGATCTGATACATATTCTAATTGCTGAGTGCTGACCCCTACTTCCATTGATGAGAAGCCGGAGAGATTTTGACCTTGTGGTGTGTGTGAATCGATGGGAAGTTGATAAAGCCAAGTTCATTGCTGCCTAACATAAAACAAAGCTGATTTGTTTACCTAGCTAAGCCCGCGCGTGTCAGTCCCATTACAGAATGATTTATAGACCAGCACCCAATGAAATTGTTTAAAGCAGATTAGGTAGAGCCAACGATCACCACTAATATGACAAGCTGATACGCTGTGACAGGTAACCAAGCAAACAAGTTCCTGAAATTCAGATTGAATTAGAATCCTAATAATCCTACAGGGAGCAGCAGATTTAATCAGGGGAGGAGAGGAGGAAGAGGGAGGAGAAGAGGAAGGAGGAAGAGGGAGGAGAGGAGGAAAGGAGGTAAGAGGGTAGAGGAAGAGGATAGGATGAGGGATGAGGGAAGAGGATAGGGGTGAGTGAAGGATGCTGGTTAGCCAAATGGAGGAACAGCACCTCTCTTTTGTGATTTAGTTGTCAGGAGCCATCATTCAGCTTGAGTGTGTGTGTGTGTGTGTGTGTGTGTGTGTGTGTGTGTGTGTGTGTGTGTGTGTGTGTGTGTGTGTGTGTGTGTGTGTGTGTGTGTGTGTGGGTGTGTGGGTGTGTGGGTGTGTGTGGGTGGGTGTGTGGGTGTGTGTGAGAGAGAGAGAGAGAGAGAGAGAGAGAGAGAAGAGAGGGAGAGAGAAAGAGAGGGAGAGAGAGAAAGAAAACAGAGATAGAGAGTGTGTGGCTACTTTGATGAAGGAGATTTTGTATTTTTCGATAGCCAACAAATTACTCCACAAGAAAAAAATATGCCTATATATATATATATATATATTTATATAGTGTGTGTTTCAGAAATTAATTCAGTTAAAGATTGTATTATCATATCAAATATCCCAAGAGAAAATATTTGTTTTTAGCATTATACAATATGCATGTGGTGTATTGCGTTACATATGAATACGATGCCACAAATAGAAATATTAATGTAATTTAATGTGCAAAGACTCTACCAAAGGATACAAGGAGCCAATGTCCCTCTCAGAATGATAAAAGACTCCCTTAATGGTACAGATATTGTGTTCCAATAAAATCTTGTTTAAGGTCATAGTACAACTGGAACATCAAGTATTTAAAACTAGAAAAGTAATCAGAGGATGTAGTTTAAACTCTACTAATATCTCTGAGACTTTCTACATATTCATCATTTGTCTGTTCTGCTCTTTTTTCACAGACACATTGTCCTGTTTATTTGAAAATAATGAGAACAAAATGAGGAATAATACTTCTTTTCCTGGACACTTTAAACTGATTGTATCCAAATTATAACATTAATGTTTAACTAAGGTGCATTGTTTGGACATTTGACTACGCGTGATAATCATTACATTTCAGCGATAGAAAAAATTCACATTTCCGGGCTACACATACATTATGCATCTTTAATATGTCTGGCGCTCACAGAACACAATTAAAAACTTTTGATCGATATTATTCTCTCAGTTGAATATTGGTCACCGCAATATAATCACATTAATCTGGTGCATGTGTGGATGAATTTGAGTATTTTACTTCATGAATATACATAAAGTGCAAATTACTATAAAATCTGAAGAGAAATGGGGGGGTGGGGTAGGAATCAGCTGGATTGTGGATAAACCTATAAAACTTTTCATTATATCAGAAAATCTTGACAGACTCTGACAGACGGACTTGACACAGCGCTTGATTTTCTCTGGCAGCATTTGCGCGTCTCCTGAGTTTAATCTCTTCGGCATACTAAAAGAATACATTTCCTCTGCATGCGCATATCACAGAGTCAAATTGTTATCGAAACTTTCCCTTTACTCGTCTCTCTTTGCATATCACTCCCATATACAGTTGATTAAACTTCCTCCCGTAAACGCCGGCTTTCCTTTTTTTTTCCCAGTGATGAAGGGATGTGGCGGGGAAAGGGTCGGGGGGGGGGGGGGGGGTTGGAAGAGGGGGAAGACAGAAAGAGAAAGTTTCAAGTGGGGACCTAATTAGGGAGCGCACATGCCCGGCTCTCTCCCCCGCTCCTAATGAGGGGTTTGTTACGGCGCGGACAAGCGGCGCGTGTCACGGTGGGCCGAGGGAGGGGGGGAGAGAGTGCGCGAGCGCGGCGCGGGCCGACAAGCACATCCCCTGCGCAGTGTGATTCTACACCTGCAAATCCCCAACACATTGAAACCAGGCCTCGTTTGATGTGCTATTCTTTTCATGTTGAGACACGGGAGGGACCGAGGAGCAGGGACCTAGTTGAAAAGAGACAGGGGGGGCCTGGGGAGGAGTGCTGCGGTCTATTAGACGTTTTAATAATGTTAATTAATGGATAATAGGGTTTGTAATGAGCTACCGGCTGCATTTTATTCATGTGATTATCTCATCCTCTATCTCTAATTCTCCCTACGAGCACTGTCAGGGGAAGGGTTGCAATCAAGTCAGACACAAACAGGCACACAAACATACACACACACACACACACACACACACACACACTCAAACACACAAACCTTATCCTGGCAAGTCACGGCGAAAGATCACTTTCACAGAGCGGTGTCGTGTTCCTGGTGAATGGGACGCATCAGGACACGGTCAGCCAAGCAGCCCCAGAGGGACCCGATGACTTACGGACCTCCCCCACAGGAAACGAGCCCATTATCAGTGACCAATTAGGCCAAGGGGGTGATTTACACGCACCCCATCTATAAGTGCATGTGGACGCACACATGCACACAGATCACAGATACACAGACACTTGCGCAAGCACACACACACACACACACACACATGATTTATAGGAGTTAAACAGGTGGGTCTGTCTTTTTCACCATTATCTTTCTTCCCTGTGGAGAGTGAGAGTTCTCCAAGTTCAGAGTGAGGGAGGGAGATCTCTCTATCATTGTGAACATGTGGACACCATCCTCCTTTCTACTTTTGTTCTCTCTCTCTCTCTCTAATCCTTCCTTTCTGCTCTTGGCTGTCATCTGTTCTTTCCCAGCTGAAGAGACATCAAGCAACCACTAGTGGGCCCTGTGCTCTGAACAGAATTAGGAAGACCTCTTCCCTCTGCCCACCAACAGCTGCCCCCACCCCATCCTGCTTCCTCCCTATGTCTCTCTCTCTCTCTCTCTTTCACTCTATCGCTCTCTCTCACTCTGTTGGCATTGCATGGTGCACATGCAGAGTAATTCATTACAAACAGTGGACAATATCCAACAATTAGTAAGGTCACACGGTTTAGCCTTTTCCTTCTTAACTATTTAAACCACAATAACATCAGTGTGCAATCAACAGAGAACCGAGTGCATACTGTATAGATAAGAGACCTATTTCTTTCTTTTCCTATAAAATTTTTATTTTTATTTTTTCTACTTTCTTTACCAACAACCACAAAACCAGACCTATTCCCTTACTCCCAAATTGCTATGTTCAGTTTTATATACACTTATAATTTTGTGTTATGTTAAACGTGACTTTAGCAAAGAACCAGGCCAAATTGCTTGCAATAAACTCCACAACCACAATCCAAATTCAAAAAAAGAGTTCTCATACTGTACATAAAAGTGGATGAACGGATGAAGTTTGGATGAACGGATCTGCTTGGAAAGAATCTTGGAAAAGAAACCAGGGAAGACTTTGCATTTACTGTGTGAAGGTGAAAACGTGTAGCACTGTGACCATCCTCTCAAACCTTGATGTATCTCTACACTGCACCCATGCATTCACACCTGTACAAAAACACACACAGATGCACACACGGGCACACAAATACACACACAAACACACACACAAACACACACACACACCTGCTGTACTTGACACCTTCCTGGCCAGCCCAATTCTGAGCCATTTCCTCCCCATCTCCCCTCACTATCTATTGATTTTCAAATCAATAGCAGCTTTACCAGGGCCGTCCCAGTGAAATTGTGTGTTACAGAGAACTCCCTTCTTTCAACTGCACATTTAGAGGGTAGGATTTCAGACCACAACGGGCTGAATCTCCACCCCTCATTAAAAGCCAGTTATCTAATGAGGGAAATGTATGAATGAAGTCAGTACAGTAACGTAATCAGCAGTGACTCACACACAAGAAATCGACTGTGAACTAAAACCAATCACGAAGCTTTTCCTTCAGAGGGAGAGCTGAAAGATTCCCAAAGCTGGCTCCATCTGCTTCCTCCATCATTGTAATGAAGTTATCAGTGGGCGTTGGACTTAGATAAACCCCATCCAGGTCTGTAAAGATTCTCATTAAGCCTATCCTCATTGTCAGCCAGAACACAAAAGTCGGCAAACATTGTTCCCCTCCCTTCTTCCCCGTCTACTCCTTGCCTCTCTCCTCTTTCTGGGAGAGGCAGAACAAAAGGCTGTTCGGGTCCCAATCAGCGCCTCATGAAGGGGATCCCACTCAGGTCTTAATCAGTGCTCTGCTTAATAGAGCAACACTTCCCAAATATTATTAACCTCATCTGTCTGCATTAGGCCCTAATGGCCTCCCTCTCTGTGTATTGTCTTTGCAGCAGCTGGTAATGTACATATATATTAATCCACTCGCTCCTCTCCTCCGCCGAGAGATTGCGCGGCGCTCTCAGAACAAACGGTGCCCTTCAGAGAGCGAGGCGGACACAGGTTAGGAAGCCACTAATTAAATGTCAGACTTGACAGATTAAAATTATGAAATTTAAAATCTGCAAGTGGCTCTTTGTCATTGTCAAATTAAGGGGTGCACTGTGTGATGAAGGGGAAGGGGACGGCAAGCTCTAATGGATTGAAAGGGAATGTGCTTTAGCAGCAAGCAGCTCTCAGTGAATAAAGATTTGCTGCTCCTGCCTAAGGTAGCGCGGCTGCATGTTCAATTCTTCCACATTCCCCCTAGTCTGGAGGTTGAGAGGTCGCTCCAGCGCTGCCGAGCCCATCCTGACCGCTCCATTTAGATTTTTCATTCCTCTGGCAACACAAATACCTGGCCAGGAAACCAGCACTAGCTGGTTCTATTCCACCCCTTATCTCCGTGTTACGCAGACTGCATGGAGACGTCAGCTGTAATTGATATCTCCTTCACGAAGCATCATATCATCCACTTTTGCAGAAAAATATCCAAGTGCGAACTGCGTTTTTCACAGTGTGCTAAACAGTCGTGTGAATTTAAGCACCGGTTTGATCCATTACAGCAGTTGATTATATTTTCAGAGTAAGAGCGAGGGAAATTTCATCTATAGTGCAAACATTAACATCGACACAGCATCCACAAACATTAACCATCAACGCTGGAGTTTATCTTTCCATCAGTTTTGCTGATGTCACTCATCAAAGCAACACTCCAGTAGCTTCTCACTGTAAGCTGGTTTTAAACAGCCCTCGGCTCGTCGGAGGCACAGTAGCATCACACAGAGAGCTAGCTGACAGACAAGACCAGAGTAACTGGAATCTTCTCTCCATCCCACATACCGTTACCTTATTGAATTCCTAACCTCAGATGCTGCCAGATCTCTACCAGGAATGCCCCTTTTTGTGTAACTATGAACTGGGATATGTACTGGAAGGTGTGTTATGTTGTCCCTGTGTCTTGTGGTGTTTGGTTATGTACAGTATTTATTGTATCTTGTCTGTTTTTAACTCTACTACAGTGAAGCCAAAGGCAAGATCAGGCAGGGGAAAGTTCAGCACTGTATCCCTAGACACAAAATAAACTGATGCCAAATTAGTTTGTTTTTTTACTGTCTCTCTCTCTCTCTCTCTCTCTCTCTCTCTCTCTCTCTCTCTCTCCTGGTGTTCAGGGTTCAAAGCATTTTCGACTTCGACCAGGTCTAAATGCATTTGGCCCTGGCAAGGTTGAGGGCACAGATTGCAATAAAGCTCAGTGCGACGCAGAGGCAGCAAACACTCAACGAGGATCAAAACAGCGCCAGGATAAGAAGTGACAAGATCCAATTAAATTTAATTACACAAGCTGTAGTTTCATTTTAACTGACAATTTTAATTAAGGTAGCCACACACACTTAAAGCGAAAAGCAGAGGCCAAATTGTATCAGCGTAACAGTATTAGTGTATGTGGAACCTTGACTAGCTAATTGGGTTTAATTGAATTAGGGCCAAGAGGACTGTAACAAAGTTCAATAACACAGAGGACCAGATCACAGTCATGACTCTCTCTCTCTTCTTTCTCTCTTTCTGTCTGTTTTTCTCTCTGAGTGTGTGTGTGTGTGTGTGTGTGTGTGTGTGTGTGTGTGTGTGTGTGTGTGTGTGTGTGTGTGTGTGTGTGTGTGTGTGTGTGTGTGTGTGTGTGTGTGTGTGTGTAAAGGTAAGTGTTCATCAACCTCAACAAGTAGGTCAAAACTATGACTTATATCAAGTGTTTTCCATTAACCTTTTATTCTAATATTTCATTGAATTCATTTCTGCTTTGTTGTATTTGTTCTTGGTTCTTGGTCTTTGTTGGTTTGTTTGTTTGTTTGTTTGTTTCCTTGTTTGTTGGTTTGATTGTTCCCTTCTTTCTTTCTTTCTTTCTTTCTTTCTTTCTTTCTTTCTTTCTTTCTTTCTTTCTGGTTGGCTGAAGGTTGGCAGTTAACCTTTAATCTCCGGTTTCCAATTGGAATGTATGACTTGGTTCCCTGGTAATCACAAACATCCCACATGCCACAACATGTTTTAAACTCAAAGGCCAAATCATCTTAAATCAATCAAATTCACGGCAAATGATGGTGGTTTCCCTTTAAATCAGACACATGGTTCAGCTGTACATATGACTGTCATTAATTTAGCATTAGTGCTGACTGTATTTTGTTGTTCTTCTCATGGCTAGTAAGTTAAATGACTTCACCTTGCTACCCTCAGCCAAAAGACTATTTCATGAAAAAAGCTGGACTTATCCTTTAATGTCAAACATAATGCTAAACATGATGAAGAATGATGAGTAATGGAAGTCAGTATTATGCCAGTGCAGCTTAATGTCGTCACCATTTTACTGCATTATCCTACTGAATTACCCCCAAATGTGAGATGACACCTTGGGAGTGGTTGGTGTGTGTTCGAAAGGGTTGGTGGGGGGTGTGAGTGGCAGAAACAGCAGTTAGCCTAAGGTGCTTCACTTCTACAGTCACATCCTCTCTGCTGCACGCGTGCACACACACACACACACACACACACACACACACACGCACATGCACACGCACACATATACAAAGAGAGATACATGTTCCACAGGGATGAGGCTCATCTACCTGCCCTCTGGTGCTATACAGTTTTCAAAGCACCTACAGCATTTGTTTTCTCAGAGTGTCTGTCAGTGAAGCTCCAGCCTATTTGTCAACTTACTTGTGAGCAGGTTTGTTCTTCTAGTTAAGACTTTCCCTGTCATATAGCTTCCTAAAATGAAAAGGACTTGCTAACGTTTGCTGAGTCTATTCACAACAATATGGCCTGTTTCATATTTAGGAAGGAAATCAACTGCAGGAGCACACAGGTGTACGTGTGTGTGTTTGTGTGTGTGTGTCCGAGTGTGTGTGTGTGTGTGTGTGTGTGTGTGTGTGTGTGCAAATGCATGCTTGCATGTGTTTTTGTGTGTGACTTTATCAGTGTATGCGTTAATCCCTTCCCATCTGTGCCATGCTGCTCTGCTGCTGTGGTGTGTGTGTGTGTGTGTGTGTGTGTGTGTGTGTGTGTGTGTGTGTGCGTGTGCGTGCGCTGAGGTCAGCCAGGTCAGCCCTGACACCATCTTTAACTGTTATTTACTGTGATTCCACGACAAGACAGATACCAGCTCCTGCGACTCCACTGATGTATGTTAAGCGCGCTCCAAATTACCCGCCTGATGGATCTATTGATGGCCCATTCCAACCTGTCACCTAGTCTCCATCAGCCTCTCAGTTATCCCCCCCCCCGTTCCTCCTCCCCCTCCTCCTCTTTCACCCTTCTCTCCCTCTCTTCCCTCCATCCCTCTCACCCTCCATCCCTGTGGGTCTGAATAAGAAATGAGGAAGCAGGCAGCTAGAGACCTTTGTAACCCACCGTGTGCTGCCTGCTCCGGCCCCCGCTGTCGCTGTTGCTGAGCAAAAGTTAGGCAGACCTGTGTTAAGAGCGCAAGCCAAGCCAACACACACACGCACGTGCACATACACACACACACACACACACACACACACACACACACACACACACACACACACACACACACACACACACACACACACGTGTCCCCCCTCCCTGGAGAGACAAAAAGGGCAATGTAGACCATGACCGTGCCTGCTAACAGCCCAGCCTTATCATGTCCTGTCATTTATTATTCTCTGTACAGGCTTGCTGCTCCAGTAGCAGATCCTGTCATAGGGGAGATGAGATCCCAAAGGTATCAGTTACAGGTCTTGTAATATGCTGTCACCTGTGTGCAACGCTGCTGATACCCCCCCAGTGCAGGATCAGGAGCAGAAATGAACTCATCAGAGGGGAGGAATCAACTCTTAAAAGACTTGTTAGTGGCACAAATCAACAGCTACTCAATTTCAAAACTCCCCACAGGCTTTTCAAAAAGCGTAATGCTGTATTTTAGAGAAGAGAGACGCGCTCAACTTGATGATGGGCCCTATGGTCCCATTAGCTGAAGATAAGACGAAGATGGTCAATACAGTGCGGGTCTTGTGGTGTGTGTGTGTGTGTGTGTGTGTGTGTGTGTGTAGTTGCCGGGTCCGCTCTATCAGATAAATACCACACTGAATTTAGCTGCACTAATTGACTCTCGCAGGCATTACTGGGATTAAGTTAGCTTGCGTCCAAAGTTCATTACGCAGATAAATGCATCTCTTAGCCTGCTAAAGAGCTCGAGCACAAACTCAAATCCCACACAATAGACGCTAGGAAAGGAAAGGTCTAATTTACAGCAGAGTAAAAAAAAAGGTTAGAGCTTTTTATTTGTTAGCGCTGCTGCTGTATATGCCACCAAATCAAAGCAAAATCACACATTTTATCATAAAGGTAGAAGCTGATGTCATGAATGCAACACATGCTGATGGAGTACATGTGATATGGTGGCGGGTACTACACATGCTGATGGAGTACATGTGATATGGTGGCAGGTACAACACATGCTGATGGAGTACATGTGATATGGTGGCAGGTACAACACATGCTGATGGAGTACATGTGATATGGTGGCAGGTACAACACATGCTGATGGAGTACATGTGATATGGTGGCAGGTACAACACATGCTTTGTTATGGACCTTTTGTTGACCGTTTCATAGCCCTGCGATGACAACTGATAAACCCCACAGTTAATTACGACTAAGCAATTTAACGTGTGATCTTTGATAGCATTGGAGACTCTCTCTCTCTCTCTCTCTCTCTCTCTCTCTCTCTCTCTGTCTCTCTCTCCCTCTCCCTCTCTCTCTCTCTGTGTATCTGCAGCGATGAGTGACACAACAGCAGGTGCTCAGAGAACCGTGGAGAGTGCTTTCATTTTGCCACTTATACGACAAATTACCCAGACAATGGACCTGGCGAGCCGGGACCCTAATTCAATTCCAACTGTTGACTCCGGGCATTCGCCGTTCGCCTGTGTGCATTCGCCTGCCTGGGGAAAGGAAGATTCCCCTACAAAAAAAAAATGAAAAAAATAAAAAAATAAACTTCATCTGAACGCAGTCAAACAAAATGAAAGGTAATATTCTTTATCTGGCCCAAGATAGCAGCAGATGAACTGCCCTAATATGAGCACAAATAAGATTTAGGCATTCCATGCTTCAGACGGCCCTCAACTCAAAGTGATTTGGATCAATAGTGTTTGCCAGGCACAGCAGAAAGGGAGAGGGGGGAGAATGAGGGGGGAGAGAAGGAAAGAGAGAAACACATACATATCACAATGGGGGGTGTGGTGGGGGAGAGAGGAGGGAGGGGGGGGGGGGCGACAGAGCACAGCACCAGAGCTGTATTCAAATTTCACCGGTGTCAAATTAATTTCCGCGTTATCTGGAAATTCAATTAGAAAGGACCCCCCCCCCCCCCTCTCCTTTGCCTCCCCTCCTCCCTCCCTCCCCTCCTCCTTTGTGAGTAAGAGAGTGTCGGACATCCCGGCGTGACAGATTACACTGCTCAGAGTGCATATCAGGCCGAAGTGTTGAGGCCCACTAATCCGCCCTCTAATTCTCAATTAGTGTAAAATGAGGCCATAAATCACGCAGACAGGCCGATCGATGGAAACGTTGTTTTAGGAGTGATTGGCAGCCTCCCCAAAGGTTACTGTTTAAGTTGGTTTAAGGTTACAGCTCTCTCTCTGGGCTGGTGTGTGTGTGTGTGTGTGTGTGTGTGTGTGTGTGTGTGTGTGTGTGTGTGTGTGTGTGTGTGTGTGTGTGTGCACGCGTGTGTGTGTTGGCTTGGCTTGTGGTTGGGAGGGCTGGGGGGTCGAACTCAATCTATATGATGCAGGGCCTCGGTCCTTTGGGGATACAGCAGAGGGACAGCACCAATTTTTAGCCCATCAGCCATCCAATTTTTCTCCTTTTCATACCTGCTGTAGTAAATGAGAAACAAATTAAATTTCACCCCACTATCTCCACAGAAACCATTTAAATCCTTTATGGAAACCAAATTGTCCCCAGACAAATCGCCCCTGGTTCTGTGGAAATACACTATGGCGCTGCAACCGAAATAAATTTGTGTCACTCTGGATATGGTATTGTCTGTAATGCCATTCATTGGAGAATCCTGGTGAAAGAGAGAGAGGGGAATAAAATAAGGGGCACTTTTGGAGGAACAAAAGGGGTGAAAAAGACCCCGGCTCTGCATTCTCTCTCCCACTCTCTCTCTCTCTCCATCCCTCTCCCTTGTGCCCACTTTCCCCCCTGCACGGTGTTATTAATTTTCGGCCGGAGTTTTTTTGCATTCATGAGGTTGAGATTGAAATGGAAATGAGGAGCTGGCTGAGTGAACGAAGGGAGCAGCCTCAGCAGTGGCCGCGGCCAAACCAGGGGGGGGTCGGGGGGGGGGGGGGGGCGGGGGGGCCCGGCGGCACCGCTCAGCCCGACACGTGTCAGAGACGGAGGGGACTCGGCGGCCACCACCCAGCCTCTCATTCCCCCAGATTACCAGCCCCTGACATCAATCACTGCATCAGGGAAACAATGCATAAAGCGGCCCAACAAGGGCGATGAAAAATCACTGACAGTGCAGGAGTGGAGCGCACGGGTGGGGGAGGGGGGAGTGGAGGGAGGGCGAGGGGAGGGAGGGCGAGGGGGGGGGCGGGGGTGTGGTGGTAGTGTCATCCTACCTTCACCAAGCAAGATGATTAGTCACATTCACAAGGGAGAAGGGAAGGGAAGAGGTTGACAGGGAGAACAGGGGAGAACCGCCATATAGGACTAAAGAGAACATGAAAGAGAGAGAACCAGAAGAAGAAGAAGGAGCAGAAGAAGAGATCGGTCAAGTCAGGATGAAGCTACTGGTTGCAATTGTGTTCATTCTTGTAGGAAGTAGTCAAAAATGAGAAAGCAAAAGTGACTCAAACTGGAAAGGGTAGGTGTTTATTGAACAATGATTCCTGGTTGCTGATTGGACGGGTGAATAGAGAAACCCACTATACCCCGATGACCCACTGTTTCCATATTCTGGTTGTCTTTCCCTGGTTTCTTTGTGAAGTTCTAGTATCACTCTTCCTCTACTGCTTTATGTGTGCAAAATAGCTATTGCTCCTCCCAGACTGACAGACATTGCCCCAATCAGCAACGAGGAATCATTCTGGGTTTGATTCACATTTTTGTTCTTCGTGTGTTCCCGATTTGCTGATTTGTTTTGTACTTCAGTGCCACAAACCAGACCTTTGAACACACTCTTGAACAAAGCGGTGACCTCTTGACCCCAGCAGTGACCTGTCACACAGACTGACTCTATCCAGATAACTCTTTCTCACTTCATTGCTCCTTCTAAAGGCCCTGTCTCTGGCTTTGCCGTGGGGGGTCACCCTTTACAACAGGCGTCACCTCAGGTTCACGTCTAACCCAATCTGGGCCATTATTGATGACATCACCACTTAGGGGGGCCATTTTTGGGCCAGTGGAATTCCATTTCCGTAAGCACTGCCAGACTGGTCTATTATTATGATCATTATTAACTGTGTTCTCTTTTTTTTTCCTCCTTTCTTTTTCCCCTGCAGTGGCTCGGTGTCTGCGTTGTGTCCTCCACAGCGAAAAGCTAATGTGCTGAAAGGCTGGTTCTTGTCTCCCCGAGCTTATTGAAATCATGTGAATGCCATTTGTGCTTAATCCTTTCTGGGTGTGCCATAAGAGAAGAGAGTCGGCAGCTCCTGAAGAGAGATGAGAGGACCTCAGGGGATTCACTTGCATCGCCTTGTCTGCTGAGAAAGAGAGAGAGAGAGGGAGAGAGAGGAGAGAGGGAGAGCTCGACAACTGACAGCCTAACCAAAATAAGTCTCATAATTTGATTAGGTTACAATGACAATCTTTATTTATAGTTGGTCTCAGATGCAGGGAGGGGTGGGCTTTTTTTGTAGCGTCAGATTCATATTAACTGGTGCTGGTTTCACGGCCGCCATCGGAATAAAAACAAGCGACGCTCATGTGGCTGGAGGGTAATTACAGACAACAGCGTGTCCGTCTGACGGCCCGGCCCCGACCGATCCCGACGCTCGCTCCTTTTGCCTCATTAAGCCTGTGATCACCCGTTTCATTTGGCGAGGGGGTCGGCTTCCCCTCAAAAAGCAACCTATCAGCTCACTGGAACACCTTCCGTATGCAGCGAGCGCCACATCAGAGACGGAGCTGTTGTTGAACCTTTTGAAATAATAATGCGGCAAATGATAAACGCCTCGGGATGCTGCAACACCTCATTACAGCTCTGAGTAGGTCTTGTTGAGGAGAAAACAGGATGGAGTGAATGGGAAAGATGGCGGCGGCTTGAACAACAGCGGTATTTATATTCATCCGTTTACATCAAATTGTTGCTACACCCCCCCCCCCCCCAGCCCCCAGCCCCCGCCGCCCCCCCACAAAGACTGAAACAGCAGCAGGGTTTGAACTCAGGGTTAATGAAAAAGTCCCTGGCGTCAAGTTACCTGCTCGTCTGCAGGCGAACCCGTCTGTCGAAACAAACATTTCATTTGTGCGCCACATGTTTCTCAGACAAGACCTAGTAAAAGTTGTTCAATAAATTTTACCGTCTGTTTTACAGACCTCCCCTTTCCCCCCTGTGTCATTTTTTTAATTGAAAGTAGATTCTAACTCAGCTATAAACATCATTCCACCCAATCAGAGCTGGTTTAGATCAAATGGCTGTTTCAGTGGGCCGTGTGCTTACAGATGCCTTCAACCCTGCCTTGTCTCCCAGGCTCTCGTACTGTTAAACACTCTGGCACTCTTTTAAGGCTGGGAGATGGCTGTCACTGTATTTTGTCAGCAAAGCATAATATTTCTTCAGGAGTTCTGAACCCGGCACTCAGCAGGGTAGAAATGAAAATAAGGCAGTACATAAACGGAGGGAGTCAGCCGTAAATCACCTAACACGGAGAGGAGGCAGCAGGTAGACGCTGCTGGCTGTCACAGCTCTCCCCTGGAAAGCAGATTGGACACCAGCCATCATGCTTTAATCAACCTGCACATAATAGACATGTCCCTGCTCTTTATGACACACACACACACACACACACACACACACCAAAGAACTTAGCTTTCACACTTTTCCAACTTGTGCTATTTAAATGTGACTTATGTTTGTTTGTTTGGGTGTCGAAGGTTATTCTTTTGTGGGATCCTAAAAGCGATCTTTGAAGCTTTAATATCGCTGGTTCACACACACAGAGACTCTTCAAAAGGTCGATTCTCTTTACTGTGATATGAAGCTGGGTTTTTTTGACATGCTGCGTGTCAAACGATAATGTTATTGTTGGCAAGACACTTTTATAGCCGTATAATTTTATTCTGACTTTTTCCTTTCTTTCTTTTTTAATTAAAGAGTGGATGTCTTGCGTAGTTGTGGGTTTGCAGCTAAGTGCGGTTTGAAAGCTAACACCAAACAGATGGGGAAGTATTCATATTGTTATGAGACCAGAATTATACAGACCACTGAAACAATAGAGAACCTTATCACATCCTGAATGATAGATTGTCCCGATGAGCCGAGCCACTGAGCTGGTGTGGACCGAGAGATGATGAAAGTCAAACGGACGCCATTCAGGTCGTGATGTGTTATTCTCGTTTGTTTCGGGGTTACATATTATATGACAGATTGTGTGTCAGAAACATTCCTCAGTAGGTGCAGGATTCTTAAGCTCTTAAACCAGGGACTCATATTACTCATTTTCAACATTTTCTACTTGAATGCCAGACCTTTATAAATGTCAAATAACTATTTACAGCATACCAAAAAGGAATGACATCCCCCTTGTAAAGTCAAAACACCTTATATATCCTTTCAGTTAAAAATAGATTTCAAGAAAAAAAGAGGAAAACAACACCCCCCCCTTGTTAAACTTGAGCAAATCACGCAGGGATGTGACTAATGATGCTCTCATAATGTGGGTGGTTTATTCTAAGTCACTTTAACATTGTCTGCCAAATGATTACTGCATTCACCCAGAATACAACGCTGATTGTGTAGGAGCTCTTCAGTTGAGAGGCTCTTCACTTCAAGAGAGTCCCGCCCAGGTCAAATCAGTGAATCCTCAGTTGAATTTTCTATCATTTCTACGTTCAGGGAGGAAACAAAACCTCCACCTGCCACCAATTAGATGTATTGTACCCACTTTCGCCGTAAGACTTCCCCCGAAACAGATTGGGAAACGATCACGTCCAATATGCGACCGAGGCGAGTCGAACATAAATAAATAAACATCTAATAAATGAAGCTGGCGGTTAGTAGGTTGCTTGCTGATCATCCATACATGCAGCTGTAGGGGAGCTTGTTAATGAAGTGCTTTTGTAATGTCGTATCACCTGAAAAGTGACAATGGCGCCGCAGCAATACGCCGGTCCCTACGGAGAGAGACAGATGTTAGCCGATGAGAGAGCCGTCACCGGGGACAGCGAACCAAAGCCAATTGAGTTATAGCTTCGTGACATAAAGCTGGCGAAGGTAGTTTAAGCTATATGAATGATAACCCAATAAGAAGGACATTAGCAGCACAGATCGACATGTGACAGGGGAGCGCGGTAAAGAAAGGAACAGATGGCTCTCTCTCGCTCTCTCTCTCTCTCTGCTGTAACATGGTATATCTTGTTCGAGAGTCTAGTTGTATTGATTGAATTCCTGCCTTCGGACGCAGGTCCTATATCTACATGTGTCAGTGCTGATATTGGCTGGTGGAAACCCAACACCGGAGCACAGGTTGTGCAGCGGGGTGTGGAGCGGCCTATTATGATAGGCACACACTTAGTCCCATCTGTCATCTGAAATAGTGCTTCTCTATTGTTGGGGCCTTGCACAATAAATCCAAAGTATCCAAATACACTCATCATCAGTTACAAAGAACAGCGGGGGTATTAGTAAAAACCTTCCTCCCAGTGTTGACATTGCACACGTCAGGTTTTTTATTTATTTTAATCTTTATCTTTTACCAATTAGAGAGAAATTACAAAGAAAATTTCTTCACCGTCGCCACAGAGATTCAAAGCCTTATTCCACAGAAGATGAAGGGGGTTCAAAAAACAAGCCTTGGATGTGAGCATGTTGTTTGTGGTGGTGTTTTGTTATCCTGTCAGTAGGGTAATTGTTGTGGTTGCAATAGATAATGGCCCTGAGAGAAGACGAAGAAGTATTGAGTGGACATAGTTATGCCACTAACCACATCTTAATCATGAGAATAACAGAATGACCCCCACTGCCAAAGGGAGACCTCTTAATTGCATACAGAAGGCTGCAAAAATGTTTCCTCCAACAAACAGTTCATCATTTGGTGCAAACTGTGAAATGATGATGTTATATAATGATAACCATCAACAATAATCTGGTGCACCCAAAGACCTCTCTCATCAATTATCTGTTATTGGAGCCTCTGTATCCTGTGTATTGTGATATTCGTTTACGCTTGATGAATGTTGCGCGCGGCAAGTGTTTTGGTCCCCAGGATATCTTTCTCCCACTGATGTACTTATTAATAATAAATTGAGCGAGGAATGTGTGAGTTCTGCCTCCCTCCTCTGTGATTATAGAGACAAAAGAGCGTTTGAAGTATCCATCTTAATACAAAGACACTTTATTAGATAAAGCTAACTCATCCAAGACAAATAGTGACGCCTAGTCACTAGAGTAACAGCAGTACTCTCTCTCCTTCTTTCTTTCTTTGCTTTTCACCCTCTCTCTCTCTCTCTTTCTGTCTCTTTCCCCTTTTTCTTTTTCTCAAATGGCAAATCAACACATGAATACTATTTTACCCGATCTGTCTCATCATGCAGTGACCATGCTCTTACACAGTGTGAGGTGAAAGAGAGACCAGAGGATAGGATGTGGTCTGAGGTGAGCTGAATAAGTTTCTGGCAGAGTAAACCACCAGAGGATGTCTGGAGAGTCATATCTCATTCATACCACCATGTTGGCTCCCCAACCCCTCCCACACACACACACACACACACACACACACACACACACACACCCCTGCCGTTCTAACACTAACAATACATAATCATGGTATGTCAGACATTCAAATGAAAATACAGAAAGGGTTATTTATGCCTCCATCGCACCTCTAGAATATGTTTTTTCTCCCGCTCTATCAAAGAGCAGTCAGTCACCTTGGCCGTATAAATCACCCTCAAGCTGCACTTTGTGAAAACATGCCGATTAAGTTTGTGCACCGTGGTCGGCTGGGAAGGCAGTAAATTTCCCTGGTAACAAAGTTAACATTGATTCAGATATAAGCACTTGTCTGCATGTAACAACGATAACCTTTTAGTAGATTTGGAAAACATATTTGACACCCATTAAAATAACGAATGATTTTTCTCCTCCCCAGAGGAAGGCAGCGAAGGTGTGTTTGGAAGAGAGGAGGGCAGGGTGTGTGTGTGTGTGTGGGGGGGGGGGCTAACATGCTGTGTGACTTCAGGGTAGTCCTGCATCCTGAGTCCTATTGCACTCAAACAGACCTGGAGAAAATGCACAGACTATTTGCTGATCTAAATGCTCGGTGTCGGGTAGGTATTTCCCGTGAAAAATCCTCTGGCACACAGGAAGTGATGCGTTTTTACAGCAGCACCAGAGGTGTTTTTTGGAAGAAGTAGTAGAAGAACTGGGTGAACAGACAAAGAAAAGACCAGTTCCTACAGAAATTAAAACTTCATCTACAGACTAGTCAAAGAAAAAAAAGACATCACAGTACTGGACACAGTGTTTGACTGGGAGAAACACCCCAGCAATACTCGCTTAGCACCAGATGTGATCTGACCAAACAAGAGTACCACTTCAAGAAAGAGTGTAAACAGTCCCATCGTTTCACCTATTCTCTTCTACCTTTGGTAATCTTCTAAAACTCTTGATTTTGCATCATGGATTGAAAGCCTCCTCACACCATGATGATGCACGTGTGGTCACCTGTCAGTCTGGAGGCAGTGACAAGACAGATGGACTCCATAATGGTATTGCATGGAAACACCACCGCACAAAACCACAATATAATCAATGCAACCATCCACATTTTAGAGTGGACCGTTACTGAACTCCCCTCTATTGTAACCGGCTACATGGATGGAGGTACCACAGAACCAAAACCGGCACCATCAGGTTCTGTAACAGTTTTTTTATCAAATCTAGTCTGGCCTTTGAATGAACCCCTGTCTGCCTCCCATCCAGCATCTCCATAATGGGAATCTTGTCCATGGACCTTCATCAGCTACACTTTCACTTCATGTGTAAATATTATAGCGCCTTGTTGCTTTAATGTGTCTCTTCTCTTTAGTGTGTTTGTGCTTGTATGGCGTATGCCTCTCAAAAACAATTTCCCATTAATGTATTTTTAATATGTACCAATGTCAATAAAGTGAACTGAACTGAACTTCATCCTCACTTTTCGTGCCACTGTACTATTGAAGCATTCAGTTAATACTTTCCATTTTAAGTGCAAACATAAGAGAGTACGTATGTGTGTCCGTTCTTTTAGAGTTGATTTTGTCAGGAATATATTTTCATAATGTCACATTGAGGTTAGCTTCGACTTCAATGAGTTATGACAAGAAAAGCTCATAGTCTTGAATTTGTAAAAGTATCAAAGAACAAAAGAAAGAACAAGTATGCTTCTCTCATTTTTTCTCTCCCAAATAGCAGGAACACATGTCAGTTGGTTGTGTGTTCTTCCCAAGGTAAAATATTTTTCCTAGCAAAAGCACCAAAGTGACAACTCCATCACTGAAAGTAGTTTGTCCTCTGCAGTTCAGTGAAAATATTATGAGAAGCCGAAGAAAGAGAAAGAGGGAGGAGGGGCCGGGATGAGTGACGGACAGCTTTGACACTCCGGAGCACTTAGACAATTACTAACAGTTTCTGCCAGTCACCACATCTGACACAACACAAACACGGCGAGGATAATTTTACACTACACTGCCGGGCATGGGTCACTTTAAAGGAACACAGGGAAGCCCGTTTCAGCTTGCATTTCAAGGCCAATCATCCAAATTGGCCCCACAACCTAACCGGCTGCCTGAGACTCTCTCTCTCTCTCTCTCTCTCTCTCGCTCGCTCTCTCTCTACCATACAATTCCCATAACAGATGATAACCGAGAGAGAGAGAGCAGATCTTTGAAGTGCATCTGTCAGTCAATGTGTTTCCAGAGTGGGACCTATGAGGGTGAAATTGTGTACAGGTGTGGGAACAGACTACAGATGGACCCCACTAGGTCAAACTGGTAGGGGAGGGGAAGAGGGTGGTGGCAGTTGTGGTGAGAAAGAGGCTTGGGAGAGCGGGGGAGGAATCATATTTAAAGGGGAACTGAAATATAAAATGTTGAACATTTAGGGAGGGAGGGAAGAAATTTAGGGCACAAACCTGGCTCATCAGTTTGGGTTCAAATATTCCCGTTATCACATTTAAATTCTGGTCACTGTGGACGATTTTGTACTAGCACAGTTTAAGACTGTCTTGCCATGGGCTAGTGGGCTAGTAAGATTTCCATTCCTGCCCCAAGGGCAGTTTAGTATGTACTAATGAACATTCACTACTTTAGCCCGTAGCCAGAAAAATAGTTTGTCAAGCCCCTTAATATTTGATGAGATTGAATAAGAAACACATAATAGGTGACAGTAGCAAGAACGGTTTATTGGGGTTTCCTGGAACTGAGAGCATTACTATTGATTATTTGTATATAAAAGTTCTCCCATAAAAAATATGACTCAGTTTTTGAGCCATTGCCACTAGAGCAATTCCTGGCTGTCCTACACTTGAGCATGACAGCATACGCCTCAGCTCTCTGGCTTCTACCTTTGGAAGAGAGTTCTGTTCACTAATACTGAGTAGACGGCAGGTCAAAGGAGTCACATGTGTTAATTCTTAAACAGGGTTGTATTCCCCTTAAAGTTATTGCATGTGCTTAGGGGAAAAAATCAGACTTTTTTTTTTGCGTCTCTCCTTTCTCCACTACTTCACATCCACCTAGAAATTGTTCAATGAATACAGCATGTCATTAAATATGTACTTCAAACTTGCAGTACTTTCCAGTACTCGTAGGCCGCCCCTTCAGTTTGGAACTTCATCAAACATCCAATTCACTGACATCCTCGTCAATTCGTCATTGGCAATTCACAGATTCACCGGTGTCCACTTTGATAACAGGCAGTGGGTCTCCAAACGCGTAGCCCTTGAATCACGGCAGGCAGCAGTAACAGTATCGTTTTTCTGGGACATTTTACATGATGGACACGATAAAAGTGGCGCCAAATCCACAGTTGGCGGTGACTCGTGATGTGTCCGTAGGTGATCAGCAAACAAGCAGACTGCCCCAAAGCATAGCATCAAAGCTATTCAATGGGAAATGGTCCATGGATGATGTCAAATATCAGAGTAATTAATAAAATGACACATGAAATGCAAACACAGGGTTTTTCCTTCACATCTAGAGTGTCTGGACCCACTGAAAATGATATATATACATTGATCTAACACAGCTTTTAGATGTTCTTGTGAGGTGATAGGTAAATGAATGGCTCTCAAGGTAAAGTGACCCTATTTCACTATGCATGTCTTTGACCCCAAGCCTCCTTTCATGTAACTTAAATGACTCTATATTTGGAACAGCTCAAGTCACTTGTCAAATCTGACAATATTGTCACTTTTGTTTGCTCCAGCTCGGCCGTGCATCCGGGCTAATTGTTCCCCAGATGTGAACATCCACAGCCATCTCATCACGCTCCATTCTGATGTCTGTGTCGGAGTCCAGGTTAATCTGAACTGAGCGTGGATTCCAAGAAAAATCAAAAACATCCTGATTGGCTGACAGTCCTGGTTAGCTGTGTGATTTCAGAGTGACTACGCCATCTCCAATGGACCTGGACCTCCTACTGATGAGTGCTCATTGGAAATTTGTTTGAAAGACACTCCTCAGAGATTAGCCGCACACACACACACACACACAAACACACACATGCACTGTACACCCATATAAACACACAAGCATGCACACATACACATGCACAGACCATCAGAGGGAGAGAGTCCAAACTCATAACTGTCAAAGAGGGAGGGGTTGATGCAGAGACGTTTTGAAGTGACAGAGTGGACCAGGCTTCCGCTGCAGACCCCTTCTGAGTGTTTTGCATTATCCACTGTTTGGCTGAGCTTAAGATGTTCACCGGGAAATCACAATATTCCTATTGTTGTTATTTTTACACGGTGTCTGTCTGGGTTGTTTGACTGGGCAAATTAATAGGTCTAATGGTTGGAATAATTAGATGGGGGAATGTTTTGTTCCAGCAAGCGTTCTGCCAAACAGCTGAAAGGAAAGGTAAGACGCAATTCCCTCCCTGTGTACACGCGCCAACACATGAAAGTCATTTAGCTGCACTTAACTGTCTAAAAACAATTAGGGCAAAACATAACATCTGCATGTATGACTTCTGTAGCGTGTTTTCTCTATCCTCACTCATGCGCCAGCAGAACAATTATTGGCAATCCTCATATTCTAGGTACACTTCATGAATTTTACATTATCCCACATTACCATAACGACGCTATCAAAGATATTAGGAGCCTTCAACGTTGTTTTTTCACACAGGGATCTTCCTCAGATCTCTTGTCAAGGAGGTGGGTATCAGCTACCATCATCTACCATATACGATGCACAGGCCCCCTAATGAGTGTATATGCATGTCTGAGTGTACAATATGTAAATCCTTGTGTTGAGTGATAGAGAGGGGGGTCGACGCTGTCTGTGTGTGTGTGTGTGTGTGTGTGTGTGTGTGTGTGTGTGTGTGTGTGTGTGTGTGTGTGTGTGTGTGTGTCATAAATCTTTTTGAAAGAGGGAGTCAGCACTGTCTCCACTACTACGTTGTCTGATGCATCTTAAAGTGAATCGATGCTTTTCCCTTTTGTGATTACATTGTTTCCGGCTGTTTTGTCTCCCAAAATGAGCCCCCATATTTTTTTCATCATATTTATAGTTTTGACAAATTGTAATGTACCAGCTTCTTGGAAAAAGAGTAATAGAGGGAATACGCATCTGTGTGCCCACATGTGAAGTGTGTGTTAGCGCACAATATTTAGATGTATTATCGGAAGTGAGGAGTTTGACAGACATCCGATGTGAGGTGGAGTAATTAGCAGCCTCGTCTAACGGTCTCATCTTTCTCCAGCTATCCTCCTCGCCCCCTCTCCCCTTCTTTTCCTGGGCAATGTGACGTCCTCTGAAGCAGTGAAATGAGGCTGGTTTGTGTGATGTCCTCCCTCCATCACAGCACCACACAAACAGACTATAATTATGTTCTGCCAGGGACAGGATCAGTGTGAAGAACAAAGTGCCCACAAAACACTGGTGTGACGACTGGACTGTTTTGTACAAAATGTGCATTGCAGGCATAAACACACACACACACACACACACACACACACAATCACAAGCAGACAAGCATGTTTTTACACACACACACACACACACACCCAAAACCGTAAACATAGATGAACACAGACACGGAACAAGCCCAACTTTTTCCCTGGGTGTCTTGTTATGCTGTGATTCTTCCCAGAGAGAAATTGATTTGCTTATTAATGCAACAAATGCTGTCTGTTGACTGACCATTTTAAGGATGGTGTTTACACTGGGTACACAGCCTCATGCGATCACGTGTGGTTCAGCTTCTGGAGGAACAAGACACATACACATACAGAGTCACACACACACGCACACACACATATGCATGCGCAGCAACCAGCCATCTGACAATCACTCAGCCCACTGCAGGTTAGTTACCATATCTGGTGGCAGTAAATTGGATGGTCTCCCATACATATTTTCATATGCTGATGGCCACATTACTAGTGCAGGCATCCCGCTGAAGCAATTTGTGGTGCTCATTTGAAAGTGATAGGACGCAGGCAGCCACTGAACTCCTACTCAGCGGTAGCTAGAATCAGGCTGTCTTTATTGCTTTACAGCTAGCGTAGTAACCTGGGCACATTGATAATGGGCTGTTGTGCTAATAGGGAGATAACACATCCAATCCATCACCAACTTCCCATAATGTGTGTGTGTGTGTGTGTGTGTGTGTGTGTGTGTGTGTGTGTGTGTGTGTGTGTGTGTGTGTGTGTGTGTGTGTGTGTGTGTGTGTGTGTGTGTGTGTGTGTGTGCGCATGCCTGCATGTGTTTACTTTTAAGTAATAATAATGGGCCTGTAGCTGAAGGAATATACTGGGCCATTTGTAAGGAGGCGTCCATAAAAGAACAGTGAATCTATTACATTGTGCCAAGTGAATTTTAACAACGGGTAACAGGCATTTTTAAAGCAGGAACACACAGTTGTTACTGACAAATGATGTAGCACATAAAGTCATAAGTACTATGTACAAAGTTGCTCATTATTCACTCTGAACTCCTTTTCTTATCAAACTGTCACACTGTGGTTGTTACACAATGTGATTACCTTCCTCCCGTCCCCCACCCCCCCATATCTCCATTCTCCTTCTCCCAGTCTCCTCCATGATTACCACACTGCCTGGAGCTAGTGAATTTGAATAGGGGCCGCCTATTATTTTCCCCCATGTGATAGTAATTATTTACAAATTTGTGTGTGTTCATGTGAAATACAGGATGTTCTATTAGAAGTTATGTGTGACAGGTGGGGGAGGGTGGCACCGTCTTGATTTGGAATATGCTATTAACACAATCAGATTAGAGCACAGCCACAGGTAGTCGGGCTGGAAGAGCCCCTAGACAGTATTAACCCAATCAGATTAATATTACAGATTGTCATGGCCACCTTTGTTTTCCATTTGGGAGAGGCCTGGCCTCACAGAGTTGGTGAATGTGATTACCCAGACAAAAAACAATAGGGGTACAAAGACAGCATCGCTTTTGGCGCTGCTGTATTCAATAACCAGGAGAACACACCGGATTCTCCCCCATTATATTTCTTAATTTGGCGAGTCTTCACACAAATTACTCAGGCTGGTCTCATTTGGGTGAAAGTACAGATTACAGAGGGAGGATGTAATTGCAGGAGACGTGGGGCCGTTCACTGGGAAAGCAGTGAGACTGATTGCACAGGAAGTAGTATTATTGGCCATGCATAAGGAGCTGCTGTAATGTGGCACAACTGGTTCCAGTTCTGTAGAAAACAATCTATAGATCTTGAATGAAATGAAATGGCAACGCATTAATGCTAAAGTTTGCAGAAAAATGATACAAATTCCACAGATTCAAGCTCATCAATAAATACTGGGTTGAGCATGTGTAATTATTATTGGTAAACCACTGCTATTAGCATAGGAAGTCCACCCTAATATAGCGTGTGCTACCCTGCAGTAGCAGCCGAGCTCATGGCCTGAAGCATGCCACAAGGCATATACAAACACACACTCAAGGCTAGCTCATTTCTCTGTATGAGAAGCACGCAGAGCAGCGATGCCCTGCAGAGACAACATTTTGTGACAAAAGGCTTTGTTCATTATGTGATATCCCAGAATAAACAATTTTGTAAAAACCTGTTACAGAAAATGTGCGTTCTTTGTTACTATACTTTTTGATCACTGTTGTTTGTCTAACATTAAGACTTGAATGTTCCCTGCAGGCACGCTAGCATGTATTCTATACTTTATCAGTCAACTTTCAGCTCAAACAGCAACCTGAGGGCTCAACCTTCCCCGAGATACCTGCTGATAACCACGAGTGACACCCCATCTACATCTATCTATCCGCTCTCTCTGCCTCTCGCTCCCAAAGCAAATGCAATCATTTGATATAAAAGAATTGATGAGCATTTGTCCAATCAATCAATAGTTGCCTTATGTTTGCCTTAAGTTCTCATTGTGGCAGAAGGTATTAAATTGGCCATTTCACTGATGGATGGCATACTGGAGTACCTGTTTTAAGAGAGAGTAGTTTCTTGTGAAGCAAAGGTCTAAAGTTTGGTGGCATCGCACAGTCTGTCTGTCTGTCTGTCTGTCTGTCTGTCTTTCTCTCTCTCTCTCTCTCTCTCTCTCTCTCTCTCTCTCTCTCTCTCCCTCCCTCCCTCCCTCCCTATAGTGTATGGAGCAGCAGCTGTGGCCACCCTGGGCCCTATCATGCTGAGGGGCGTAGAGAGGGCTTGCGTGAAGTCGATTCAATATCACACATATACCTTAAAACAAAACAAAAAAAACACCATGTTATTGCCTGAAAACATCCAATAATAGCCAATTAGATCATCAAAAACCCTATTCCCGGCAATACACCCTCGCACAAACACACACAGCCAGGGATGGAAAAAAAACAAAAGGAACCCTTGGGCTGTTAAACTTTAAAGCTCCTGCTTCAAAAACTACATAAAATAAATAATCTGACTAAAACCACAACCCTGGGAGACCCTGCTCACTGTCTGATAATTGTCTGCTTTCATGACACCATCCATCCAGAACATCAGGCCTGTGTTCTCAGGCCTGCTGGGTCCTATCACAAGGGGCAATCGCAAATGAGGGGGGGGGGGGGGCTTCACAAAGGCTGGCCTCCGCGGGGAACTCTACAGCCCCGCGCTTATCGGACCATAGGGATCTGGGCCCACATAAACAATTTCAAAGACAAGTTAAGATTGGTGCAAACGGCCCTGTTACACTACTGTGGTAGGATTTACACACACACACACACATCATTTGCACAATACACACAGGCAGATGCACATACATACACATACCCACACATGCGATTTTCACACACACACACACACGCTAACTTGTGTTCTTACTCTTTGGTCCTTCACTCAGTCTTTCTTTGAGGCAATCGCTGGTTTCAAACGGGATCTATAAAAGATGAAACAACCTTTGCACTCGTCTCCCTCTGATGTTGGGAGACATACCTGCAGCCAGTGTTATTAGTTACTGGCTGTATTGATATGCACCATGCCCAGTGCAGCGTGTTGGCGGGTAAAACCACTACAATGTTTCTCCCACGCCTCTTCCCTTCGGACAAACAGGCGCACTCTGGCCTCCAACCACGGTGTTGTGTGGGATATGTACGTCTAATTGGGTCTCAAAATAACAGCAGAGAGGAGGAAGAGTACACCAAGTTTAACATCCTAACTACACAGGTTCAGTCAAAGAATTCAAAGCCAAGGATTAAGGAAGAAAAACAAATTTGATTGAATTTGCGCATTAGATCGATTTTTTTTGTGCATCCATTGAAATATTCTTTCTTTCATTTATCAGAAGGAATTGTACAACACGAACGAAAAGATTTGGTAACGTTGGTTAAGACAAAGAATGATATTTCCCCTCGCAGTTTCTGTATAAGCATTGGGTGTGATGACAAATGAAATCCAAACTGATCATGCTGCTGAGCGCTCTTCATAACAAGCACAACTCAATTAAGCCCCGGCCAATTTCCTGCCTCCCATTGGAAGTCATCTGGTGCGGGCTGTGCCATTCAGATCGCAATTGAATTCATCTTTCACGGCTTCATCTAATAGAAGTTTCTCTAGTCAAATCCAACCACGTTAATGTGCTCATCAATATAGCATAAGCAGGCCTGGGGGGACACACGGCACAGTAACTTAACAGGGACGGTCTGTTTTCATCAGCTTGTCCCACATTATGTACCTGTGACATTTATTTGCTGTGTGTGAGAATACAGAGGTGATAGAAACAGTTATCAAGCTCAGCCAGACAAATACAAAACACTGCACATTAATCCTCCGGACCTTTAAGAGAGTTTGATTATACAGTACATTCATCGTTGTGTGTGTGTGTGTGTGTGTGTGTGTGTGTGTGTGTGTGTTTCATCCCTGTGGGTTTGTAGGCGTCAATAATACTCTGTAAATTGCTCCTACACATCCATAATAACTCACAATAGGGTTTTGTGCCCCCTTACTTCAAAGATGTAGTTTGTGCTTCTTTGATTGCCAGCAAAGCAAAAGTAATATCCATGAGGCCGTAAGTGGAGAAACGAAAATCATCACGATCGCATTTCCTGGGCTACTGAATCTGTCGTGGGAAGACAATATGCTGTAAATAAGGGTAATTAGGTACACCGTTCTCTTCAAAGCAAACAGCAGCCTCGCTCGATTTATTCATGTCTTTCTCTGGTAGATGATCATTGCAGTGACTGAAACTGAAGGCGTCCGTACAAACGGCGGTATACATGAAGACAATCAAAGCTGAAGGAGTATGGGTTTGTTATGTTTACAATTGCACGGATTACTTGCCATCAAAATAACAGATTTTATATCAAAAATGTGATTAGCATTTGTCCAATCTACAGTTGCCTTGTGTTTAACCATAACCAAGGCAGATTCCCTATGTTCACATTGAGTTAGACATTGTACTAGTGGCAGGGATACTACTGTGTATGTTGTAATGAGAGACTACAGTAGTTTCTTGTGAAGCAAAAGTTGCACGTTTGTGCTGTGGCAGTTGACAGGAAAAAGCATCTATCTATCTGCATTTACCCTAATGTCTATTTATAAAGCTGCCATTGACTGCCAACTACTCTTCAGGCATACCATAAAAGGCCAGCGCCTGCTGAGAGGCTGCATGTGTAGCTATTGATTACCAGTCAGAAGACCGTAAAGCATTTGGGAAACAGAGAGATGGGCAGCAATCAGAAAAGGTAGCGTTCCCTCAGGCAATTTATAGACCCATTTGCCTTTATCATATGAAAAATTCTCTTCTTCTTCTCCTTAAGGGAAAGCAATAAGTAACCCATTGTGAAGGGTGTATGTGGTGTAAGCCTAGGTGCTACCCTTAAGGCACAGCTCTCACCAATAAAATCTTCACAGGGTGAGAGGTCAGATGTGGGTATTTGACATATTGTTATTTTACATGGCTGGATATGACCCCAGTGGGCTGTCATGGGGATCGCGCAGACTTCTCGAATGCCTTTTGTCCCATTGTATTCATATTTATTTCATAATGCCACATGTGCTCAGTGGTAGACTGAAGATAAGAAACCTTCTCTCAACCCTCACCAGCACTGACTTAAAGGCTAAATGTAAACTGAATCAGCGCCAATGGAGTCACCAGGTCATGTAGAAACATGTGGTGTGATTTCTATGACTGTATGAATAATATGTACAAATGTGCATTTATTGATTCTTAATTTCAATGTCTTACATTAGCATTTAGCTTTTAATCATGCAAGATCATTACTGTTTAAATATGAAACCAAAGATCGTTTCAAAGATCAACCGTTCCACTATTATCCTCAGTGTTGTATTTTCAGTTGTTTGGATACATTTGAAAGAAGTGCAAATGTCTCGTCTGTTCTGTGATTGGCATAAACGGTCAAGGTTAATTTTACTGTCCATCTGTTTTCTATTAAGAGGAAAAATATGAGTGATTCATAACCACCAGCAATATGAACTGGTTGGTATAGACCGGACACTCAAGCACATTTTAAGAATTGAAGAATTGAAATAGCCAGGGCTCAGACTTTTTCAAATGTGATTGATGTCGCTGTTTTTATTTTCAGAATGGCCAGAACAAACAGTTGGGGAGTCTTGATGTTGTACAATGATATGATTAGAGACGAGCCCAGACCTGTCCGGTCAAATGAGATCATTTTTCCAGAGCACGCCTTGGGCCAAGTGTGATTAATTTGCACATTGTGTTGGCTTATTGTAGTTGCATTAGTCACCCTCACTGTTCCTGATCAGATGAATCTTTCCCGAAGTGACAAAAGCAGGGTGTTTTTTTTAACCCGCATTTATAAAGCAATACCAGCTTTTCCTTCATCAAAGTGTTTAACTTTATATCAATGACTCTGATTTAGGGAATCCGCAGCTAATCATTAGTTGATTTTGCTTGTCATTTCTTTACACAGGAGGAATGGTCAAATCATTGCCGTTCACCCACATGGTCACATTTCGTAAGGTGATACAGTTAATTCTGTGGAGTGAGGCCCTGTTGCAGGCCGAATGTGTCTACCTTTGAATGTTCAAAGTATGATTGTTGGGTTATTGACATTGTAACTTTCTAACTCTCGGCAATTTCTGTCATCGGAGCGATTGCTGGAAAAGGCTGTCATTACGGCATTACCAACAAAGTCTATTTGAGGTCTTGGCCATAGTTCTAGAAATGAATGCCAATACAAATCAGGCTGATGTGCAGTCCTGAAAGCCTCAGTCATTTTTCTTTACTGCACACAGAGAGCTGCTGACCATATTTTATGTAAATGACGTTTCCTACAACCAAGATGGCAGCGTTCCCCGCAGGACAAAAATCTGAATTCATTCAGTCAGGTTTGACCTGTTGGCCTCAGAAAATATGGGTTTAAACCAGAGACTCAAAAGCTTAATCTGTTGGGCTAATGTTAATCCCCGCTAAAATCCCTTTGAGGACTTGCAGTGGATAACTCATTCTCAATGACTGAACGCCTGCTTGACGGAGGAAAACAGAGGTGAAATTTAGCTTTACACTCATCTTTATTATTAAAGGTATTGGGTGTTTTGTTAGACAGGAAATTAAAAATCACAATAAACCTCCTGCTGCTCATATGATCCCGTTTAGTCTGAGGACCAAGACAAAACTATGTGAACTCACAGTGATCAGATAGTTTTGGTTGCAGGGAAAATATTTTCGCCACCGTATTAGCATTTTGCCATATCGTTAGCGGCACTCCAAAACCCGGAAGTTGTTTTCATTTGCATCTAAATGTATTTGACCCCCAGACTGGAAATGGCAGATAATTATTTTCCCCCGAAGTGTTTCTTGTTTGCAGGGGGAACGGAGCAGCAGTACAGCGCAGCAGCAATTGCTCTAACATGGCTTCCAGCACAAATTGCAGTGGTGGGCTGTTTGCTTTTTCATTAACATTCACCCTCTGTCTGATTGCCCTGAATCTTCTTCTAAAAACCCCTCCCAGCCACCCTGCGGAGGAGACGGGGGGGGAGGAATCCTGCTAGCCCCCCCGCGGTGCACGTCTATGGAGACCAGAGGCACGGGAGAGGTTCATTGTTTGATGTACGCACACACAGCGACGCAGTTTGATGTTATTATCTGTTCATCGAGATGAGATGCATTGTGGGATGGATTGTAACATGAGCTGGAGGAGAGGAGAGGAGAGGAGAGGAGAGGAGAGGAGAGGAGAGGAGAGGAGAGGAGAGGAGAGAGGAGATGACATGAGATGACATGAGATAACTGCTGTGTACCTCAGGACTATCACATTAAAATTAAAAAAACTTTAAAATCAGTTCCAACATCAGAAGCGGTTCATGCGACATTGAGACTCATAACTCAGACGATATTACCTTGCCAAAATAATTTTAGCAAGTTTCCTTATTTTCTTTCAATGTATGGAAATATAATAGTGCTCACAAAATGGGCCAATTTGGCCAAGAGCACTTAGAAAAAATAGATTTGAATCGAGGTTCTTCCTGAATTTCCTGACATCATACAAAAATAAATTCATACTTAAAACCCAAGATGGCTTCCTTGCCAGTAGTGGGATATTTAAACAAGGTGCAAAGTCTCTTCCCCTGGTTTTGGAAATATATCAGAGCTAATTCTCTGTCAAACAGATGTTTTGCTGAACCACATCAAAACAAAACGCTTCTGAGCGATCTCCAGGCAGGAGTGTTGAAAAAGAGAAATCATTTCAGTGACCTTTGCTCCACCTTAGTCCAGATTAGCATAAGCCACTCTGGGTGACTGAGTGTGATACTAAGCAGTAAATACAGATGTAGAAAGTTACTCTGCACTGTTTTGAAGTTCTACACCCAAACAAAAAGACCTGGCGGATAGACTCACTTGGAAACATTTCACATAATCTTTTGGTGGAAAATTATCAAAATATGTTACGTTTTCCAGGAGGAAGGGCTGTTGCAGCAAAACTAATGTTTGCAAGAGATTTCTCATTGTCTCTCCCCGGCAACGACTGTTTATCGACTATTGCTTAACTTCACCGGTCCTCTTTATCCACTTACTTTGTGCATGACAAATGCCATTAAAACGTCACCGCAGGCCACCTGCCTCTTAACTGTGGGAGAAGAAACATGCACTGAGAAGTGGAATGTGAATTTGAGACCTCCTGGCCATCTGAACTAACTCAGGCTAACAGTCTTGGAATTCACTCTGATGGTCTGTTGGGATAGTTTGCTGATGTTTACTGTTGTCATCTGTTTTGATTTTTCAGCTTAATCGTATTTGCTTGCCCATTTAGATTCAATATCTGTAAATATTAACATAACCTAAACTGTTTGTGCTTACTAACTAACTGGTGTTGACTAGTTCTCTGCATGGCAAAATGGAGTCTGCAGTCTACAGTGAAGTGCAGCACATACAAACAGGCACCCTGGCTGGAAATAAATTGCTGTTTGGTTGGGATTATTGATCACATTAATATGTAATGATTATTTTCTCAGGGTGAATTTGTTGTCCCTAAATACTTGTTTGAAGTTGTGTAATTAAAAATAGCTTTGAAGAAGACTCCAGTAAAGCGCTTTGACATTTTACGAAACACATTTTTGAAAACAGCTCTGAGTGAGGTGTTTGTTACTCAGCACTTCAATGGAGCACATTTCAACATGAATTATGATATTAAGTGCTGTTGAATGTTTATTTGGTTTTGTACCCTGTCCTCCGTGTTTCAATGTAAAACAGGGTGCATTTTTAGCAGTGGCTGTATTTCCTTTTCTTCAAAAATGAGCAATTTTATTTTAAAAGAAAAATCCTCTCGACAGTAGAACTCATACATTATCTGTGACTGTGGACAGTTCAGTGTTCATGAACATGGATAGTCAGAGAGCCAAGAATCTGATCTGTAATGTTGTCACACTTTCTCAAGCTGATCCACCGACCCTTAATGGGAGGCTGGAAATCCATTCACAAAATCTTTAATTGTGCTACTGCATCCCGATGAGCTCCACTCTATTTTCTAAACCAGAAAATGTCAGTAAAATCACCCTCGGTACCATCACACTGTCCACAGTCAGCCACCTATTCATTGTTCATGGGCAAACACTAAAAAGTGTCAGTTCTCTTCTGGTTTTGTGAGATGTAACCATGTACATACCTCTAGACAACATTGTACATGGAATAACATTAATTCCATTCTAGGATGGATACCATATCTAAAGGAAATAAATAGCAGGTATCCATCTGTTGACTCAATCAAAACAAAAGGAATAATGGTTAATCAAATTCAGCTGTGGTGTATGCTGGGAAATGTGCACACAGGCTATTATATTTATTATCTGTAATTTAAGAATGAAAATTAAACAGGTATTTTCTTTATTCACACCCCTCCCATATTGGACGCAATGCACCACACCATCGGGTGACAACAACAGGAGCAGCCATTCACTGTAATGCCACAACTTTGCAACATTTTCAGTCAGTGACCAAAATAATCAAAACAACTGGCAGAGCATGCTATCCATATAATAAACATAATAACAATTAACAATATTAACTCCAATTGTTTTAAGCACCATAGTTTTGGAGTTGTTAAAAAACTTTGGAAGTGAATTAGTGTTCCGCTTATTGACTCTAATATTTCCATGTCACTGAATTGTATTTTCTATTTTGATGGAAAAAAAAAAACTTCAAAAAAGTGGATTTACAACCCTCTCTTGAAATTAGGTGTACATGTTTTTTCTTGGTCATCATAAACCAACTTTTTAAGTGAAGTCACTGCATACCATCTCAAGTCATCTCAAGTCATTTCATCTAGAAATGACTGTAGAATTGTTTAGTTGTGTGAATGCTTTCTTGGAAACCCATCATGCAGCATGATAAGGATTTTACAGTCTGCAACTAAATTAGTTACCTCAACTAAATTACAAAGGCTCTTTTGATGAAGATTTTTTACAGCATTAATAAAGAGGACAAATTCTGAATTCGGCACCATATGACAACACTGTCTTCAAGCCGTTACTGTTGACTGTTCTTGAACGTACCCCTTCCAACAGAGAGAGAGAGGGGCAGGAGGAGAACAGGGAAATGGCTCCGGTCAGAAATACTTTGAGCCCACTGGATGGAGCTGCAACGACACTCCGCAAGAGAGAAGTCTAACTCTAACCAGAGCCAAACAGAAGATTACAAGCCCAAAGCAAACAGTCAACTCAAAATAGAAGTTAAACAAACTCCCTGGATATTGCACATCTCTTATTGTTCCTTATTATATTAGATGTGTGATTACTACAGTTACTACAGTTGTGTAAGTAAAATAAATCTCATCACGTCTGCAATAAATAAGTATGATGGACGTTGATAAAAGGGAGCCAACACTGTGAGCTATTATCTCTTATCCAAGCAGTGATAGGTCTTATTATAACTTTAAATATTGTTAAAATCACATTTTATGTTTGGCAGAACATATAGAGAATATATATAGTAACCCCAGACAAAGTCTTAAGTTTCAGTGTTTACAGATGGAGCTGATAGCAGATAGTAATGGCCGCAAATTGATGGGACATTATATTGTAATAGAACAGAAAACCTTAGTGTTTTTATAAGATAACTCATTTGGACAACAATAACACAAGAGAAGCTGAATGCTTGGACTGAAAATAAAATACTAATGAGTGTAATGTAAATTGTTGGACAATGTGAACTTATTGCCCCGTTCATTCTTCTCTTCAAAATGTTGAAATTCTTGACACTTTCCACTCACGCTGCAAAAAATACAAAATGTTGACCTAGACGTAAGATGTTAGTTTTAATATAGTTTTGCACTGTCGCTGACTCCAGATACATTTATGAGCATTAGCCAACAAAGCAAACTGAAGTCTAGCCCAAACAAACTGGGATGAAAGGCAGCCTTTGATCTATGGTCGACCGTAGTGACTTCAGCACTTCAGCTCGATTGTTTTCAGCTGAGGTTTCTCTGGGTGGTTTCACTTCAAGCTAATACCGGCGCTGCCGCAGCGGCATTTACTTGCGATTTAAGAACCACAAAGTTAGTTCACAAACAACTTTTCACCTAAGAATAGCTAAAATAGATGGATATTTTCAGTATTGTAGTGAGTTACACCCAAAAGTTTTGCAATGTAGCATGACAAGAGCTCTCATGCCGTGTCTTCGTAGACCCAGCAGCACGGCTGCAGTAAACACTGATATTCACTGTCTTCTCAGGCACAAACTAAGCTGTTATTTCACACATTACTAGTGCACAGCCAAGCCTTATGCTGAGCCTACGACAGCTCACATTCTGTCTGATCATAGGTGTTTGTGACATTCAAAGAGGATTATGAGAATGAAATGTGATAAAAACTATTTTCACGTGACCCCTGAGCACTTGACCTCACACAGGGTAGCGCGGCATAGTACCGAGGCTGAAACCTCTGGGATTCCCATGTTCACCAATCCCTCTTAGTACTTGGACAACACAGACAGACCATGCATGAGAAGTGGATGATCTCCATGTGTTGATTGCCATAAGAAAAATTCTGACATGGAGACCCCTAGACCCCTTGCTGGAGACCCCTAGCAAATCTACTCTTAATTAAAAGTGCTCATTTTAGTCTGTTGCCCTCTATACTACATATGAAATCACAGTGTTTTATGCTGAATTACTGCAAGGAGAACGTTCTAGGGAATCCTAACACAGATCACCAGAGGAAAGGAACCATAAACCAGGACAACGAGGAGTGTGTCCTCATTCTCTTCTGAAAACAACATTCAGACACAAGAGAATGCTAAAGCTCATCAACAATAAACACATTCAAACCTAGATGTAAACGCAGTACTTTACACAGCCACGTCACACACACACACACACACACACACACACACACACACACACACACACACTCTGTTCCACCATTAATATATTATTTTGTATTTGTTACTTGTGGCCAACATAAATAGCTTTATGTGCTTGAACATGTTGACAAAGCAGCCATGGCTCATTGGTGGTTGATGGATGGCTGTGTGTGCCTAGCTAATTATTAGTACACATAAAAGGATGCTGTTATTTCCAGACCTGGCGCAGCGGGCCCCAGCCAGAGGGGTCACTGGGTAAATACGGAGCCATCAGTCTGCGACTATATCACTCAATCTTGATGTATGAGCAAAGAGGTACAAATTAAACGCGCAGCGACCTTCTAGGGGGTACTGCGCTCAACAGGACGCCATTTGGGCTAATTCCTGCATGGGGTTCAGACAATAGGGCACTATACCACATGCTGTAATTACTTTGTGTACACACATCTGGATTTAAGTTCCCAGAGGAAGCTAATACACTTGAAAAAGAGGCCTTCTATTATAAATGTGCAAAATTTAGTATGTGTGGGTAAAACAAGTGGAGGGACTGTGTAAGTGTGTTTGTGTGCATGTGGGTGTGTGGGTGTAGGAGGGGGGGGGGCGATAATTTCAGATGCAGATGTACACACATGAAAATGTGCTAACTATTGACCTTCTCATATCATCTGTTCAAAGTTAATCATTGCCATTGAAACAGGGAGAAAATTGTTCCTTGGAAAGAAAGCAGTGAGCTCAAAGAGGATTAGATGTCCTATATATCCCTCAAATCTCTTGCTTGCCTACTATTTTCCTTCTATCTAGGCTTCCCACTCTGGTTACTATTTGACCACGGTACAGTCCCATTTCCATACCAATACTATCTCTGTCATTTTGACTAACACACACCGAGATAGGTTGAACGCTGGGCTCCAGTTTCGGGGATAGTGCCGAGCGGCTGCATCTGGATTTTATAGCAGCTCAATTTTCTCTGTTGGTGTGCGGCTCAGATTGGATGTGATGAGCTGGGCTAGCTGACATGGAGTCTGCGTGAATGTCAGCCCTAGACTGATATTGATATTGATCCACAGGTTCACCGTGAAACAGCTGCTGAGCATCAGCCACAACATGGTGTGATACACACAGAGAGCATGAATCCGCATCAGGTCGTTTATACCCAGCACATGAGGTCAGGGGATCTAGACCTGGACTATCGCTGTTACCTTGAAAATGTGGCTAGTTCTATCGAAGTTATTTACAAGGATCATAACCTTGTTCGTGGTGTATACTGAATTATGAAGGGGAGACAGCATTCCACAGCAGCCTAGCTTCATCCATAATAACACAAAGTTTCTTGTGTAGCATCCCAAGTCGTAGAAGTATTTTAAAACTCGAGTACAAATATTTATAACTTTATTGATAGTTTACTTGTACAAGATGTACATTCATATTTTGTGAATCAAAAGGGGAAAACATAAACTGTACGATGATTCATGTTTAGGCATGCTTGCATATGAAATGATAATAATTGCAATGGGTACAACAAATTCCATGGAGTTTCGTTGAATTCAACCATCCCTGAAATGTTTGTAAACTCGGACACGCTACATTTTAGGCAAACAATGCACTACAGCCACACCTCCTAATTCAAATTTAACACTTAAAAAAACATACAAAAATAAATGCAAAGCCATGTAAAAATGTACATTTGTAGTTCAACTATTTCATCTTCATAAACTTTCAGACAAAATAATAAATAAAACACCCATATGTTTAATTTAAAATGGAGACATAGATAAACAATTCTAGATGGAGGTTTGGTAACAGAGAAAAGCTTGGTTGGAAACGGTTCGAGGCGGACCTTACTAGGATCCACATATTGAAGGGAGCTCTGACAGCAGTGTTTCAAAGAGTCCCAAAATAAGGTTTGAATTTAAAACATTCCAAATTCTCTAAATTTGTCTGGAACAATTTATAAATACTGTCTGAACTATTTGGAAATGAATGATGAAATGTCACATGTAACATGCAGAATTAAGCTAATCATGTTGAAAAACAACTGCTCCGTTTGGATTACAATACTGATTTGTTGATTTTGTTGAGAACATTCGCCAACAGGTTTTCATGTCATGTTCTTCTCTGATGTTAGTCGAGTCGTGAAGAGATTTGTCTCAGATCCTAAACAATTAATTTCTGCAGCATCAAAAAAAATGTGCTCACGTCTTCCTCAACGAGTAATAATTGTACCTGATGTATACAAAGCTGTTTGAATACATAGGAGTTTATGTGGGATATGGCACATGGATGTGAATGAGTTTTCTTAAACTGAACATAATATACACTGCCTTAGAAAAACTGGTGTGTTTGGCAAAGAAATTCAACACTCCAACGACATCAGTGCTTGAAAAATGACTGAAAATCATCGGGTCTCTTTCGTTGAGGATTAACTGCTAGTTGTTTTACTTTTTTCCTATTTACAGTATTGCACTTAAACTGCACACCATTGCATTTCAGTTTAACTGATGCTTTCTTCATATTTTCAGAATTACAAAAAAACGCAGTTATACCCTTCATCCAAGATAATGTCCTTTTGCTGATAGCACGATGATATCAAATCCCCCCCCCCCCCCCCCGCCCCATCAATTAGTAAAGTAGTATCTGCTTGTAGTGCCATTTGTAAACACCCATATACAAGACCTGAAGTGCAAAGGCTATCTTCACTTCTTTACCCAGGATACAGCACAATAAACAGAAAGAAATAAAGAAAGAGAGAGCACAATGTGAGGAGAAATGCAAACGACGTCTCGCTGACACATGCCCAGCAACACAGAATAATATGTCTCTTCCCTCCTCAGCAAAGAAGAAAGCGTTTGTTGCTTTTGTTATAGCACAAGTCCATAGCATAAGGATATCAAACCCTAATGGAGACCAGTGACCTTTCACGTTATGGGTGGGGGGGGGTATAGTGGGCGTGTTGAATGGCAGTGTTAAAAACAGTTGTTGAGCGTTATGTCAGGTATGGATGGAGGCCAGCCCCATAAAGGTCTGTTATCCTCCCATTAGATCTCATGCACTTGGCAGCAGCAGGGAACACAGTGGTTGGAGACAAATATGGCCATTTTATGTTCTTTTCTTTTGCGTTCATTTTTTTTTTAGTGAGGGGGTGTAAAGGTGAGAGCCGTTCCAATGCCATGGTGGTGTGCGGGTCTGTTCCCCCATGCTCAACCCTCTGTATTGTCAACATGGCAGCCATCGGCGTCAGTGAGGCTTAGTTTTGGCCCTGCTGCTGCCTGCCAGTTTGCTTTGTTATAACGTCTTCTCATCTGACTGGCCGGCCCGGCCCTCAGACAGACATCCACATGTGTTTGTACGGTCCTGGGGTTGTGATCTGTGCCTGGAGTGGACTGAGCCACTGGCCCCGCAGAAGTCCTGCCTGTTGGGCGAAAAGTAAAAGGTGATTTCATTGGTATTTAATTACCGTTCTCTACAAGTGGTTTGTTTTGGCAGCTGGTTTTGTGACAATTTTCTCGTTCCCTCCTTTTTTTTTTTTCTTCCTCCACTTTTCTCCCCCTTTCTCTCTCACACACACTCTCTCTTGCCCTCTCTGTCTGTGTTTCTCTCTTTCATTCTCACTCAGTGTTTTTGTTTAGTTTAGTTTTAGCTGTGAGTGTCATGGCCCTTTCACAGGCTCAGTCTTGTGTGAGAGGCGATTATGGGCATCAGGCGAGCGGAGGGGCAGCCCGGTGGGGTCAGAGTCCCAGAGCCTCGGCGTGTTTTCTTGCCTTGAGTCGCAGGTCAGCGATGCTCGAGTTCTTGCTGTTGCTTTTGGCAGCTGCTGCGACCGCCGCTGCTGCAGAGGCCGAGTCGGCCAGCGATGCGATTGGTAGTCCGAACGGAGGGGGTGGGAACATCAGGTAGGGAGCATGAGCAGCCAGGTGAGGGTGCAGGTGGGGGTGGGAGTGGGTAACCCCCTCCAACTGGAGCTGGGCTTGGACCTGCAGAATAGCCAAACACAAAGCCCGGGTTAGTCGGTCCCAGCCCCTCAGGCCATGTGCGTGTGTGAGGAGAGTTGAGGATTTAGGTTTCACAGTCTGACACTATTAAATTCCCTCTCAAGTTTTACCCCCTCAAAGCTGTTGCTTACAGTGTGTTTTCTAAGAAAATAGTTAAGGGCTGCACTCTGAGCTTTAGCCCTTTTTTCATGTCAGCTATTCTAAAAGTTAATGAATCATACATTGGGCTCAGACACCACATCCAATTTAATAGTGTAGAATCAAAGTCTTTCTAGGACCCAGAACAGATTTGTTTAATTCAGACTGAGAACTCCGTTATACCCTTGGAAATATGCACCGTCTTGTTATCCTGATTATGTATTCAATTGCATAAATAAACAATTTTGCACTAAAAAGATATTCACATATTTGGAGTTATAAATATTTATCCAGACATATTCCTGAGCAAAGGGAAAAAAGAAGTCATAAGGAGCATAGAATATCAGTTTTCACATTCTTGGCAATTATTTTATAAGAAGTAGGTGAAAATTAGGCATCCTCCTACTTCAGAGAGAGAACTGAGCTGCCTCTTGCCATTTCTCATGTGTTTCAAACACCACAGGAAGAAGTAAAAAAACGACGCTGCTTCATGCTTTCTTATCCAACCAAAATAAAACTTCATTTCATGCAACATATAGTCAAAGTTTTAACTTGCCGAAATATTTCAGCCAATTTTTCACTCCTCAAAATGGAATAAAATACTGAAAATGACTAAAATTAAGTGGTTTAAGTGAAAGGCAAATTAATATGAACCACATTTTTTTCTGCAAAGCCTTTTGCAAATACATTTTGTTAAATATACTATTCATACTTGCTCAGCACTGCAATAACACAAGTCCCAAACATAAGACGCTGCAGACAACAGGCCTCTCTGCGTATTTAATTTACGAACCGGTTACGAACTGCAACTGTGGCTGAAAATGTCCAAATTTATGGACCAAGACCTTTCACAATCCGACTGAAATACAAAGGACTGATGGAAAACACCTTGAAACTTGATTTGTGAAGTCATTCTCTCTGGCGCTGTTCCCTGGACTGGACATGACAGAAACTGATCAGTCCCCAACACAACAGGTGGACATTTGACGTGCCTGTCCGTGTGCGCCTGCATTCAAGTTTGTCACACAGACACACGGCTTACACTATCCTTTTACTTGTGGGTTTGAAATTCTTTGAGATTCTTTTTTGTCATTTCTGCCTGGTTAGTTGACAGTGACGAGATAGAGAGGTCGACAAAATGAATCCTTGGTCGGATTCAAACCCGGGGCGTCGCGGTTACATGAGCCACCAGGATGACGCATATACTTGTTTTTTGCGTGTGCGTTGCCTTTGTAATATGTGTGCAGCGTCTGAGTGCCCTGCCCAGTGCCCGTCTCAACCTTGTATAGCAAACCTCTCTCAGTATGCAGGCCTCATGCCTCCACCCTTGCCAATGCAGCTCAACGGCAATATCCATCAGAGCCCACTCCATCCCCTGCTTTCATCATCTCTTTTATGTGCTCGCGCCTGCCACACCGTTGGCTTATTTAGGCCGGTGGTTTTCACAGGGGTGAAGCAGACAATGTAGCAGCCAGGACACAAAAGCAGATAGCAGCAGATCAAATGTCGGTCCACCTCTCCACTCCCTCTACATCATGCCTGCCTGGTACCTCCTCTACAGCCAGGAGGTGAAAGTTGCACTGGGGTTGAGCGACCACGCCACCCCCCTTATACCCCCTTATACATTCACACACACACACACACACACACACACACACACACACACACACACACACACAAACGTAGACATACACACGTCATTTACTGCATCTGATCGCTTATAGATTAATGTGAATGTATGAATTAATAAGGCTTAATGTGTCTCTACCACACACATCTACAAACCCACATGCATGAACACACCTACATGAACACGCATGCACGCACACACACACACACACACACACACACACACACACACACACACACACACACAGTCACATCATGTGACTCAAAACTGTTCAGTCATTCAACCTGCTTTTATGGATTTCTCTGTTCACCCTTGCACTCCAGGATACTGAATAATCATTTTTTGTGATGAAATGATGCAACCTAGCCTACATATTGATCTTTTTTAGACTTAATTCAGCCTGAACTGCAACATTATAAGGCTCCAAGTCACTCTCAAAACTGTTCACTGATTCGATATGGCTAAACGTCAAGCCTTGTCAACTCTTGCTTATATGGATATGAGAATGTGGCCTACCTGTTGGAAGGGCATCCGTAGGGCACCCATATTGACATAGGGTGCTACTCTGCATGCGTCAAGGTGACTAGCAGTGCCCAGAATAACACCTGGAGAGAAGGGAGAGATGTCTGTCAGACAGCCAGACAGTTGTTGTTATGTGAGATCAGGAGGCAGCAGGTCACAGATTTCCACATGCAGTTAAAAATGGTTAAGAGGAATCCTACTAACAAAAAAACAGAAGGCACCGGGCTTAACAAACATGCGTTTGTGTAATCTAAATTCATGATGTCTTAAGAACTATGAAAATGCAAAAACCAAACTAAAAGAAGAAAGAAACAAAGCTTAGAGGAAGTTGAATTTACCTTTGTGCATCTGGTTTTCTTGTTTTCGACATTTCGCTCTTCTGTTCTGAAACCAAACCTGTAAGTGAAATTGGAGATGTCAGCTATTAGGTAACTACTAAATAATTTGTATTTATTTTAATAAATAGAATTAATTTCAACTAAAAAATCAATCACTTATATCCATCATTGACATCCAATTCCAATTAATTGTGTGATTAATATTAGAATTTATATACAGGATACTCATTTGTAATCTATAAACCAATCAGTAATATATAGCCTGTAGCCCACAAAACGGCATTTAATTTAATCAGATCTCTTTTAGCCTTAAACCTAACTTGTCTTTTATTATTTTTAGAGGGTCATACAAATACGACAGCAAAACTTTAGGTAAAATTAATAAAATTCTATAGAAATATCATAGGGGATAAAGAAATAAAATGCTAGAAAGTACAATAAGGTCACTATAAACTCCCTTATAAACTAATAAAATAAAAAATAAAAAATACAACTTGGAATATTATAGGAAGTTACAGTGATACCATAGTAAATATGTTAAGATCACAAAACACTCTATCGAGTACCATAGACACTGTAAGTCCCTATAGCAGTATCATAGGAATATTATAGGAATACTGTAGTGATATTCCGTTGCTGTGGTAGAAAAGGCTCCATTAACCGCCTTCCAAATTGCTGACTGGCTTTGAAGAAGAGGCTGCGGGCTACGGCCTATTGTTAATCATCATCAACCTAATTTGCCTTGGTGAATAACATTATCTCCTCTCCCCTCCGACCCCGGAATGATTATCATTTACATTTGCGAAATTAGCGACTAGTCGGACCACAAAGGGCGCAGACTGATGACTCAAGGTGCCGAGGAGCCATTTTAAGCTGCAAGACCGTCGTTCAACATTGTGTCGATGGGACTGCAGCAACACCCTTGTCGATTAAGTAGACTATACACGCTCAGGAGCTAAAGCACCCCAATGAAAAAGCACTGTGATAATTCTTCAATCAATTTCAGAAGGGTAGTAGAATGTTAAATGAATATTATAGTCATACAATATGAAATAAAAAATATCATAAAGTATGATAAGGTCCCTATAAACTCACTATTGAGTACCACAGAAACACTATAAATCCCTATAGAAATTATAGTAATGTTATAGTGATATTTCGTTAGGGGCTGTAGCCAGTTGATAGTCTTTAGCTCTTTTTCTTTGGAAATTCATAATTTATTGTAGACCTATTATTATTATTAATATTATTATTATTATTATTATTATTATTATTATTATTATTTGTTCATTAAGTCTATAGGTCTTTGTACACGAACATGCATCTCTATGCTGTGGTTAGTTATCAGCTTATAAAAACTGTATAAAGGGTGTTTATAGCAATCACAGGTGTTTTTGCATCGACACACAGTAAACCTTCAGATAAATCTAGGCAAATATTAGACGGCCCGGGATCAATTCCAATTACGTGCCAGTATGTTAAGCAAAGTGAACTACACTGGTTCAGACAGTTATTTCTTCATTAAGGGCCACTCAATGATGCGCTTCACAAATACCCTAATCTCATTTCCTTTTTGATTTTTTATTAGAGACAGTGAATAATGACATTTAATTTAGCACCGCGCCAGAAACCGAAAGATATTAGTCCTAATTGAATTACTGCCTGCTCCTCACCAAGCTCTCATAACTTTCAATTAGATTCATTGACAGCTGCTCGGAGCGCAGGTTCAGACCCTCCATCAGCCTTGCAATTCACTTTCAATAGATCTGGTGTTAAGATCGAAAACGAGTCCCTGGCCTTCCGAAAGTACCTTTAAAAAAACTGGCTTTCCAAATGCAAGACAAGATCCCATCAAGGCTCTCTGGGCCTGTGGACTGACAGCTCTTGTGATCCTTACATAGCGTTACAATCGTTATAACACGTCACCCTGTATAATACATAGGCCTACTGTTATACTTAATTCTACCGCATCAATCTCAATAATAATATAAATCAATATTAAATATGTTGTTTTATAGATACATTAGACCCCATATTAGTCCTAATTCTAATACCGCCCTATACGCATTGTCAACCTACTCTGGCCAAAATGGTAGTCGGTGGGCTTATAAACCTCTATGGTGTGGCTTATTCATCCGGTTAGATAGCTGAACAGCAGCAGAGTTGCGGCAGAATTGAGTTATTTCTAATCTGTTTTTATGGGGACAGTGCATCAGGCCAATGGCAGATATTACAAAGAAAATGAGGAGGGATACGAGTTGACATGAGAGCGCGTCCCCTGAAGCAGCCATTCAAGCTCTTCGTTCATTTTAATCATGTGTTAGGGTTTTTTCCAAGGCACATCGCCAGCTCCTCTAGTCGTGGAGGTATGGGCCTACAGGCTCACCAGTCTGAACATTTTCCCCACTGGAAGTTCAGGAGGCTATAGCCCAGATGACTACAGTGCTCACTTGTGTGATAATAATACTGCCCTGATTGATAGTGGGTCCTTCTATCGGATTGTAGGATCATTATTTTCCAGTTTTCACATTATTGTCACTAATATTTGAATATTATTATGTATGCAAGTATTATTTGACTATTTGACATAACAAGTTAAATATGAAATATTGATTGAAATATTAATTTCAAACAAACACAAATATGTAGCCCTTACGATAAACAACTAATATTTTTTACAGCAAAACAGTAAGTCCCTCCAGGAATAGTATAGGAATATTATAGGCTAGTGATACCACAGGGGATGGAAACCATAAAATACGATAAGGTCACTGTAAACTCACTATTGAGTACCAAAGACACACTAGGAATATCATACGGATATTGTAGGACTATTATAGGCCTGGTGTTTTTTTTCATTCGGGAGGCTATCGTTGCTCTTGCTGTCATTAAGTTATCATCATCCTCCTATCACTTTCAGCCTAAAGGTTTAGAAGGTCAAACCTGACAGGCCTGTAGATTAAACTATGGCACTTTTTTAGTTTTGCATGTTGCATCATCTGTTTATATCACTGCAACACGAAAACAAGGTGCACATGCGTCGTCTTTTAAGGTAGCCCATAAATATGTCAATAAGAGTCGCTCACCCAATGACCTAATTACCACGAGTGAACAACTTAACCTATAAAACATTACTTATTTTGAGAGCGCCTTTCTCGAAAATCAACATAACATCAGTATGTTGGCCCAGGTAAAAAAAAACTTAAAGTGCAAAATACAAGGAGACAAAAATCCCAAACATTGCTGTAGAATAATATTCCCTAATATTCACCCAAAACGTATCCTACGTGTTAATTGCTTTAAAAGCAAATAATTGTCACCTATATCTATAACGTTTCAATTAGGTTTTTTTTCCAGGTCTGTTTTTTTCCCCCTTCGTATATAGCATCAGGGTTTGGTAACTACCGCTGTGTTCCTCTGATTTTTGTTTTTGTGTGAATATATAGAATATATCAAGGACTGTCTGGATCTTAAGCAAGACTGAACTTCCATAAAACAACAAAGCAGTGCAATGTTTCTGGACATTTCACCCTTACAGTATACATTTATTACATTTTAGAAGGATACTATACAAATATCACAACACAGGGTCCGATAGGAATATTATAGTTAATAATACCGTGGTAAAAATACCATTAAGTACGATAAGGACACTACAAACTCGCTACAAGTCCCTAAATGAATATTTTAAGAATAATAACTCCATTACTTCTGAGGTGAAGTGTCACATAGGTGAAGACGAGGTGAACCATCCTTACCTGGACTCTGGCCTCTGACAAGCCCAGCCGCTGGCTCAGCTCCTCCCGCATGAAGGCGTCGGGGTAGTGCGTCTCGTCGAAGAGCCGCTCCAGCTCGTTGAGCTGCTCCAAGGTGAAGTTAGTGCGGCTCCTCCGCTGCTTCAGTTTGCTCTGTGCATCCTCATCTTCAGACTTCACGTCCTCCTTTTTCTCCTTACACTCGTATATCCCTGTTAAATGGTCCACGTTTGAAAAAGAAAAGCTTACTTTTGGACATATTTAGGCTTATACACTCACACACACACACTCACACACACACACACACTCTCAACACACACACACTACTGGACTACTACAGCCTACCCTGGGCCTTGATATGGGCCTAAGGCCTGGCTTTATGGCAACAATATACATATTACACAGCCTATTTCTTGAGGTCTTAAAAGAGAGGCCTATGTCTGCATTTCTAACATCCATAAGTCAGTGTGTTATGTCAGTCACAAAAAGAAAGGAACTTATTCAATAATTCAATTGCGCATGTAAGCCTAATAAGCGATTTAAGGAGCAGGGAATTCAGCCTATGGGCTAACTCCAGAAGATTTAGGCCTAATTAACCGTCTTTGTAAAACAGGATATAGTACTTGAGGCTACATATAAAAAGAGGCAAGCCTGAACATTTTCTCCTGCCAGCGACCTTGACAACATTATTTCATAAAAGCTGAGAAAAGTCTGTGGGCTGTTTTACACAATTTAATACGCTGCTAGTGTAACCTATATTTTATTTTTAGTAGGCGTCATCAGCCTACTATTATTATTATCATTGGTGTTATTATTAGTAACAGCCTTGACAATTACCACAATTACTGGCTTGCTCGGTCGTCACTGCTGTTTGTAGGTTGCTGACATGAACAGCATTACTATTTTCCATTATATTGATCTCACCAGATGAATTCATTTTACTGACAAAACACTGTCCGTCTTCCTATCTCATCAGGCTATCCGTGAGAAGTATTGTTAGAGAAAAGTGTAATGCAGCATAACGCAGAGGTTTTGCACCTGCTGTAGGATATAATAAATATAATAAAAAGATATAGAAACAGATTAACATTACTGGTGGTCATGTCACATCTGGAAAATATACAAATCTCCCTATAATGAAAAATAATGAATTGAGCAGCTGTAATGACTTGGTGTGACACTGGACTATAGAACCATAGCAATCCTATACTAGTACATTTTATGCGGGTACGTAAGCAGTATCACAGCAAAACTTTCAAATACCACGTAGCTACTAAAGATGAAATAATATCCCACAGAAAATATTTTGTAATACCATAACAGTAAATAAAATACTACAGAGTAAAATGAGGTCTCTATAAACTCACAATTAGGTCCCCTTATTACCGTGATATTATAGTGATAACAGAAGATAAAAATACCATAAAGTACGATAAGATCACTATAAACTCAATACTGAGTACCACAGACACACAGAAAGTCCCGATTATAGGGATATTATAAGAAGTACTATAGAGATTTTTCGTTAGGCAATGGGCTGTTTCGGACCGAGTGTCTCGAAACAAGCAGCAAATAGTTAAGACGATGGCAGGCTGTGGGCCCACTTCCCGGTAAATAAAACAATCACTGAAACAACAAAACGAAACTGTGATTCGTCGGGGAGCATACAAGAAGTGAAAACGTTGTGCCTTTATGCAATTCAACTCGTCCTGCGCACTCATTTAGAAACACGTCGCTCCCGGTAAAAGACAACTGCACTTGAGGCATTTTCCCGACACAAAACGGGGCATATTTTTAAAAAAAGAAAAAAAAAACCTTACCCTCTGCAGCCCTCGAAACATTAAACTCCTTCAGTTTCTCCTTTTCCAGCTCTACGTGCTCCTTGAACAGATGCACCGGACAGTGGCTGCCCTCCGTTATGTCCTGCAGGTTTGTCTCCGGGCTGCCCAGCTCCCCCCCCCCCCCCCCCCCCCCCCCCTCCCCCACCTTTCCCCCCCCCCCCCCAAACCCCCCCCCCCCCCCCCCCCCCAAAACCCCCCCCCCCCCCCCCCCCCCCCCCCCCAAAAAAAACCCCCCCCCCCAAACCCCCCAAAACCCCCCCCCCCCCCCCCCCCCCCCAAAAAAAAACCCAAAAACCCCCCCAAACCCAAAAAAAAAACAAACCCCCCAAAAAACCCAAACCCCCCCCCCCCCCCCCCCCAAAAAAAAAAACCCCCCCCCCCCACCAACCCCCCCCCCCCCCCCCTCCCCCCCCCCCCCCCCCCCCCCCCCCCAAAAAAGGGGATAAAAAAAAAAAAAAAAAAAACCCCCCTCTGCAGCCCTCAAACTTTAAAACCCCCTTCGTTTCTCCTTTTCCAGCTCTAGTGTCCTTGAAAAGTGCACCGGACAGTGGTGCCCTCCCTTATGTCCTCAGGTTTGTCTCCCGGGGTGCCCGTCCTCGCCCGGGGCCAAGCCGCTCTCCAAAACTTCCCTGTACGTGATACTCTCTTTGCTGCTCTCCTTGGTTTTCTGATCGAAAGATTTCGACACGAATGCCGTAAGTTCTTCCATGGTCGGTCGGTCGGTCAGTAGTGGTCCTGGACGGGGAAATCCACCGTGAATTGTCAGTACCTTACCGTCTCTACAAGTCTGCTCTCGGTGCGCTCTTTTTTTTTTTTTGGAGATGGCAGCAGCGACAGATAGAAGGGGTGGAGAAGAGGTGAGATCACTCCTGCTGTTGTGACTGTGTATTTGAGAGCACACTATTTATACACGACCACCTCAGCCCAGCCCCCCCATCTCTGTGTCTTGAGCAATTACAGGCCGGCTCGACTTTGCAGAATTCAACTTTCAGCAGCTTTTTTTTCCTCCAGAAATCAATGAAGGAGCTGCGATGGAGGCGGTTTAATTGAATTACGGCGTCATTAAAATGCCTACGGTGCCTTACACGTGTGAGAAAGCAGTATGGTAGTATATATTTAATTAATACGGCGAAAATGTAATTAACGCGATTAGCAGATACAAATGCGGAGTTTCTGCAATTGTCCTCTTTTGTTGGTGTTTGTTTAGTTGATAAATATAATTGAAAGCTAATCCATGCACGAACGGCCTCGACCATCGGCTGCCTATAAAGCATAACAACTCAATGGACTCATAAATTTAGTTGTAAGCCCTAATTTTACCCAAACGCAAGAATGATCAATAATTAGCCTATAGTCAAATGGTGTTAAAGGTGGTTGTTAACTGCAAATGCATGGACTTATTCCAACATGGCGTTAAGTTTTAGTTGATATCAGTTAGTAAATTGTAATTGGGCCGTAACCTTTTGGCCTACCGTTTTGTCCTAACGTTAATTCCAGAGGAGGCGAATGTCAAATTTCTGGGAATTTGACAGCGGATTATTTCTTTTCAACAGAGCAACGAATTCCTGCTACTACCTTTTCATGCATATTTCAAGTGAATCAAAATGCAAAGTTGAAAACACGAGGGAAGGTAGCCAACTAATTACATCGAACAAATAAATAATCCTGGGCTAATGTTGCAATTAATATTGGTCTATTTTAAAATGCGGGTCCCTTTGGGGTGTTTAGAAATCATATGTGGTTTCCGGTTACAATTATAGGTTACAAATCAGTAAATATCACCAGTGAAAAAATGTTGCCTCTATTTACAGGATTTCCATGGGAATAAGTAAGCCCATAATGGCTGAGCGTTATCTCAGCCGTGCATCAGTCCAGCACACTAACACAAAAGGCCGGGAGAGGAGTGTTATCCCCTGGGTCTGCTACCCTGAGCGGCCCGGCACTGTGAAAGCCTCATATCTCAGCTCTCTAATGACTCGGTTTGATGTCTCTCCATTTATCAGTAACCCCGCTTCACATCACTGCGGCTGACGCGCAAGTTGAGGTCTCTCCCTTGTGCCATGAACTGCGCCTTTTGTTGTTAATGGACCTAAATCCTCTTTAAGACGCAAATCTGCGCTCCCTGTCGTGTGCCTCGATAATAAGTATCATTCTACAACAAACTGGCGTTTACAAAAGGCGCGTGTGTGTGGCCAGTAACGAAATAAACCACCTCGGGCTTCCTAAAAACAAAATAAAATAAAATATCCAACTTTTACGCACGGCCACAGCATGTCCCATCCTAAGTTGCCCTCTGAGCAAGAGGTCTGCTGTCTTTATTTGTTGTATGGCAATTTTAACGCGCATTTTAGAATATACCAATATTGGATATAGGATATTGGATATATTGTTTTCCAATCTGTGAGAGAACAATAAACAGATTCCGTCACCCAATGGGAGAAATGAATTAAATCTATTGAGCCTTTAAACTACATTTATTGTTAAGTTTAAACAAATAAACTGCTACTGCTTCGTAATTTGAATGAGCTTTCCAACACCGAATCACATTTAGTACAGCGAAATATTTAACCAAAACAAGAAAAAGAAGATACGTAAAGGCCTATAGGACTTGTACATTTCGAAATTGAATGACGAACAGATTGCCCTATTAAAATGCGCCAATGCACGGCTTCATTTATCTTCCATTCAGCCTTGCGTTAAAAAAAATAAAAGGAAGGTTTTATCTACACTGACAAAAAAAATGTAATTGTAGATTTTCAAAGCATAACCTTTTCTTCTAAACGTTTGAAAATGACTGCGCGTAATCTCATTGAGGTGAGGTGACATGTGGTGTCCAACCAGCAGCAGCCTGGAGGATATCAGGATGGATCCAGGAGGGATGCTCTGTGCGCACCGACGCTGGTGTCGCTATAGTTTAGTGGCCAAACGTCCTTAAAGGGGCCTCAATCATATTTTTCACTTGCCGTTCATTGCCAAGTATTTCAGCACCCCACCCTCCCTGGCTACGCATGTTCTCGCCAGGAAAGGCCTGGTATTTTGGGGGGGGTTTAACCAGTGCGGCAGGCCATAAGACAAACATGGAGTACTGTCCAGGACCAGTGCACCTTACAACCTCTTTGGCCTGGTAGACTATCTAAGGTTAAAAAAAAAAAAAAATCAAAGCTAAAATGGCAAATGAGAAACCAAACATTGTTATTATTGTTATTGCTATTATTATTTTCAACCACTACCACAATTCTGCAGGATTTCCTTTTTGGCAATTCGCTATCTACTAGCATAGTTCCTCAGTCAAATAGCGGATAGTAAATATAAATGTAAAACAGTGAATGAATTTTCTTCAGGGATTAGGAGGGAAAACTAATAATTAATTTCTTCAGCTCTGTGAACATAACTTGCTCTGAATGTCTTCCTGTATTAGTCGATGTTGAGAACCATCTTTGATCAATTCAGCCTCTGTTTACCATAGCTACATAGCAGAGCCCTATGCATTTTCACCATATAGCATAGTATTAATTGTATTGGCACAAAAGGTGTTTATTTCAAGTGACAAGCTTAATTATTTGAACAATCAGGGCACATAATTGTCATGAGTTGGCTGATCTGCAGAGAAGAATAAAGCAGATTTTGAGAGTTTCACATTTGTTTTTACTTCATTCAATCTATTGAACATATTGTGAGGGTTAAGTAGAATTTCACGTGGTTGCTGTTACTTTGCAGGTAATTAGGTAAAACTAAAACACATTCCCTGAGTTGGGGGAGATGACAAGCACAGTCCTTTACTGCCCATAAACCTAATCACATCCTGATCGTCATCTAGTGCTGAAGAATTTCCCTCTACCTGCTTGTGATAGGCTTTGGAACAATATCAAGACATCAGCAGCCTTAAATGAGTCTGCGCTGCCTGGGAGAGAGAGAGAGACAGAGAGGGGGAGGGAGAGAAAAGCAGAGAGAGACAGAGAGAGAGATAGAGAGAGAGTGGGAGAGATAGCGCAAGGAGGTGGAGAGTGAATTAAGACAATGTTGCCCCCACTGATCATACATCAGATTTACACTTCTAAATAATGTGCTTATAACGACTGAGGAGAACTGGTGAGCTGATGAAGCGTTGGTAGCGCTCTGCAGCCCGCCTGCAGGGTTGAATCCAGACCAGCGTACAGGTAGAGAGGAGGGGCAGGGGAAGCAGGGAGAGCGTGGACCCAAGGCCGAACTCAAATGCCACAACAGTATCTGAACCTGTTCTCTCTGCCAGACTAATCCCTCCTGTGTGAAGGGATGGATGATCCTAAATGCAGATCTGAGGTTTTGGAAGTTTGCCAAGATTTTTTATTTTTTTTTCCTTTTTTTTCTGTTTTTAAAGGGGTAGTCATTTTTGCCCATAATGATTTAGTTACTTAAAAATGTGGAGGTTAAATAAGGCTAAGAATCACATATTTTACTTTTGTAAAAAAAAAAAATAAAGAAATTGAATGGATTGGTTTAGAATATAAAGAATTACCTGTGCGTGTGTGTGAGATTTGTGTCTTGTATTTACCAATCTTCATCTCTCCAATCATAATAGACAGATCTGATTCTCTAAATGTTACTTGGCCTTAAGAGAGGGAGAACTTTTAAAAACTGAAAAAAAACCCTCTCTAGAACCTAATATAATTTCCAGGACCATGAAGCTTCTTTTAGAGCCTCACTCATCTCCAAATATCATAATATTGTACTATAGAGACAGGAACCAGCAATTGATTCAGCAATGTGATAGTGCTGTACAGATGTGGTCCAATACAGAAACGACAAATGTGATTCATCCCGTGGTTAAAAATGTGATCTTTTCATACCAGGAAGTGTGACTTAACCTCCAGTCATGTTAATGACTGAGTGACTGATTAAGTGTTTGTTTATCAGAGTCCTCTAACCATTGAATCTCATGGTTGCTACATTGCCTAGTTCCTTCATTTAGGTCCTCTTCCAGTGTTGCAGTGCTAGTCCATAGAGAATAGAGACTGTTCTATGTTCAAAAGCTTTGTCTGCCATCCAAATCAGGGTTTTAGGGCAAAAGAATTCAACATGAAAAGACCACAATCTGCTGAACATTAGCTCACACTAGACTGTGATGTTTTGGGAATATGTTGGGTCTCCTTTTTGGATTGTTATTTTTCCCTAACTGCTATCTATCCAGAGGGCACCGGGGCCTCCAACTGAAAAAAGGCATGAAATTGACATTATACCCTTAAATGCAGTGCAGATTTGCAGGGAAAACACAGTAATCCACTGACAATGCTTCAAAATCAAACACTCCCCCCACCAAACTCTCTCTGTCTCTCTGTCTCTCTACCAAGCTACAGTTTGTTCTTCCAGGTTAAATTACTTGCATGCGCTTGGATTTTTACAAAAATGCGTAAAGTATTTTATCGTCAACTCCCTATGCTGATGCTTTTATCCTTATGGTCACATACTCCGGGTAAATGCAACAATTTATACAAATCAATAGTGTTCAAATAATTCATGACTGATCACATGGTATTTTAGCTCCTTATTCACAGTAGAAAACCATGTTTTGTTTGGTTCCCAGAGGGCAACATGAAAGACCTGAGAGAGGAGGGGAGAATTGGAAATGGGACTGGGGAGACTACATGAGGATAATAAGAGGACATTGATCATTTGGTGCACAGGGGACAACTGAACCTGTGAATAAAGGCTAACAAGATTTATTATTTATACATTGTTTAGATGTGTCCAGGCGTCTCATGTACATTTCATTACATCAGGTTTACATCATCATCTTTAGAGGGGCATGTTGCTGTGACCCGAAACAGCAAGCAATACATGTTGTTTAAGTAATGGTATACTTCTCATTGTTCATCCGAGAGCAGTGGATATTTGTACGAAACAATGGCCTGCATATCAGTTAGTTTGATGCTGGTTTCAATTAGTACCCTTCAATATCGTCCATTTATTAGTGAAATAATTATGGTGGTGGTTGCATTGTGGGGCCAAATCAATCCTAATCTGGACAGTGTTAGTCAGTCACAGCTTGCAACAGAAATTAATTTGGTAAATGTGGGGATGGATCAAGTTCCCTCTTGGCAGGGGAACCATCCCACGGACACGTTAACAACGTCTTCAGAGACCAATGAGGCCCATTTACAATAAGTGTCTGTTTTAAGTTCCTCGCTCTGTGTGTGTGTGTGTGTGTGTGTGTGTGTGTGTCTCACCACAGCAGGCTATAAGGGGTCCCTCTGGTGTCAGTCGGAGAGTGGCCATTTGACACAAACACACAGACAGGCTTTTATAGAGTGGTGCTACACTTTCTCAATCATGCAATTAAAGCCAAGTCTAGAGAGAGAGAGAGAGAGAGAGAGAGAGACTGTCCTGTGTTCATAGTGAAGTGAGAGAGAGAGGGAGAAAGAGGGAGAGAGAGTCTTTTACAGAGAATGATTTATGCCGTGGTGTTGAGAAAAGAGGAGCCCTGGATAGATGACTCCTTCTGTTAGATGACTAACAGAAGGATAGATGGACGGCGACAGAACAGACAGAGCAGAGAGAGGGGAGACAGAGGCAAAGGGAGAGACAGGAAACATGTGGAGGGAAACAGAACGATAAGAAAGGGTGAACTCAAACCTAGAGAGAGGGTCTGTGCAGGAGAAGGAGAGCGAGGGGGAAAGTTTGATCGGAGTTTAGGATGGGAACTGTGGAGAGGTGTTGGTGTGTGAGTAGTGTGAGGAGATTGGTCAGTAGACCCCTGAGTCGTCTAGCTAAGCTCTCTGGCTCCCATCCACAGCTTCCCTCATCAATGAAGATGAGCATTAAAGTGGTAGATTTTGTGTTTTTTTGAGATTTTGGCAACATCTATGGTCATTGCTGTGTCGTTTCTTCACTTCACTTTTTCCTTGGATTTTCTGTTAATGAAGTGTCAGTTTCTATAGAAAGCGTTCTTTTCATTGTCTGTCCAGCCGTGGTGGCTATCGCTGCTCATGCTAACGAATCAGTTCTTCTGTTTATTCCAGACAAACCTCTGTTGCTGCTGCCACAAACATAAAAAGTGTCATTTCCTGTGCGCCAGACGATTTTATTTCCCTGAAATCGGCTGTTTAGAACAGAAAATGTAAAACTTTTATGAACTGTAAAGGTTAAATCAGTATTGTGTTATATTAATTGGCAATACAGAGTAGCAAAATGGACATTTATTTATATGAAATATCACAAATCATTAAGTGGCGGTGGCGGTGGGTATTATGTACATAAACAAAACACACACATACACACACACACACACCGAGGATGCATTCTGGTTGACTGAATCTCTTGGTATAACACAACATTTGGACTTCCTGCAGTTTTCTGAAGAAGAGGCTGAATATCTTTGAGCCGATGTAGAAATTCTGACCCCCACAGCAGGCGACATCTAAATCCCAGTTTAACCATCCCAAACAGAATATTAAAACCGTCTCACACAGCTACACACTGCTCAATGCCCCATGCAGGAGAGGGACACAAGCTAGTGTGTGTGTGTGTGTGTGTGTGTGTGCGTGTGTGTGTGTGCGCACGCTCACGAGCGTATGCGCACCATCCATGTAAGAGTGATCAGGCATCCGCCGCAGGCTGTGTCTGTTGGCTGAAGACACGCTTTGATGGGCCAAATCACTGCTTCTCTTCTATCAGACATGTCTATCATTTCATCCCTTTTAATCTCTCGTCTCTTCCGAGGCCAGAACACCAGTGACTGCAGTGAACCAGGAGTCCACTTTTCATAGACCTCCTCCGCCTCCAACCGGTTTGACGTTTAGACATTTAAAGTACAAGGAAGACTGGCAAGTAATATTTTTCAGTGCCATCAAGCTACGTTTATAATGTGTTCAGTTTGAAGGCTTTTAGCTGACACTATTATCTAGAAAGACGTGCATCGCCACCATTGCAGGGAGAGAAGCAATAAGTGCAAGGCACACCAAAACAGTGCTAAAAACTAAAAGAGGGTAAAGGAGTAGGTATTTTTAGCAGTGGAAGTAGGTGAGCAGTGAATGTGGTGCAGGTGGACAAGGAGGGTTGGGAAAGGTAGGAATGAAAACTGCAATCTTTCCAGTGGAGGCAGTCAAAATGTCATGCGGGTGTCATTACGAAGGATAGAGACAGGCATCAGTTAGGGGAGTGAAACAACTAATTGGCAAACAAGTTCCATGTTGTAAAATCAGAACTTTCTTCTGCCTCTCACCAATCAGTAATCAAAGGGAAAACAGTGCAGAAAGTATTGCAACACTATTGGCAGGCCAGCGTGTTATTAGTAATAAACACTGCTTTGGAAACGTGTCGGTATTCAACTACCTCTTTCAAATATTATGTGTTCATTACAGACCAGTAAGCAACATCATTTTACTAATCATCACTGTTTTGAGGCTGAAGCATTATGGTTTTGTATGAGAGGTACTGGGCGGTGTTGGTATTCCCCCTCTAGATAGTCATTATCAACCTGCTAGTTGATAGCTCAGTAAGCTGCTGTAGGCAGAGAGCACCTGTCACTATGCATCCATCCATCCCTGTCTGCCTTAACTCAGGCCTGATGGAGGGGAGAAGACCCTCAGAAGTCCACAGCAGCCTCGCTGGCTGAGAGCAATAATTAATCTAATTCCCTCTCAATTCATTTGACACACCTAATCTATAGGTGCAGTTTGTGCAGATGTGGTGCCGAAAGAAAAACGTCATATTAAATGTAGAACATAACAAATCTGCAATGCAGTTCCTGATTTTTTTTTCTTTCTCTAATTACAGATATCATCCCTCCTTGCCTCTCTCCTTTCCCCTCATCCATCTATCTTAGCTAACATGATTCAGGCGCCAAACACGGTCACATGACATGAATGGATAATCAGTAGGTATTACTGAAAGCTGAAAGACGATTCCCCTCTCGACATTAAAGAGATAACACAGCAGAGGAGCGAAAAGCAAATGGCCCTAAGCCTCCAGCTATGCTCCCTTCCAAAGTTGTTTTCCTGGAAAATTAGGCGATTGACTAATGGTGTAAATGCTGTTAATTACCGGCACCAGTACCCCAAACAGTCGTCTCTGCCTGTAACTAATAAGAAATCAATTAGCTAATGAATTGGTCATTAAGTGAAGAGCTAATCTTGGCCGGGGTATTTTTTAATGATTTTTTTTTGCCTATGATCCTGGCTAATTGCCGTTGTCATACGGCGCTCTCAGCTTTCAGCATGCCTAATGAAGCTTCATTAGATCATAACTGGCACTCTTGGAAGATTCGCGGGCAAACCTGCTTCCCAATTATTTTTAATTGCCAGACATTCTGCACAAACAAGTGCTGCAGCACCTTGCGAAATAGGAGAGCTCAGGCTGGCTGCGCCCGTGTTTCCTTCATGACTTCATTTGAAGCGATTAGAGCGCGGGGCAGGGTCGTCGCAGCCGCTGTTGTCTGTGGTGAATCTAAAGAGCCCATCAGCTCAAACTGCTGGGCTCATTGTTGCTCTCCCTTCCTCACTTTGATTTGGGCTGAGGGGGAAAAGCTGCTGCTTCCATAGTAGCAGGATTTGGCTCAGTGTCACCGATGTGCACAGACAGACATATTCTGTCTGCTCATAACACACAGGGGCGCGCGCACACACACACACACACACACACACATACATACACTCATTCACACAGAAAATGATACATGCATTTAACTAGCGAGTCTGTGCCATTACACAAACACAGACACAAGCATAGACAAATACAAATACACACACACACACACACACACACTGTCTGCCTGCACCACAGTACCTGTACATGTGTCAGCTGACAAAAACAAAGGAGAGAGAGCATCCCTCCCGGGCATGAATAATTAAGAAAAGACAAAAGAGCCTTGTTTTTTCTTTTTTTTCCTCCTCTCTCTCCTTCTTTTGTGTGTCTAGTAAACCCCAGTGTAGTGTACTCTGAGTTCTCCACTAATAAGATGGAGGCGCATTTTCTCCATGGTGCTCACACAACACATGTTTCCAATCTGACCTCGTACAAGTATCTCTCTCTAACATGAGGAGGCTTGCGGTGAAAACAGAACTGTTGAAAGTCTGTCAATCCCACTGATGCATTTCGACAGTTTATCCTGAATTTCCCTTTCCCTCAAACATCAGGTCCTCTCCACTACTATTGCTCTAGATGACAAACACAAACAATACAACTTCAATGGCATGAGACTGAAAGATTGTTATGTTTTGCCAGTACCAGTACAGAAAATGAATCCAAATTCCAGCCAGTGACTGTCCTCAAAACAGTATCTGAGAAGCCTAGACTCGGTCCAATTAAGCAGGGAGCTAGGCGATGGTAGCGTTCTTGCTGGCGCAGGCCTGGTAATGTTCTCTAGACTCTGTGTTAATACACTTGTCAAGCAAGGGCATATTCAGCCATTCTTTGTAATCCAGCTAATATGTTTTCAACTTCATGCCAAAACTGTGTGCCTTTGAGGCAGCAACCGATCCCCCAAATTCCAGGGAAAGAATTATGTGGCCAAGGCCTCTGATTTACAGTGAAGCCAAATACCTTCGCCCCGGGTAACCTTTGTGTAAATGTGTGTGTCTGTGTGTGTGTGTGTGTGTGTGTGTGTGTGTGTGTGTGCATATGTCTGCTTGAGAGGGCTGGGACAATTTGACTGGCACACCGAAGTGTGATGGTGGATGAATGGTGCTCCAGATGTCTATCAATATTTAGCAGTAAACATCCCGAGCAGGCGGGGCGACGCGGCAGCTGAGAATGTGAGGTGCTGGTGAGCTGGAAGGTAAAGCCTCTCTGAAGTTCAGGCCCTTGGCACTCGCAGCCACAGCGGTGACACTTTAGCAGTCTTAGAAGGTTTTTGTATTTTGTGATGTTTTTTTTTTTTTTGTCACACTGTCAACCGTCTCAAGACTTGTTGGCATTAACGCTGCATACTGTCAAACGCTAAATTGGTCAGCATGTGACTGGCTGGATGCACAAGGACACACAAATACTGCCTGAGCACGTTATGAAAAGCTCCGAATATCTTGAAAAGTTCTCGATATAAAACGCACATCCAATTTCTGTCAGGGTCGGATGATCCGCCAGGCCGTGCCAGACAAACAGCCAATGAACGGTCGCTAATTTAAAATCTGTTTCAGATTACTTTTCGCCGTCTTTCAAACTCAATAAAAAGGAGAAATCAGATTACAAAACTGTGTCTCTTTTTGTGTGTGTCTCTCCCTTGAAAGCACTGACACACACACACACACACACACACACACACACACACAAATCACATTACAACACATCTAATTGAAGTTTATGATGCGGAGGAGAGCATATGCTCATTGAGCCAATTGAATCATTAGAAAAGGACACAGTAGGCCGAGGACCTGCCAGAACTGCAGCTGAGGTTGTGTAGGCCTGGATTCCCTGTTCAGGAATGAAACATACAGACACAGACACAGACACAGACACAGACACAGACACACAGACGCACAAAACACACACAAACACCTTGAGCACACACTCACACCCAGTATGCCGCTCCATCACCATGCAAGTCTAACATGAAGTTATATAGCATAGCATCCGTGGTAGCCAGATCTCTGCCTTAATATCGCCTCACACCTCGCTCTCCCTTCTTCAGAGTGGGCTGAGCTGTGAGCCATACCCTATCTGTGCTCACACACACACACACACACACACACACACACACATTCTGTACGACACTAGGCCCTGCGGTGAGATGCTCCTTTGACCGGCCTTGATCCACAGAGGAGAGAGTAAGTGGAGGGGAAGTGAGATAGACAGGAGCAAAGACAGCCCGTCAGAGTTAAAGGCAAACAGACATTAGGCTTTCCAGAGCTGCAGTGGCTGTCTGACTCTCCTCCGCTCCACACTTTATAAAATTTACATGACGCATCAGAAAGGCCACAAGAGCCTCTTTGATTGTGGAACTATGCCTGAAAAATACATCAGTCGCCATCTTTTCTGGCAGAGAGGCTGGGAGACGGAACGAAAACACACTGCGCTACGTTCACTCTCTCGCGCACACACACATTCACAAACACAAACAACTTGGCACACAGAGACAAAAGATAGAGAGACAGTCGCAGACACACTCGTAAGACAGACACACACACACACACACACACACACACACGCAGGCTTCACCCTCTGTCTGTGAGACAGTGGGATGTAGCTCCTCAGTGTCATCTCTAATCGCTGTGATCTAAATGTATAAGAATTGATGGTGCCTTCCACCAAATGCTGTTATGGGGGACCTGGTTTGTTTATTTAATGAAGACCGTGTCACAGCGGATCTGCGTCCTTGCCTTTGGAAACGGTGGCAGGTGTTGGTGGCAGATTTCCCTCAAACAGGGCCACTGAATTAACAAATCACATTAACATAATACTGGCGTCGGATCTGGGGGCCTCTTTCTCTGGCACGGCTGTCCCTGTAACTTGCCCGTACGGACGCTCCCCTCTTGCGGCCAGATGTCCCCACAGTGGCAGCTCTTCTGCCCGGTCCTCACTGCACCGGGCCCAGGCTGGAGCCACCAACGTCCTAGCAAGGACAGACCGTTTCCCTCCCTACTTGAGTGAATATTGCTCTCTGTAAGGTTGTTGACATAATTAACAATGCGTGTGTGTGTGTGTGTGTGTGTGTGTGTGTGTGTGTGTGTGTGTGTGTGTGTGTGTGTGTGGGAAAGGTTGACACTAGGTCACATCCCATCACTACATCTCTTTCTTGTTGAGGCCTACTATAGGGTTTTAGTGTTTGCACCGTGTGTGTGTGTGTGTGTGTGTGTGTGTGTGTGTGTGTGTGTGTGTGTGTGTGTGTGTGTGTGTGTGTGTGATATACAAGGTTTTATTACCCAGTAGGCTGTGGTAATAATGCTCTCTGGCTAACCACTGAAACAGACAGAGACATTATCACTTTGTCTGATGGGTTTTAATGACAAGCTTCCCAGTGAGCTGGACTGGTCTGGAACCAGTAGGTTCTGTGCTCAGTAAGGACTAGTGTTGGATTGGATATGCTGGGACAATTCTGGACTGGAACAGAATAAAACAGAATGGAATGGAATGGTAGGGGCTGATATAGAATGGACTAGATTTGAATGGAATGCAGTGGACTAAATTGAAATAGAATGGAATGGACTGAACTAAAAATGAACTTGACTGAACTACACGAACATGGACTGGAAAGAACAGACTCTACTGACCCAAACACAGGACTGGGCCGGCCGGGTACATTTTGGGGTGCTGCTGCTGCTGCTGCTTGCAGACGCAATGGAGCTGTGTAGCAAAGTAGAGGCCTCAAATCTGATGAAACAGCTGGGAAACCGGCCGTCACAATCACTCATCTCCTCCCTCTCTATCCACCTGATGTTCTGGGTGAACTGGCAGCACAAACAGAGACGGCTCAGTGATTCTTCCCTCGTGTTGAAAACAGTTAGCAGCGTTTAGCCTTATTATACAGAATATGAATGGCTTTGGAACGAGGTATCGAGAGCACTATTAAAACCTCAAAGTGAATTGATATGCAGATATAAACTCCATTACCTCCGTTTACCATGCCTTTTATTCACCCGGTGACAGTAAACAAACAGCAAGCGGCTTAAAATGAACCGTTCTCACCGCGTGAGTTTTACGCAGCATTGACTCTTACAGGTAAAACCGATTGTGACGTTACATTTTCTAATCACCTAATCAGGTGGCAGATTGCCTCTGCTAACAACACATCAATAACACTACCTGTCCGGGATGAAACATTCAGAGTGAAGGCACGCGTCCAAACGAGTCAACGTTACGCGCCACCGCCAAATGAAATTGGAGACTGTAGCACAAGTCAGCTGCGGTGGAAAAGACATGAGCTCTTGATAGAATGCAGCAAGCAAGATTTTTATTTTTTTTTTGCTATTCATAATTATTGGTTTCAAATCCGCCCATAAAGTGTCTCTACAGTACACGGACAAGCAGTGATGCTTGAAGAGTTATGATAATGGATGTGTACAGTGACAGCGGATGGCTCAGTCAATCATAAACGCCTCTCATCTCATAATCACAAGCCATAAGCAGGCCGGGAACGCCTGCTAGATACTCTATGGCACAACACTGACAAATATAATGATCAACAACCACTGACAATCTGCAACACACACACACACAGACACACACACACACAAGCACATGCACAAGTACATCAGTGCACGCACACACACACACACAAACTTCCATTCGTAAATATGACAGAAGATGCAAACTCTGAAATATATTGTGACTGCAGCTTGTGCTCATATCTTATTTTATAAGTAAGCAAATGGAGAATATTGCCTACATTTAATGACAAAAGAAACCCTATATCAGGTGCAAAATGAAGGTTTGCCAATCCCTTTGACAACGGAATACTAAATCTGTCAGAATAACCTCCAATTCTCTGCTGTTGGGAATTTGGGTGAAAACACAGCAGCAGTCACAGTGCCTCCCTCAGCTCTGTCCATTTCCATAAATGCTGCTGGCTGTCTCACCTACACCAGAAACACTCCTAGGCTAAATGCCCTGGCATATCATTTGCCTTTTCCCCCTCTTCTCTCTCTCTCTCTCTCTCTCTCATTCCCCCTCTCTCTCTCTCTCTCTCTCTCTCTCTCTCTCTCTCTCTCTCTCCCTCTCCCTCTCAAATTCTACACCAAATGTTCATTACCATGCGGCCTGCCTCGGAGAAAGAGAAGGAGAGAACTAAGAGTTCAGGGCTGAGATCATTGACAGCTTGATGTGACGAAGGTCAATTGAAATAACAGGTTTTTGTGTGTTTATATTCTAAATGGGCCACTTGTGTCGGCTGTTCTTGGCTTTTTAGCAGGAGGGGAAGCTGGGGAGCACTGCAGCACACACACACACACACACACACACACACACACTCTCACTCACTGTAATGAGCAGGTTATGCTAAGGCACAGGCTGCTAAAATCTGTAATTATAATCAACCTCTCTCTCCACCTTTCCTTCTCCCCCTAATCTGCCGCTCTTCTCTCCATCCCTCTTCTCTCTCTCTCTCTTTCTCTCTCTCTCTCCCTCTCTACATCAGTGAGCAGGCATTAGGGAATCCTTCACTAAGCACTGGAGGTAATGAGTTTATTGATTAACATGCAGAGATGAAGCGGCTCCCTCAAATTAGTGTTGTTTTACATTATTAGATGGACTCGGGGCACTTCATGCAACGAGACCATTACCTCATCCAAGTCCCTCTAGTCACACATGCAACTTTACATACTGTTGAAACCCTTTTCCAACCTGGGTGGAAGGTGTTTGGGATTCTTGGCCACCCCACGCTGCTTTGTTTAAGGCCGGCTAGTCTCTACTGATTGCTTGTTCGGTAGTAGAGTCTGCCTGTTACCTTTCCGACGAACGCTGCTCTGTTTTAATGTGTTTGTTTTTGTATGCAAGTAAGGTGTGTGCTCTGTCAGATGACTGGCAGCTCTGCATCTGGCAAACCATCTGGATGAGGCACATCACATGTGACCCACATACCTGGTACGTGACCCTTCTGACACTCGGTCCTACGGTACCTGCACTGGAAGCTCTAACTAGCAGCAGATGGATGTTGTGGCTGATAAGGATGGATGGATGGATGGATGGATGATGGATGACGACGGATGGATGGACTAAGCCAGTTTGTCTATGCACTATTCAAACTGTATGTGTGGGTTGATTGTGTCAATTTAATTCACAACACTGTGATGTTCTTAGCTAAATATCAGTGTGTGAACAGGCAGAGGAACATCTGGCCAAAACCCTGTCATTCGCTTTTTTCAGTCATTTCAGTCTATTTAATACTGATTACCTACGTTTTACATATGGAGTACTACTGTTACTATTGCAAAGCAATTGTTTTTAGATATTAAAATGAAATAATGTCATTAGTTTCTGCTTTTATTGTATAGTAGTAGTAGTAGTAGTAGTATTTTGTGTGTGATTTTCCCATTACCCACAATCCCTAACACACGCTGCCCTACCTATTGTGCTTTAGTGAGGTCGGAGGTTACCAGTTTTATCAGGTAGGGAAGATAAGAAATAATGGTTGAGAATCAACTGCTGTAGGATATTGATAATGGATTTGATGATCACTATTCAACAGATTCTCTACCACAGGGCAGCTTCTCCTCTACAGACAGAGAAGAGAAGAAGCTGCCTCATACCCCACAACCCCCCCCCACCCCCCCCGCCCCCCCCCCCCAAACTGGCCCCCTCTCAACAACACAAACAGATAAACACACACCCACTTAAACGGCCTGTCATGTACCCTCAACATGTCACACCCTCATCCTGCATGAAGGTTACACACACTCACCACTCAGTCAGGGGGGAGTCCCTCAACTCAGGCCCCCCCCCCGCCCCCCCGCCCCCCCGCCCTTGCCACCTGGATGCTTCCTCTGAGGCGTCCTGGTGCGTGGCGCTTTCAGAGGCGCTATGAAGATACCAGCGGAAAACGGCAGAGCAAAAGAAGTGGCGTCAATCTCTCCGCCGCCGGTGCCTCGCTCGCGCCACTTTGATGTGATGGCTGCTCTTCGCTTTGTGATGTGGAGGAGCTGTCAGATTAGCGGGCCTGTCACGGGCCTGTCGGCGTGTCTGTCGGTCCTGACAGAGCCTGTGATGGAGCGCAGACTAAACAAAAGGGTTATCACCTTCCCGGTGCTCGACCGCGCTACCCCTTCACACGGCGAGGCAGAGGAGGAGAAGGCTTCCATCCTCCACGCGGAGAGGAGGTGGAGACGAGGAGGTGGAGGACATGTCAAGCGTCAGCCTCCACCAAAAGAGAGTGGGAAGAAAAAGAGAGCAATATATCTGTCTAAATACATACACACATACACATATGTTTAGTGTAAGACAGAACAAGGAAGGGAGTGAGATTGTACAGTTACCCCCACCCTTCCTGTCTCAGGCACATGGCTCCTTCTGCAGGAAGTCTCTGCTCCATGTTCTTCTTCTCAAACAGCTGTAAAGTGAAATGAGGCGTAGAGAAACGATCCATTCCTCCGGACACCTGGCTCCCACAGGCTACAGGTGCAGTGTGTTTGTGTGGATGTTTCAATGAGGTGAAATAACACACTAATGAGGAGAGAGTGATCACTGCTGACACAGCCCCGCTCATACGGTAATATGAACTTCCTGTTTCAAGTAATTCTTATTTCCTGTTCGAATTATACTGTAATTAAAGAGGCCAGGGGGCTCGGCTGGAGTTACTGCAGCGCTGCACTGTCCAGACTTCACGTATCAGCATCTGCACATCAAAATGAGTAAGGAGAGAGAAGCTCGGTAAATACGGGTCATCCGGGGCACAGCTAACTGTTGGCATTACAAACGTATTCATTCTTACCATGACAGTGAAGAAAGTCACATATTCCATCATGACAACAATATGACAAGAAATAATGTTTAGATTTGGTTTATCTAAAAAAAAATGGATGCAAAACTTCTTAAATGTTGTTGTTTTTTTTTAGCTTCCCCATTAGTGTCTGTGATTTGATGAGTTCGGCAGGATGCACCTCCTCTACGCCCTGAGAGAGTGTGCAGGGCTGTCCACTAGCAGGATGTTGCATAACACCATATGGGCTGCCATTACCTGAGGCTCAGCATCTTCCTGATGTATGACTGGCCGCTGACTGCCTAGAACAACTCAGAGGGAGAGACGGGGGGGAGAGGCAGCTGAAGGACTGGTGATGAGGATAATTAAAGCCATGTATTCCAGAGGTCTGCCTCACCTGACAAATTATGAAAGGATTTATTAGCGCGAGTGGGCCTGCTTTCTTCTCCCGTCCTCCGCTGGGCAAGACATCTGTTATTTAAATAATGGTTTCAAAACCGAAACGAGAGGAGGAATTGTTACCCAACACCATTTCAGTCGTTGATGACAGAGAGAGCAGAGTGAGAAAGAGAGAGACAGAGGGAAAGGGAGAGAGAGAGGAGAGAGAGAGAGAGAGAGAGAGAGAGAGAGCGAGAGCATATTGAGTTTGTTAATAGTAAAAAAAAAAAGACCACAGCTTGAATTCCAATGACAGAGGAGGAGATAATGAGGTGTTTTGATGTGACACGAAAGAAAGAGGGATCTAACAAAGGTAGTCAGCTAGTGCTGTGAGGCTGTGCTACAGGTCAGCTCACACACACACACACACACACACATATTCACACGGCACACACACACACACACACACACACACACACACACACACACCTGGCCCTGTCACATCTTCCATTCTCTATTTTCCAGCTCTCTTGACCCACTGATCTGTGAAAACACACACACAATAATTCTCTCTACCTCACACACACACACACACACACACACTCTCTCCCTCCCTCTCTCTCTCTCTGTCTCTCTCACACACACACACACACACACACACACACACATACAACTGCACACCCACGCAAGGCCTATACAAATGTTTCTGGGAAAATTCTCAGCAAGGGAGTCGGGAGAAGATACGATAAATGAATCAACGGTGCATTATTATTTCCAGATCATTAAATAGCTATAAGGGCTTCAAAATGAAATGTTCTCACTGCTGTGTGTGTGGTTGTGTGCATGTGTGTGTGTGTGTAGCTCTGCGGACATGCACGTGTGAAAGTGAGTGTATATGTGTGTGGTTCGTGTGTGTTCTTGTGTGTGTGTGTGTGTGTATGAATGCTTGTGCACCCCCGTCCACAGCATTTCCATTTGAAGGCGTCCATCTCGGCTGAGATAATAAGGCGCGGTGTGCGAGCGTCTCCCCAGAGGAGTGAGTGACAGTCTGAGGAAGCGTGGCGATACACTTATTCACACTGATGGAGAGATCAGAGTGAAACATGGCAGACGTTGTCATCGCAGCCCAACACCAGAGAAACGAACGCTTCCTAACATTGATGTTACCGTCCCGTCTGGCAGACAGCGACGCTGTGAAGACAAACAATCACACAGGACAGCCTGAGCGTGGCGGGAGGAGGAGGAGGAGGACAGACAGGCAGGGGAGAGGAGACGAGGGGAGGAGAGGAGACGAGGGGAGGAGAGGAGACGAGGGGAGGAGAGTGTTGGATGGCTCCCGCTCGAAGCTCCTCCTATTCCACACCTGTCACACCTCTCTCACCTGCACAGCTACAAACGCCCTTCTAGCCACATCCTCCCCTCCATCCTTACTCCCTCACTCCTCACCTCAAAGGAATGCATCAGGTTTTGGGGGGACCGGTCCGTTTGTCAGCTTACCTGTTAAGTGATGAGAACATGGACACCAAAATCATCCGTGTGTCCCCATCGTTGGCTCTGGCACTCCATGCTAACACAGCATACACTATGTTGAGTGATGGAAGGCCAGTAGCAAAGTGAGCAAATGAAAACGTGCAGCAGCTTTATATATATATATGCTGTTATGTTGGTCAAATCTACACAAAAAGATAGAAAAATAACAGTTGCTGTTCTGAACTACAAGGGGTCATTTCTCTGTTTCCACAGGAAGTGAACATGGTGGGTGATAGGAGACTGTGTACAGCTAAAACTCACTGGGCAGTGGATGAATAAATGGATGCTCACCTGAAATAATTCCAAAAATAAACCAGGCTACATCATACATATTGAGTAAATTATATTTTATTTTTTAAACATTATTAATGTACAGGCCATATAATAAAAAACACTAACAACTTTTTACTAGGATAAAGTCAGTGTCCTTCCTTTGGATAATAGAGTATATCAATATAATACTATAGAATTAGCACTGAGCACTGGAGCAAGCGGATGATTTTTCTCTCCTATCCTCTCTTTTCCCTTTTCTTTCCCTTTCTCCCTCCATTTCTGGGCTGGTCATGTGATTAGCGTTGACATGTCCCGGCCTCTCCCCAGGGATCCTGTGCTGGTCCCGTGACTGGCTTTAGATAGGATGATCTAATGGGGTCACGGTCCCAGTCAAGAGTCTATTCATAAGAATCAATAAATACGCCATGCACAAGAACCAGACGATGATAACACACACACACACACACACACACACACACACACCTGCCCAGTGAGAAAGGAAGGACAGGAGGAAGAGAGGAAGAGAGGAAGGAAGGCGAGCAGGGATGGGGGAAGAGTTAGGCTTTAGGCCCTGGCATGATAACAAAGACACCTACACTCTCATCTGTCTGGCATGAGGACTTTTCTGAAGTAGCAGTGTAAGCATGTGTTGCAGTCTGATGGTGACAATGAACCATTCCAGTTTTTTATTTCTTACATGCGACTTCCTGGTGATGCTTGTGTCTGTGTAAAATGCTGCAACTGACAAACCCACAATTGCGATCACAAGTGCTTCAGTACGTAAACAATTCTTGCTAAATGTATAAAGAGTATGCAAATCAGTATATGGGTGCAGTGTGTGTGTGTGTGTGTGTGTGTGTGTGTGTGTGTGTGTGTGTGTGTGTGTGTGTGTGTGAGTGTGTGTGTGTATGAGTGAGAGAGAGACAGAGCGTGCAACGTGTTAATTCCAGGTTGCAGTGGGACAGTGAAATAAATCAGGCCCAGCTGATGTGTGTTTACCTTCCCTAAACCCCGGGGGACTCTGGGTAATTGAGCATGAGCAGAGCAGCGATATAAAATCCATTTTACAGGGTGATAAAAACAAGCCTCCACACCAGTACGCTGCCCCAGCTAGCATGGAGACACACACCACACCCACCACACACACACCCTTGGTGTTCAGTGACACATGTCCTGTCCTTCGAGGACCGGTGCCAGAAGGTTTACTAAGTATGGTGGTATGTGGTGAGGTCTGACAGATTTATTTCAGGCAAAAGGAAACCTTGACTTAACTTGAAGGATTCTTTCAACCTAAAAATGTGCATGCCAACAATATAAAATTACAGAGAGGTAAAAAGAAGAAAAAAACACTACCAAAAGTAAACAGGATCTGTACACTGTAATAGATAGCATAGTTTATTACCTGTCTGTCTGTCTGTTTGTCTGTCTGTCACACTGTCTTACCACAGATAGTCCATCATATGCCAAAGTTACGCTACAATCCCACAATATAAACATCCATCCTTGAACAACAATGGTAACCGGTGCACACAAGGCCTGTTTACTTGGCCAGCTGCTGTGGCGAGGTTCGATTTTAAAGAAAAAATAAGCAGCATCCAGAAACCATTTTAATAAAAAAGTCCAACAAACAAAACATACCTACTGTATTTCTAGAAGCCCCCCTAGTGGCAACTTTAAAAACAGTTTATAAATCATCTCACCTCAAAACAAGCCAGATACTAATGTCTACTAATGTACGACTGTGATGGTATTCTGACACATCCCAATAGGACAGACAGATGTGTGTATATAACTACAAAGAGCTTTAAAGGTCCTGTATTATTCAGTTACGGTTTTGTTTTCAAATGTACTTGAAACTCAGGATAAATATAAAGCTCTTCATAATGTTTAGCAAATAAATTTAATTTAGCTAAAAGTTTAATTGAATTAGTCAAATTGAATGAATTTGATGACGAAATCCTCACAGACAGGACAGTCACAATGCTGCACCCTGATTGGCCAACAACACCAACTCCTCTAATTCAAACGAGGTAAAGCTGCTGAGTGGAGGCTTTCCAGTCTGAATGCTGCACACCTGATTGGATGGATTTCAGGAATTCTTTACTGAGGGGAGCCAATCAGGACCAAGTCCAGTTGTGATGCATTGACTTTCTCCATTAAACATCTCTGATTATATATAGTGGAACATGTGGATTCCTACATTCCTAATATCAGACCTTTAATATGAAACAATTAAGATGAATGCATGCAGAATTCTATCATGTCCTGCCAGTCTTCAACCAATAACAGGACAATCACGCTTGGTAAAGTTGCCCATTTAATACATACACACACACAATAATATATACCTCAGAGACTGGTATGGATTCATGCATCTGAATAAATGCTGGGGTTTATGCATGGATGTAGTGCATGTGTGTGTCTGTGTGTGTGCGTGTCTCTGTCAGCATGTGCATGTTGATGGCATCCCTGTGGTCGCAGCTCCCCTGCTCTGTTGTGTGCTCTTGTAATGTACCCATGTAATGGTGTAATGAAAATTCATGATGAGAGCATGTTAACTGCATTAGCCAGTCTCCCGAGTTCCAGCACATGAATAAAATGAACAAGGGGGGAAAAAAACAGGGAAACTCATTTTGATGCCTAATTATTTTTGGACTTGACAGCCTGGCAGCGGCCTGGCCTGTGTGTCTGTGTGTGTGTGCGTGTGCGTAGGTCGTCAGTTTTGCTGAGTAGATGCGCAGCGGTAAGCTGGGCCCTTCATTATGGGCCATAATGAGTACATCCACCCCAGATACAACAGCCTAGGAACCTTTGTTGCATTGTTTTGTTCCAACACCTTCTGCAACAAATCAACACACTTTGCACGGTTCAGCTCAAGTTTTTTTTTCTAAATATGTGCATGTAAACCAGTGGCAGCTCTTGTTTACAAATGCCTATGCGTGTATTCCTTTCCACACGCTTTCTTTTCTTTTGTATACACATTGTGGAGTACAAAAATCATTATCACCAGAGGAAAACGTTGTAACACAGGGCTCATATATTAATATATTAATGCTATATCATTTAATGTTAGTACAAGTGCGTACAGACCAGTTAAAGTATAGTATGTGTAACAATGTAAACACATCTATTCCTTGTAACTGCATACAACCTTTCTGAGGGAAACATTTTCATTTTGCCACGTCTCAAAGCCTTTTATGGTATCAATGCATGTGCTTGTATTTCTGCCACAGGTTCCCCTACTCTAATATCCACGTCGCTGCTTAAACAGAAGACTGTTGAATTCGGGGTTGCTGCTGAGGTGCATTCAACCATAGAGGGTGTATCTTTGTGGTTACCGATACGGATCTCTGTAATCCTCACAAAGTCTTTGTTAGTTTAGTGGATTCAGATGTTGTCCTCGACTTTGCTCACAACAGAAATAGATTCTTCAGGAGACTGTGGTCTGTTTGATTTTGCGAGTGATGTCTCAGTGAGAGAACCAAAAAGGCAAACTGCTGAAAACGATCGCTCTGTCAGGGTTACGGGACTGTGACTGAGAGGGCTTTTGAAACGAGGTCTCTTCTCTTTTACGCTCTCTCGACTCCTGGGAAGGCAAATGCCAGTCATATGGTTAATGTTCAGCTGACCAGCGGCTTCCTACCTTAGATAATCGGAAGCACCTGTGTGGCACAATGTGCATATGTGTGTGTGTGTGTGTGTGTGTCTAATCAACCCCCGGGGACTGATTGAATCCTTCCTGCCCATGATGGAGACGCGCTCCAGTGCAACGGAGCACAGGATTCCCCGAAATCACAATCTCCCGGGATTAGAAGTGGAATGAAAGAGGAGCGCGGCATCCGGACGGCCCTTATTGGTTTATGATTGTCCTTATCCTAACCACATTAACCCCCTGATTGCTTGAACAGACATTATTAGACGCTTGCAGTGGAACAAAAAAAAAAGAGAGAGGAGAAAATAGAGGCTAAGAGGCAATCATACCCACTGGCCCATGTGAGGAATCCAAGGACAAGGACACAGGGAGAGGGGTAAGAGAGAGAGGGAGAGAGAGAGGGAGAGAGAGCAAGAAATTGAGAGAGAAATGAAAAGGGAAGGTGAGAAAGTGAGAGAAAGAGGGAAAGGAGAAGGAGAGGAGGGGAGGAGGGGGGAGGAGGGGAGGGGTGTAGCTCGTCGATTAAAGTGCAATTGTGCAATTTCATTCCTGTTCCAGCACAATGAGGAATGAGATTAAGCTCAATTTGGACCTGTTCAAGAGATCTCCTCACCTCAGTCGGGGGTGCACTGTGCAACACACACACACACACGCACACAAACATATACACACACACACACACACACACATACACACACACCTACGCACCCCTGGAGCCCCTCACCATGTCAGCACCCCTCCAGGGAAATCAGGCGTCTGGAGACAGGTCAGCCCTGGCCCATGTATATATTCATGGGCTTAATCTGGCATCATTTCTCTCTGCTGCCGGAAAAAGAAATGTATTTAATTTACACAATCCCCATTTGGCCTGCTCACCAAGGAGAGATGCATAGGAGAAGGAGGCCCATAGTCAGGGCTTCACCCCTTCAGCATAGTTTGCAAAAGTGCGCGTATGTGTGTGGGTATGCATGTGTGTGTGTGTGTGTGTGTGTGTGCACATAGAGGTCCATGCATGCGTGCATACGTGTGTGTGTGTGTGTGTGTGTCTATATATGTCAAAGCCCATAGTAGTATTCTGTCTGTGTATTTCTGCAGAAAAAACCCATCTTATATTCTGAACCTGTACAGTATGCCCAAACACTGGCAGCTGTGCTAGTCAGTTTGAATGGGAGGATGGGAGTTGTACCCAGCAGATGCTGTGTGTGTATTAAACAGATTAATTATTAAAACATGCTTGACAGATGAAAAGTGGGTCCTCGGGCTATAAAGGAAAATGTTTATTCTTCTGCCATAGACTGTAGTACACTTAGCTTCTGCTCTCAACTTATCCAGCGCCTCAATGAAGAGAGTAAACACTTTCTGCTGTGTGGTTGGAATCACATACATAATCATTTGAAATGGCCGCCTGGGATAAACCCTCAAATATGAATGTGTGTTTAGCGATTGGGGTGAAATATGATTAGGGTGCAGTACCAGCAAGTGGTGTGTGTGTGTGTGTGTGTGTGTGTGTGTGTGTATTCATATGGCTGCATGTGTGTTTGTCTGTTGTGTGTTTGTGTGCGTTCGCCACACGGCGTTAGCTGCTAGCCTGGGGACATCGCAACTGCACCTGAGCTAGTAACGCGTCGTCCCCGCTCTCGCTGCCTCACATCACCGTTCTACCCGTCTATCTCGCAACGTTTTGTTTTTTTTTCCTGCCGTGACAGTAGCTACCGCCGCGGAACTTCAAGACGTATCACCGATCGCGGTATTTGTTTAGCGGGTGCAGCATCATCGCGGCTGAAACGCTGTGACTGCAACACGGAGGCAAACCCCCCATTCTCTCCCTGTACTCCCTCTCCAGGTTTACCATTCCCCAATTTGGTGCTGCACCTGCCGGCATACTGGTTATAGTGGTTATCGACACCACATACCGCAGGCGCTGTGCATATTAGCATCATCCTTCCCGTTCATTCACCGGCGTTAGGACAACTGCCAAAGTCCTTAGCAGTGGTGATTTGGTTTCCTTTTTTAGACAAAAAGAGTGCAATGTGTTGGAAGACAGCCGGAGGATGGGCGGGGGGGTTCGGGAGGGGGGGGGGGGGGGGGGTGCAGTCAGACACATCTGTCTCCGGCACTCAGGGGAAACCGGGGAAAAGAGAGAGAGAGAGAGAGAGAGAGAGAGAGACAGAGAGACCACCTGCTAATGCCAGTTCTCCAGGTCTTCCTCTAAACATGCTCCATGTAAATAGGTGACAAATTACTCCGTCCAGGATCTGAGGCCCTTCTGATGGTGGAGGCCAAGGAAAACCAATTCTCCTCCCATCATCCCTTAAAGATAGCTCCACCCTTGGCACATTCACATACACATACACATACACACACACACACACACACACATAATGAAATAATACAGCATTTTCTGCTATCCCCCACACTATGCACAGAGCCACGGGTTGCTGGGCCCCCTGTTGCCTCAACTGTCAACCCCCACAACCTGACACACACACACACACACACACACACACACACACACACACACACATACACACTCGCCCTGCTGTGCTCGGCTCCCAAGGGAGAGGGTCTCAGATGTAGATCATCACCATTAGCGGGCGGCTGAGGGATTAGCATCCCCCTGCAGTGACCTACAGGTGTAGCCCTGGGTTAGAGCACACACTTATCTTCCAGAGCATCTCTGGGCCCTGACCCCGACTCACCCTGCACACCCTGCTGTACGGACACGCCTCACAGGACAGACAGCACAGACAGGCAGATAGACAGATAGATAGATAGGGTGGGGTGTCGGGGGGGTCGGGGGTAAGGAGATATAGGGAGATATAGATGGTGAGGTAACACAGCTGACAAGGAACATGGCAGGATCATCCCAGTGATGAGGTCAAGTGTGATATTGTTATACTTAAGGTGATAATGACAAGAGCATTTACAAGGTGGTACAGAGAGTACGTGTTCATCATTAGGTATCTTCCATGAGGGATGTTCAGCAAATAAAATGTCAAATCCATTAGGGTCAAAAATACTAACATGTCCAAAGCTAAATGAGTGCAAATGGAGTGATGGATTACTGATCACAGATAGATAGATAGATAGATAGATAGATAGATAGATAGATAGATAGATAGATAGATAGATAGATAGATAGATAGATAGATAGATAGATAGATAGATAGATAGATAGATAGATAGATAGATAGATTCTATTTTTGGTTTTAGTTATTACTTTTTGGTTCAACGAGAGCAGAGCTGGTAAACAGACAAAGTCAAAACAGTGCTGAGATGGAGGTAGACAGGCAAAGGGCCTTTGGTGGCTGGTGCTCACGCTTTGTTTGCTGTAATATCATCTGAACCTGGCTTGTGTTGTTGCCTCCCGTCGGACTCGCCTCGTTCTGTTGACATTTTGCTGTTATTTGTACACTGCAAAGCGGTCCATTTTCCCCACATCAAAAGTGCTTTTACGCGCGTGTGTCAGGATGTCTTTGGTGCTTACCTTCAGCTCCTGTCAGAGAGCGAGAGCAGGGCCTGTGCTCTGGAGCAAAGGGGGGAAGGCTGCTTTGTGCCCTAAGCGTTTTAGTGAAGGCGAGAACTGGCTCAAAGGCTGTCAACACACACGCAAACACACATCAATACATATATACACACACACACACACACACACCAACATGCAGTGTTTTCGCTCTCAGCTGTGCTCCCAGTAAGAACCCAGTAAGTGTTTGAAATGAACACGGATTCATAGAGCACACACACACACACACACATACATGCACATACGAACACACACACTGTGCTCATTACACAGGTTTCTTGCCTGTGTTTGTCTTTTTCAAAGGCTATAGAAACATGAGGAGGGTGGTGAACGCAGCCCTGATCAAAGACGTGTAGAGTTAGGACTGTTCAGACGAAAGGAAACCAACCCACAGTGTGAACCGATGTGTGTGCTGTGAGTACTGCGTAACAACTCACACCGCCATTCTTTATGATACTGCAATTACCAAAAGATGTTTGCACATCTTCCCTGATTGCAGGACCGTTTCCACCAGACGAGAGCAGGCGTCTGGTGCTCCGACTGGTGTTGCTAGTTTTAGCTGGAACTGTGGAAAGGAAAACAGGATCACCCTTGCACTGTGAGTTCTGCAGACGTTGGTTCTCTACGGTTCACAGAAATTCATCTCAAGTAATTCATCCGTGAGTTAGATGAACGATGTTATTCACACTGTTTCTTTATTATTACGCTCTCCAAAACTTTGGACTACTTTCAGCGAGACTCCACATTTAAAGATGTTCAGGTACTTTAGGAGATGTGTTCAACTTGTTGATACTTGATGTACGTTTTAAGATGTTCAGAGTGGTAATGTGCAAGATCCCTTTTTGTGTTTTATTGTACTGCACCTCACAGAGAACAGGGTGGCCAGTACTGTGAAGTATTTTTCCTTGAGGTTTCTGAGGATGACGTTTTGGTACATTACAGTTACAGTCTCCCTCTACACCAATAGCTGCACCTCTAGTCACCAGTCCTTCAAGCTCCTGAAGTTTGCAGATGATACAACCCTTATTGGATTCATTTCTGATGGGGTTGAGTCTGCCTACTGCAGGGAGGCTGATCGGCTGGCTTCCTGGTGCAGCCTTAACAACCTAAAGCTGAACACTCTCAAGACTGTAGAGATGGTAGTGGACTTCAGGAGGAGCCCGGCACCCACCCCACCCCTCACCCTGTGTGGCTCCCCTGTCAGCACTCTGGAGTCATTCAGATTCCTGGGCACCAGCATAACCCAGGACCTCAAGGTGGGAGCAGAACATCAGCTCCATCACCAAGAAGGCCCAGCAGAGGATGTACTTCCTGCGGCAGCTGAAGAAGTTCAACCTGCCGCAGATAATGAAGGTCCAGTTCTACACGGCCATCACCGAGTCCATCCTCACCGCATCGATCACCGTCTCGATCAAAGCCAGACTGCAGCGCATCATCCGGTCAGCAGAGAAGGTGATCGGCTGTGAAACTGCCACCGCTTCAGGTCCTGTACACCTCTAGGATCAGGAAGTGGGCTGGAAGGATCATGGCTGACCCTCCTCACCCTGGACACTCCCTGTTTGAACCTCTCCCCTCCCCCCTGCGCTCTGTCAAGACCAAAACCTCCCTGCACTTGAACAGCTTCTTCCCCATGGCAGTGGGGCTCACAAACAAAGCCCCCTGACCCCCCCCCCCCACCCCCCCTCTCCAGACACACATTACTTATTTCTTTCATTGTATATATTGATTGTTTGAGTTTCTTTATTTGCTTGCTGTGTCTGTCTGTTTTTAATGCAGCAACGTCACCGTGTCAAATTCCTTGTATGTGCAAATGTACTTCAGATTCAGATTCTTCAGCAGACGTAGGTATCGCTCTTGTCTTTGTCTGTTCAGCCATGTGGGCAATTGCTGCTCATAATAGCTACCCAGTTCTTCTTCTATTTATTCTATTCATTTTATTTGTTGCAAATGTAAAATCTTTCATGAACAGGGTATAGGTATATGACTCTTTATTATGCTGTATCATTTGGCAATAGAAGTGAAACAAAATGTGACATTTATTTCTATGAAAATGTCACAGATTTATTACCTTATCTTTTATTCTTGATTCTTACCCATATAAATAAATGGCAAAACGTACAGATTTGCTGGAGTGAATACTTGCAGCTGCTCCCAGCTAACCCACACAATTTCCCCAGGATATGTACTTTTCGAATTCATTTGGACATTTCAGCTATGAAGCAAGTACCTGTATACCATCATCACTCGAACCTAATATCACGCATGCGAACTGGGTGAGTGATTTGCCCTATTCCTACTCATTCCAAGTAAGGCGTGTTCTGTCTGTGGAATTTGGAATCTCAAACGTTTCTTCCCAGCGAATGACAGCAGCGTACCCCTGGTGTGTCGGAGGCTGCCAACCGCTAAGCAGTCCTGGCATTCTGCAGACAGGCCAGACTTGTGGTTGTTGTTTTGCACGCTCCTTCTCAGTCTTTGGCTGCAGGCTATATGCAGAACACAGACAGCTAGCCTGTTCCCACACCAGAGCTCAGTGCTGGAGGTGCACAACCCTATACTCCACTCCTGGTGCATTAGCTGGAAAAACTGGTGGGCAAAGTGAGGAAAAAAAGAAAGAAAAAAAAAAACACAGACGGGTTGAGGAATAAAAGATGTTGAGTAACAGAGACTTGCTCGCACAAAGAAGTGTGTGATTATTCATAAACGTTAAAAGCAGAACAGGGGAGATGTTAAGCAGAAGTTAACACGGTTTAAGTGTTTACAGCGTCTCGGGCACCCTGGAGACCAGAGCTTTGTAGCGCAGCATCAGGGTCACTTCTAAAGTTCACTTTCTCTCCCTCAGCATTTTTCCTTCTTCCATTCTCTGGTTTCTGCCGTCAAAAAATGGCTGACCACAAACTCACATTGTCCCATGTCACTCTCCTCAAAAGGAACGTTCTAGACTATGTTTGGGTTCCTCGGTGAGCCATGGGCAATTGTGACTCAAGCTAACCATCCCCTGTCATACTCTTTCAATTAGAAATGATAGAGAAGCCAGAGTGTTGTCTACACTGAAGTATGTTTCAGTAGTGGAGCGCTCTTTCTCTGTCCAACAACTGGGTACAATGCTAAACCCAGCATTTAAAAATCTAGTCTAGAATTTCCTCTAGGCCATTCAGCGCTATTTTGCAATAAAACATAATCAAAAACAATGATAAGATTATGTTTCTCTGCATATTACATGCAAGAAATAACCTCCAATTAGCTGCAATATCTATGGTGACTGTTTATCAAACTCCAACTGGTACTCTCAGACTCCTCCTGTTGCAATTACATGCATTCTTCTGTTTAGCCGGTCTGCTACGAGGCCCCTTCAGTCCTGATCAGTGCATCTTTTCCTCTCCCAGTGTGGCCTCCCTCCCTGTTGGCCTGGCTCTTTGGTCACTGGGCTCAGACAGTCTGAGGCCTCTCTAGACCAGGCCTGTTCATATATGCAGTTTTAATTGAGTGATAATGAAGAGAGCTCGTCTGAGATGAGGTTAGCAGGAGTGCATTCATTTGAATAGGGCCCTGTGGATTATCCCCTGTTCCCCAGTCTCTCCAAACGGTGACTACGGGCCGCTGTGCTGTCCACACCGGGAACAGAGAGAGCACTACATGTCTGAATGGACCACAGGGCAACATAAGGGTCATTAGCATCAGACTCAGACCGAGTGTTTATATGTGTGTGTCGTGGCCGTGGCACGGTCTGGCCAACTTGACACAAACTTTCACAGACAAGTGTGTGAGATGTCACGATCCACGAGGAGAGGTAATAACCAGAGGGCGTAGATAAAATCTATATCTCTCAATCTCCATGTAGATTTCTATCTTTCTTCCTCGTTCTCTCCCCTTCTGTCCCTCTCCCTTTCTCGCTCTATCCTCCACCATTGTTGTTATCAAATGATACAGTTGCTCAAGCGCAGCGTTTGAATCCTAAGGACCTCTGGGAGCGGATTTGTCTCCAGCAAGCCCCTTCTAACGGGGATTAAGAGGATTAAAAACCATAAAATGACCCTAGCTCCAAGTCCCCAGAGCCAGGCCCAGCTTGCACCAGCCTGGCCCAGCCAGGAATGGAGCGCAGGCCGCAGGCCTGCTTTACCAACGGCCCCCTGAAAGCTCTCCGTTAGCATGACAAAGGAGTGAGCAGTCCCCTGATCCGCCATGGAGGCAGCACAATGGAGTGGCTGCAGTTTCCCCTGCTCATTTTCATGGAGACAAACAGCATTACACTTGGCAGTGACATTGTTCTAAACTCCAACACGGAGCCCCTCTTTCTCCGCGGAGCTCAAGGTGTCATATTAATTATTTAAATCTGATGTGGATTTTCAGCAAGGGATCCCTCCAAGGCCTTACCCGCAGCCAGAAGGTCTGGGATCTGCATTCGTTTGGTTAATTAGACCTGAAACCAAGCTTTGATCTCAACCAAAATCGGAAAAAAGGGAAACTTCCAGAATGAATTATTTTCACCCTAACCTATTTTCTTCTTAAAGGATCTTTTCTCTTAATTTTCATCCCCCTTTTTTTTACCGTCGGTAGCACAAATGTGTGTTTGTAGCCCAATGTGTGTAAGACTGAATTAGAGTACAATGACTGAGTTTAGGGTCAAGGGTTTCGCAGTTAACCAGCTTCATAAGGTCAATGATGAAGGTAATTGCAGGCCACTTTAATCCACTCAGGAGGCCTGACAGAACCATTTACTCATGTCGTATCACCGAGAAGGTACGGCTGGAATCAGATGAAAGGAAAACAAAAGAGAAGTGAAGACAGAGAGAACAAGTCGGGGAGGCTGGGGCGGTCTCTCTCTCTCTCTCTCTCTCTCTCTCCCATATCACAATCTTTCATTTAAACATGCGAAATGTGAAGTAAAGAAAAATAAAGTATGTAATTGCAATAGAGCTGGGAGCCAAACGTATTGATCCAAACTTGCTCTAGCATCACCACAGTGCAACAACACAGCTTTGAAGGCTGCTCAGTGAAGGGTTCACCGCGACTATAGATAATGTTGATTTCAACAGGCTGGCGGAAACTTGAGGTCAGGCCATGTCCTGCAGGCAACTTCATTCAAGCCAGACTAATGATGAAGCCCGACAGCGACAGCCGAGCTGGCAGATGTAAAAATATATCACGGGGGTGTATCGTGGCATTTCAGATGCCACCTGGGTTTAAGTTATATCAAATATGACTAATAATATGGTTGCGGGAAGCGGTCACACAGGAGTGGGTGTGAGAGACAGGACAGTCACTAAGATGTGCATTAGGCTTCCCGTTGTCATCATCTGAGATATAACTGCAGACAGCCTCTCCACTGGATTCCATGTCACTCCTCTTTGAAAGGCCAAATTGACGAGTTTATGCATAATTGAAGCTTGTATTATGAAAAAGAGAATGAGGAGAGCGTTTCTTCTATTGACTGTGAAAGGAAGACTATGAGTGGGGGGGGGTGAGGGAAGCTGGAGGGATATGGAAGGGGGGGGGGGGGCAAGAGGTGCCTTCTCCCCTGGTCCAGGAGGAGATGGGAGGATGGGGGGAGGAGGAGGAGGCAGAGGGTGTGGGTGTAGCAAGGGAGGGGGTGTCAGAGAGAGACAGGCTGATGTTTGATGTATGGAGGTGGGGAGAGAAGACAGCCCGGCTCGCCTGACAAGAGAGAGCTCTGCTGGATCTCCTTACCCAGCCCAACAACACGCTGTACCCCCTCACTGTCTCCGCCGAGGCTGGGCTGAGACGAGCACCGGGGGACTGTAAGTGAATTAAGCTCCTCTGGTCTACGTGGAAAATTAATTTAGTCTCTCACAGGTGCTCACAGCTCAGAGCCGGATGCCCCGGTGCACCGCGTAACTCTGGTGAGGGATGGGGGAAGACATTTTGAATGGAAGGCAGGAGATAGAAAGGAGAACGCGTCCTTGGATGAGAAAGTATTGGAAGGAGCGGTAATAACAAGACAGTGTAGCATCAGGAGGAAGTAAGGAACTGGTAATCAGGCATCAGTCCACCTTGGATCGTAACGGGCTGTCGTTCTGATCTGGACGTTTTTCTGGCCCAATCTGTGAAATATCTTGTTACATGACAGAACTGCTGCTCAACACAACTGCAATTACAAACATCCTAAAAATTGCTCCAATTTGAAACTACAAACCCCACATGTGTTCATCTCCCATGCTCCTTCTTGTTATAGTCACTTTTCTCGTCGTCATTGCCTCCCTTTCTATCCGCGGCCAATTTAGCTCGCTCCTCTCTCCATCTCCATCGCTCAGATGTAGATCAAACTCACACAACAAATGTGTCACACTCTAATCCCCCATTTATTTACAAGGGATAGCCCCCTATCCCTTACCAACCCACACACACACACACACACACACACACACACACACTCACATGGAAACGGAGACTTAACGACCGCAAGTGAAATAATCATCCACCTCGCCCGTGGCACCGTGGGCTTGAAGTTGACCCCCTGCCCTCCAACACACACACACATACACACACACACACAACCAGCGGGGCCCTCTCCTCAGGCCCATACGACCAGCCCTCAATGAATACAAAAGATTGCGGGGATTAGCCTCCATAAGACATTTGGTCGGGCATTGTTCTGGCCTCCTAAATGAGGTTTGGCCGGTGGCAGGCGGCGCAGGGGCCGGGTCCTGCACGGAGCCCCTCGGAGGAAGAGTGATAATTACCTCTTCCTGAGAGAGATGACAGCTTTGGCCTCTGCGTCCCTGAATCTTGGACATTAGCAACTGAATAGAGAGCTTTCATACTGTATATCATTTTAATCTTTCATGTTCAGATCCAGCAGATGGCTTATTACTGGCCTGGGTGAGGAGGCAGCCAGGGAGACAAATGGCCCGTGTCTCTTTTAAGGAGGGATGCTGGGGAAATGGCATTCATATAGGGCGAGAGCAGCGGATAATTGTATATCTGGCTGTTTGGAGGTGCAGCGCTGCTCACACACTGCCAGCCTATAAATCATAAAACTATTAATCCTAGACAGATCCCAGTCCAAAGGCTTGACGGAGGGCACCGAGTTTGGAAAAATGAGATCCATCCAAAATATGAAGGATTCCTATATGACGTGCATGTTAAATCCTCAAGCAGGCTGAATACATTTTCATTTGTTTAGATTTGCATTTAACCTTCCTGCACATAAACCGCAAACGTGATAAACAAGACGCATCGATACCTCAGGACGCAAAAGGTTAAAGGAATGTCCGCGGTCATCTTACCTCACCTCACACATAAATTATCCACTTTTGATTTACTCTCATCACTTTTTTTGTCTTTCATGTATTCAGAGCTGACAATTGACTTATTCATGTTTCCTGAGTTATTCATTATTTCATGATGAATATTAACTGTGTAGATTTCTGAGGGAGAATGTTCTCGGACCCAACTTTTGATAGGATCACCAGAAACAAGTATAAATCATCAGATATTGGCCACAGAGAACGCACAGTTCCAAAAAGCAATAAAAGCGGCGAGTCTTGAACTGCCCTATTTCTCTATTATTTGGGGAGGTGTGTGTGAGAAGACGCTGAATATACATCTGACTTTTATTACATTTTGATGTAGTTTGCATTTAGAGATCATACTACATCTCTCTCTCTCTCTCGTGCACACCCTCTCTCCATCCCTCCCTCCCTCCCTCCCTCCCTCCCTGCCTCTCTCTCTCTCCAGCCCTCTGTCTCCCCACTGACGTCGCCCATCCAAAAGGAAACAATACGGTTTCATCTCCCGCGTTGACAATGATGCATGGGCCTGATGGAAAACACTTTTCAGGTGTTGTCATTAAAAAGCCATTTTTTCCATAGCCCCCATGTGAAAGAAATACAAAGACGGGGCCCAAAGTGTAATACTCTAATACCTCTGAAGCTTTTCATTGGCATCTGTGGAGGCTAGGCTGCTGGATTGTCTTCTCCTTTTCAATTACCTGATCTTTTCAACTCAGTGGGAAATGAAAAATGTGCAGGGGAGTTGGAGCTCTGGAGCAAAAGGCCTCCACTCCTTTTAGTTGCCTCTCTCTCGCTCTCCCTCTCTCTCTCTCATTCTCCTTCCATCTCTCTCTCTCTCAATCATCTCTCTCTCACATGCTAGATACATTTCAGTGCTAGTGTGTATGTGAGAGGGAGTGTGTGTGAGTTCCCCCACTGCTCAAAATAAACCCAAACCTTTCATTGCAAATGGTCAAGAATTATTACGATGCCAGATCGATTTATTGTTGATACTAACCACAGCTCACCATTACCACTATTACACGAGTATCCCAACATCGTGATGAATGGCTTCCTTCATTGGAGGTGACTTTTTCGGGTTTGAACATCAACTGGGGCACCTCCAAATTCTGACTTCACTTTTATGTCCAACTGCATCGCTAAAGACACTGTGCAGTTCTATATTTATCAAGACAAGATGTTATAATGTTGCTCAGTGACACAGAGTTAGGGAAGAGGAAAATGTTGATAAAATGATCTGTCATAGGAGGAGGTTTGAAAGAGCCCAAAAGGCCATCTGCCTTGAGCTCATCCCGACATCCTGATCACATCATGTGATATCATGCACAAAGTAGTCACGATAACAATTGGTTCAACAGACCATCTCTCTATCATGTTGCATAAACACCACAACAGAGACCATTTGTTTATTATTGTTCAATACAAATCAATAGAATTCTTGAACATAACATGCTGTCTTCCTACCTCTCCTCCCACACCCCTACTTGAATGTGTTATAGGTTCATGTGGGATGAGGGATCCATATATAAGACCTTACAAAACGTGCATCATGGAGGGTATATCAGGCATATCATGTGTACTAGTTTACCAACATCACAGCTTTGCAAATGCTTGACAAATATTTGGTATCAGATGAAAATAAAACAGTTTGTGAAACTGCGGTCGAGTTCCAAGAGGTGCTTCCTGCTCTTTTTAAAAGATGTAAAATACATGAATCTTATTCTTCTGCAAAAACATTTGCAACACCACACAAGAAAAGAGTGTAGTTTACACCTCTGCAATCCACCACCAAAGCAGATGCATGCTGCTTAGGGGCAAATAAAGTAAAGCAGCGCCTTTTGATTTCTAACAGAAAAACAAAACTGTGAGCAAGAGAGCCTCGCTCTCTGTCTTGTCATTGTTCTCTTTAGAAAAAGAAAAGATTTGAGCTTTCAAAGTCACATGCAACCGCAAGTGCGTCGTCTTTTAACTGCGGTTGGAGTTCAAAACCTTGCGGCTCCTTCGAACATGGCAAAGCAAATTCATAACACAGGCGGTGCATACAGGCAGATGTGAGAGGAGAGCAGCTCGGCCTACTCTCCGTGGAAATGCCAGAGCGGGATGAAAAAATACAGCTTGATAGCAATAAATAGCAACATCTGATAAATAAGGTACAATTATTATTTTGTTTGTGAATTTCTAATGAATATCCCAGAAGCCTCGTTGTATCTTACCAAAAACACAATACGCTCTACATTAAACAAAACAGGCCTGGAATAAACACATCAGTCAATTTTGCATATTGATAACAGTTTCTGCTTTGTTGTTTGTCTGCTGACGCTCCTGCCTTCATATGCTATTGTTCCAGTTAATTCAACACCAAACAAGTAACTTTATTTTTACCATGGACTTTCCCTTGTGACTAATTACCACTCGACTCTAGCACTAAGTGATGTTTCACCCCTAAACAATACAGGGGGACATGTTGCTTTAACACAACGCGCTAATAAACCTAGTCTGGATCAGAAATGTCGCTCATGTCGGAACGGTTTGGCCGACAAATCAGTGAGCAAACCAGTAATTCAGATCACAGTGTGTGGAGGTTACTTCCTACTGTGCAGCATTAAGGAGATCTGAGGCACTGGAAAGCACAGGGCTGGCTGGCTGGCTGGCTGGCTGGCTGGCTGACTGGCTGGCTGTTTGGCAGTTTTCAGTCTCCTGTGTGTGAGTCAATTCAATGCTGCTGGAGATTAACTGCACCAGCAGGCGCTGTAGGGTGTCTCTGGCCTGCAGGGTGATCCAACACCGACTCTAAAAGAGAGCAGGGCCATAGAAGTGTAGCACGTCCACCAGATGGAGAGAGAGAAATAGAGAGAGGGAAAGAGAGGAAAGAGAGAGAAGGAAAGAGAGAGAGATAGAGAGAGCTATGTGCAGTATGCCTCATTAGCACTGTCCCAGAGGTGAGGGGAAGGGGCAGGGCAGGCTTCCCACTGGCCTCTCTGTGACTGGTGATGTCATCAAAATGTTCCCATTTGTGACTGGGACTGTGTGAGGATTGAAGGGGAACAGCTGGAGCAGGGTCTGAGCCAGTGACCCTCTAATCATGAGGCTGGAGGCCTACCACCTAAAGGTCACAGTGCACCGGTTGATCACACTCAGACAGGAAGACCAGAGATATCACGCTAGTGTGAAGCATGTGTGCAGGAACAATCACACTTCAAAAAGTATACGCAGCAGTGCAACAGCTCCATCAAACACACTTACACACAATCCCTAATCACACACCCACACACACACACACACACATTAAAACACACACACACACCTTCCTCTCATCTACGGCACCATTACCCATCTGCTAGATCAGAACCAACGAGCTCCATTCTGACGGGAGAATCAAACGGGAGGTTTGGGAATTGGAAGATGACCTCCTGTCACCTTGGAAACCGTGGCGGGGACCTTCTTTATTTGGGCCACAGTAACTAAGGCTCGGAAAAGCTTAACAAAAATATATTTTAAAAAAAGCCTTGATGAACCCGCTGTGTTAAAAAGCACAGAAAAGTGTGCTTTGTGTGTGTGTGTGTGTGTGTCTGTGCGTATGTAACACACAAGTCCGTACAGGCTTTCCAGAGTGATCACGAGTCAGAGAGAGGGCCACATGTTACCAAAAGCACTGAGCAGGTGTTCCAATAATTGTCCTCAGATCAGCTGACAACTGTTGCTCTCAAAGCGCCGCGGCTCGTGAAATAAAAGCCGCGTGTCTTTTTCGGTATTTCAGCCGTCATCGTCTCCTCTCTCCGACGGCCTCTACAGCTGACAATCACCAGTGATGGAAGCCTCTGAGTAACGGTATAACAGCCTGCTAAAAACACAACACTGAGCCTCTTCCCACAGGTGCAGAGCGATCCGGGTCGGAGCTTTAAAGCGGCCGCGTGCTTGAAGGCTGCTGCTCTCCAGTGAGTGCCGACTCCTCCATTATTCAGAGCACTCTCGCCACTGACAGCGCTAATCGCTAGTCGCTGTAATTGCATCTGATTGAGCCGTGCCAACTGTCCCGTTTGATACGGGCCCAGACCAAGACCTCTCACTCAGCCCCCCCGGGGGTCAAGGGTCAGCTGACACACACACACACACACACACACACACACACACACACACACACACACACACACACACACACATACACACACACATACATACACACATACATCAGCCACAACATTAAAACCACTGACAGGTGAAGTGAAGAACATCTATTATCTCATCACAGTGGCGCCTGTCAAGCGGTGGGATATATTGGGAAGCAAGTTCTTGAAGTTGATATGTTGGAAGCAGGAAAAATGGGCAAGCGTAAGGATCTGAGTGACCATGGGCGCCCAAGGCTCATTGGTGAGCGTGGGGAGCGAAGGCTAGCCCGTCTGGTCCGATTCCACAGAAGAGCTACTGTAGCACAAATTGCTGAAAAGGTTCATGCTGGCTATGATAGCGCATCACAGCTTGCTGTGTATGAGGCTGCGTAGCCGCAGACCGGTCAGACTGCCCATGCTGACACCTGTCCACCGCCGAAAGCGCCTACAATGTACAGGGTCAGAACTGGACCATGGAGCAATGGAAGAAGGTGCCTGGTCTGATGAATCACGTTTTCTTTCACATCATGTGGACGGCCGGGTGCGTGTCCGTCGTTTACCTGGGGAAGAGATGGCACCAGGATGCACTATGGGAAGAAAGCAAGCCGGCGGAGGCAGTGTGATGCTCTGGGAAATGTTCTGCTGGGAAACCTTGGGTCCTGGCATCATCACATCATGTGGATGTTACTTTGACACGTACCACCTACCTTCATGGCAACAGTATTCCCTGATGGTAGAGGCCTCCTTCAGCAGGATGATGCGTCCTGCCACACTGCAAAGATTGTTCAGGAATGGTTTGAGGAACATGACAAAGAGTTCAAGGTGTTGACTCGGCCTCCAAATTCCCCAGATCTCAATCCGATGGAGCATCTGTGGGATGTGCTGGAAAAACAAGTCTGATCCATGGAGGCCTCACCTCGCAACCTACAGGACTGAAAGGATCTGCTGCTCACGTCTTGGTGCCAGATACCACAGGACACCTTCAGAGGGCTTGATGGAGTCCAGGCCTCGACGGGTCAGAGCTGTTTTGGACCTACACACTATTAGGCAGGTGCTTTTAATGTCATGGCTGATGGGTGTACAGTCCTGAGCACAGCCAGGTGACGGAGAGATGAGGCGATGTGGGAAAACTGGCAGAGACAGTCAGTCAGAGTGGGGGGGAGAAAGGACGGAGAGTTAGAGAGAGGGATGAAGAGAGGATGGGTTACAAGGTCGAGGAGGGTGATAGTGATTGATTGGATATATCAGCAGGTAGCTATTTTAAGTTTTAATCAACCCCATCACACACACACACACACACACACACACACACACACACACAAGTCAGAAGCTGCAGGATAAATGCTTCCTATCATGTTTGGATCAGAAATAGTCAGGGCCATTTTCAAGATGCTATTAGATAATATGACTAAATCTCAATAGCAAAGGAAAGGTCGTCATGACGATAGATATAGCCTACAGTACCATGACTTACTAACGGTCACCGTATTAGCCCCAGTCAAGCGGCTCTCTGTAGCATGACCAGAGGAGCCACACAGGCTAAATGTACTCAAGCTTTAAAGCTCTGACTGTCATCCAATTAAGACGAGGATAATGTGTTTGTCTTATGGTTATGAGATGTAAATGTAATCAGGAGCATATGTGTTCAAAACACCTAATCTACAATAACTCACACACACACACACACACACACACACACTGTACCCAGTAACGTATTGTTCCAAGAGGCAGGGTAGACACTTCTTATATCTTTATCAAAACTGAGTAGTATTAACATAATTGTCAGCCTTTACTGTATCTTGTCTCTTTAACATCAATTTGGTTGTATTTTTAGATCTGCGGCCTGCTTGAAATTCAACACCCCTAATTAAACAGACAGAAGCGCTCGATCACCACGCCAAATAAACTGATGTCTTTTCACGGGAGCTCTATGAAGACTGTCAGCCACACCTAAACACACACACACACACACACAAACAAACAAGAGCATGTATGCGTACTCACGTATACGCACACACACACACACACACACACACACACCCCAATAGCAACAATCCCGCCTGTTAGATGCAGAATCTGTCCTGATTAACGCAACTGTCACCGACTGACCGGCGACGCTGTGAGAAAGCGTAAAGAGATGATTACTGAAAGAATGAAAAGTTTACCTGTCTGCCAAATCAAGAGGAGGAGAGTGAGGGGAATGCAATGCATTTGTAAATGAGTGTGTGTGTGTGTGTGTGTGTGTGTGTGTGTGTGTGTGCGTGTGTGTGTGTGCGATAGAGAGTCAGAGAGATAATGACCTATGTGATTGATAATCGATGGCCTCCCTCTCTCCCGTCTCGTGTTTCTGTTCTAAGGTTGTGTTTTAATGTCGCTCCTCTGCTCGCTGACCTCATTAAAGGATCTGGTTACCCTCAAACAGCTTTTTAATTTAGCCTAATGATTTTTTGCATAATAGATCAGATACTTGGTAAGCCCCGGGGAGCGGCCCTTCTCTTCAAGGTGCCTTTATAGTGAGAGGAGCCGAGGTTCGCGAGGTTGTTATTGTTTTATGCATGCTCTTGTTTTCACTCTTTTTTTTCTTTCTTTTGGTAGTTGAGGTTCTTATTAAATTTCTTTGTTGTTCATTTGTTGAAGCCTCTGAAATCCCAGAGCCCTCCGCAACACACACACACACACATATGCCTCTGCAGAACCGGGCACCAGTTATTCCATTCACGCGCGCCATTATCACCAGACGGTTACTGGGAATGGAAAATTGAAGATGATTTGAAAACATTCAGAAATAATCTTTTCAGGTCGTTATTCTGCCGTCGCCCTCATTCTGCGAACGATCAATAACATTTCTCATTACGTGGAACTGTGATTTAGCTGGAATGCACAAACCTCTTTCATAAACAACTATATCATCAGACACAAGATGGTGCACACCGCTCAATTGCAGTTTCACAGGCAGTTCTCACTGAAGTGTCCTGGGATCTTAGAGTATGCAGAGCCGATTGCCTCCATGTATACATACTGAATGAACTGTCATGCACAAAATCCAAGTGATGAATGGAACTCAAAATCAATTTTCTGCAAATGCCTTGGGAGGGATCCATGCATCCCATATAGAGCAGAGTGAACTGTAATCTATGCAACCAGCTCCGTCTGCAATAGAGACACCAACACAAACACCCTTCCCACACCCACAACATACCCAAATCCACACACACACACACACACACACACAGAGCCCACAGTGAGCGTGAGGGGAAGAGACAGGCTCTCTCGCCCTGATCAGCAGTCGCCCAGGCCTCTTCGTCTCGACATGATCACTGCCTGTCATTAGTCAGTTACGCCGTAAATTATTTAACCGTGCACATGTTTGGAACCGTCTAAACACACCAGACACAACGCCAGGCAAAGCGCTTTCATGCGCTGAGCGATGCGCTGACACACTCTCAGAAAATCGGACTCTCGGAATGAATGAATAAGTAAGAGGAGAAATAAATAAATAAACAAAACAAACAAAAAACAAGCTTGCGGGGGGGAGGAGGGGGGATCGGGGGGGGGGGGGGGGGGGGGGGGGCACGGCGTAATTTAGCGCTCAACTTCAATCCTAGTCAAATTAAAAGAGAATCTTAATGCATGTGTCTCTCCCACCATTGATGTATTCTCTCTCTGTGATACGGTGCTGGGATGGTAGACGCAATATGCCTGACAATCTATTCCCAGACTGGCCTGGCTGCCACTCAAACTAAGCAGCGCGCTACTGTAGCTATTAGACAGGCTCTTTTGGGGAACTGATGGCTTTTCAGTGGAGCGAAAGCTATCGGGGGTGTTGTGCGTGTATATGTGTGTGTGTGCGTTTGTGTGTGCACGCGCATTCCCACGCAAGATATGTATCTATATAATTGTCTGCCTGCACGCGAGTGTGTGAACGCGTGCGTGCACGTGCATAACGATGCGGCGCACGTGCGTGTTAGCATGCACGCCGGCGTGTCTGTGCACGCATGCATGTATGCGTGTTCATTACGGGTGTCAGAACTCAAGAGCCTTGTAATCAGCAGTGAGCGAGCGCCCGACAAGGCCGCTCCCCACCGCTGAGCATCGCGAGGCCTCGGCAGATCCAACTTAAGACAACATCGCACACAAAGTGGGTAAACAGTGTTTGACATGTTTTCAATATGATTACATTAGAACAAGCTGCGTTTGATTGAAAAGCTAATATTCAAGCCATGCAAATCATCAATCACGGGAAAAAGGCCTATTAATTATTCAATAAAACAGTCTAATTCAAGAATCAATGTTGGGAAGCGGAGCGAGGGATGAGGGGGCTCCCAGCAGAGAGAGAGAGAGAGAGAGAGAGAGAGAGAGAGAGCGGGCAATATAAAGGAATAGGGAATTACCCCTCTCTCTCTGAGCTGCGGCCCGTCTCGTCCCGAGCTGTCAAAAACAACTGCCGCTCCGGCGTTTCATCTCGCCAAGTTTAAAGACGACTTTGGAAACACTTCATTTTCCTCGCCAAACTCGTTAGGTCTTTGTTCCTCATTAGTTCATCTTCTTCTCTGCGTCTTTGTCTGCGTTACCCCTCTTCTGTTACCCCCCCCCCCCCCCCCCCCCCTCGTATATATCGCCCCTGTCTTTTTTCTTGGAAGTCATCGTTATGTCTGTTACGACCGCCTGGCTCGGGCGTTTTGAAGTTTGGTATTGTGCCCTCTGATCTCTGGCAATTACCAACTAGGCCAAATCTCTTCCTTGGGAATTCATTATTTACGTTCAATTAAACAAATTCATCAGTGGTATCCTCAGTAGAGTATTGGGTTCATATGTGGTCGGCTGTAACGAAGCCGGGGCAGAGACGCACACTGACTCAATCAGCTCTAATACAAAGACTTGTAGTGTTCCTCCAACCGGGCCCCCCGGCCCCCGGCACCTCAAAGGTGTTTCCACAGGCTTCATTACACACTGGGGACTTCTAAAGTCCAACAGCACAGCCCACTTCAAAGCTCATTAATATCCATTATTAATGGATTAATACTCAATATCTTTGATAGGCCCGGGCTATCGTTAAAAGTTCTGGACCCAGAGTTAACTTCATTCCAACCTCATTTGGTTGGCGGCGTCTGAAAAAAAGTTACTTACACCGTAGTGAATTTTCTGTAGTTAATTTGGGCGAAGCTCTTGGCTCTCTCAGTCGTAGCGCTGTGAGCTCGTATCCTCTGGTGCTCGTAAAGCTCACGAGGTGACTATGAGGCATTTAAAGCACCTCGGCCGCAGAGCACAGCTGGACTATCTGATGACAACTGTGTGGTTCAGGAACAAAGGAAAAACGTCAATAGATAGTGGTTGAGCGGATTCAGACGAGTGGGATGGAGGGATTTGAGTGTAACCACACGATGTAAAACCAATTCACACACTGGCTCTGGTCACACAAGGTCATGAGGAAATACGTTGGAAAACCTTCCACTGAATTATAGGTTTTATTAACAGTGACAAACAATTAACATCAACATCCCATTCACAGAGAATTACATACCTGTAGGAAATTTAATTAGTGGATGAAAAATAAGAACCTGTGGGACGCGGAAACATCAATTAGCAGATACTGTGAGACATAGCACCAGTACAGCAGGTCTGTTACACACACACACACACACACACACACACACACACACACACACACACACACACGTAACACACACCTGCTCAGAGAAGCAAACACAGCCTTGTCAGTGCATATATGACCAAAGGCTTGCAGTAAGAGAAGGTCAGAGAAAGGTAACGGGCCTTGAGAAGACAGAGAGAGAGAGAGAGAGAGAGAGAGAGAGAGAGAGAGAGAGAGAGAGAGAGAGAGAGAGAGAGAGAGAGAGAGTCTTGTGAGTAAGATCACCAGAGTCACTTATAGAGCGATAGAAAGAGAAGGACACATATAACTGTGAGACATATAACCCAGGAGACTCCTGATTTCCATGTCAGTTCTCCTGATTTTCTCCCATATTTGTTAAAAATAGTAACACAGAAAATCTCAGGCCCGATATTATTGCCGCTGTTTCTGAGCGGTCAGCAAAATACATCGTCTCTATGGCTCTGTTATCAGTTCAGTGGTGGCTGGAGCCAAACAAGCGTATAGCGTGAAAAAGAGACGGAGAGGGGAAAGAAAAGGAAATATGCCTGCGAGGTTTCGATCGTCGTGAAAGGATAAAAGATGTACTCTATTTTTATTGTTATTTTTTTATACGTAAAAAGTCACCAGGAAGAAAAGGTAGGTAGAATCTTAAGACCCCACTTGCTTTGGTGTTGAAAATCTCCCCATTTCTGGACTCTCAAGGTTGCCAAGTGTGATTGGAGCAAATCGCTGAAAACAAGGTTGCAGTACAGTATTCTCTCTGTCTTACCCCCCCCCCCCCCCCACACACACACACACACACACACACACACACACACACACACACATACACACACACACACACACACACACACACACACACACACACACACCAGCGCGCACATGAACAGAGGATCATGAAACACAACACCGAGGGCCCTCTCCATGCATGTTAAACAATACTCTGACTGTCAACAATCAGGCATAAATTAGCAGCCGCGGCCTCTACTGTATTTATTCTGATAATTACCTCCCAGGAGGGCACACACACACACACACACACACACACACACACACCAGCAGACTCCACAGCATGGCACGACACGCTCACAGTACACCAGCCCGTCGCCTCGGAGCGGGGAAAGTGTGCGACGGAGGGAGGGGTCTGTAGACATCACCACTGTGTGTGTGTGTGTGTGTGGAAGCATATGTGCACGAGAAGACTTATTCCCTCCCTTTGATTGTGCACGAGAGCTGTAAACCATATAAATCAGTCGGCTGATAAAAGCTAATCATACTTTTCCATTAGGGGACAAGCAACCACTGAGACAGGTACTGACTGACTGATTGACTGTTCTGAGCACATTACAGATTCTCACATCACAGCTCAATAAAACCTGACAAAGGAGAGTGAGACGGAGAGACAGACAGACAGACAGAGAGAGAGAGAGAGAGAGAGAGAGAGAGAGAGAGAGAGAGAGAGAGAGGAGACAGCAAGACAGGCGAGAGGAAGAGAGACACGAGAGCGAGGGGGAGACAGAGAGACAAGGACATGCAGGCAATGACAGCCACATGAAATCTCATCTCCATTTTTGACAATGGGGGAACTATCTGAAGAGCAGAGAACAGAGGGAGGAATTTAACTGCTTTCATCTTGTCATAATTATCTCCAAGAAGCCACATGAAAGGGAGAATCTGTGTTTTTTTGTTTATAAATTAGAGAACAAGGACATTTTCTGTGACAACTTTGATGGCATTTTTCCTCTGTGCATGGTTGAACAGTCCTGGGCTAATGATCCCTTCTCTTCTTCAAGCTCTGTTCCAGAAAAAAAAAAAAAAAAAAAAGCCCTGATGAAAATTGCAATAAAAACAACACTAAATACAATTTAGCAAATGAATGGAGAGCTGAAGTGTCATAATTCGCGGAACATCATTATCGGAATTGCTACAATTGTTGTGCTCTCATTAATCTGTGAATGAAAAAACTATTTCCAAACCTTTCTGTTCGCTAGTTCCACCCGATAAAACAGATACTAACCTTATAACCTTCAAGACACACAATATTTTCATTGGGGAGAAAAATCCAGTGCCGCTGGCCTGACTGTTAGTGGGTGCAGCAGGTTTTTCTCTGAGGCTCAAACATCATTAAAAGGAACCAGGGTCATTTCTATGATCCATGCAGTTGGGCTTTCATGGGCAGATCAACAAATGGAGGCTGAAACCAACGGCAACAGCAATCAATACTTCCCTTCGAGACACGCAGGAGCACTCTGGGTATCCATCAATCTCCGCTCTCAGAAAGGAAGTTAACTACAAACTGGAAATAATAACTCCGCGGGTTAGTTGGTGTCTTTTTGCAACGATAACTCACAGCGATGACAATGTACATGCCGTGTTGTCACATCCTGCCTGAAATGTTGATTCATTGGATGCATGTTCAGTATGAAGTCAGGCACACCAATACAATAAACCCACCCTGATATGCACATGCACGCACACACACACACACACACAGACACACACACACACACACACACACTGGGACCAGTAAAGCTCAAGTAGAACCTCAGTAATCTAGTCTCGCCTTTTATCAGTTTCACTGCAAAAAAATGTCCATCCTAACAAGTCATTTCTATATGTAAGTCTTAAAGTCTAATTTTCCTTAAAACAAGTAAAAAAAAAAAAGTCTGCCAAAGGGGTGAGATCATTTTTCTTGTTTCCAATGAAAATCAACTTGTTTCAAGAAGTCTAATTTTCTTGTTATTCTGCCTTGTTTCAAGATACGTGTACACGTGTTCCTAGAAAACTCCTCAGTCAAGTGAGTCTGCATTGGAAACAAGTGGAATTATCTCATCCTGTTGGCAGGATTTTCACCTTTTAAGATGAAGAAGATCTCAAGACTTAATATGACGCTAAATGACTTGTAAGATGGACAATTTTGTGGTGTATGTAGCCTAATGAGCAATCTAGTCTCCAAGGGTTAGACCAGTCATTTATAAAGCAGCCAGCGCTGCCAGACCAGGCCTCAACCGAGTCCAATCCACTTCCCCTGCCTGCCTGGGCTTGGCTCTCTCAGTCTGCCAATGAGACTGCCAACTCACTGAGCCTTAGCTAATAGGGATACCAAGACACATTTTATAAAAATGCCTATCATCTATCATCTAAAACACACACAAACATTCCCGGTGTCTGACTAGTTTCCGCTGTTAACTGAATGTGTCTTTTCTCATACAACTGAAGCGTTGTGAATGCTGCAATCAGCGGCTGAAAGCCCAGCCTAATGTGGCCTGAGAGGATGTGAGGCTGGTCCAAAACATGCACAAGGCAGACCGAATCTAATTAATGTTCATTAAGTGGTAAAGCGGGGGAGACGGCCAGGTTAATTTCTGCTACTGTGATCTTAAAGCCGGACGACTCAGACAAAGCCACGCAGGCCTGTTCTGAGTCAGGCGTGGTGTTGTGAGCAGGGCTGTGCTACAGTGTTAGTGTGTTAGAGCCCATATGTCCATGTGCTCTGCACATTAGGCAGCAACATCACCGGTCATCCATCACAGTCTTGTTAGAGAGGGGGAGAGACCGGGGGAGAAGCTTCGACTTTCAAGCAGGCAACATATTGCAGCAACATATTGTAGGAATACCATCACATAGATTGATAGGCCGAATGCATATACTTGCAGATCTATGTTTCAGACTCATATGACCTCTAATCCCTTCTATTGTGAGACTGTCTGGACCCTGTTCCTCTGTCCTGTCTGTCCTGGCTAGCCTCCTCTGGCCATCTGTGGCCCTTCTCACCTTTGACCTTTAGCAGGGGTCAGCACAGGTCAGGCGTCTTAGGTTTGGCTATTGTTTCAGACAAGCAGACAGCGTCTGTCTCGTTTTCTTTCTCAAACACACAGGCGTGTGCACATACAGCTTTACCCTCAACTCCACAACATATTTAGAGTTGTGGAAATTCACTCCTCATAAACGTACATGGACAGGACGGCCGGTCTGTACTCCACAGTAATTAGACAACAGCAAACATTTGGTATTTCTGTGTTCTAGTTTTATCCTGACCGGAAAAAATATAGAGAACCACGTAGCGGAGGGGGAACTATCCAGAGACATCTTGCAATATGTTAATCACACTACAAGAGGGGTGGCAAGGGGCCACGAAGTCTGTGAGGTGTTATACAACCAAACAGAGACCAAAACAACTCAGCAAAACACCATGCCAAAGTTGTCCGCGGAAATTAGACAAACAAGCAGCCAAACGACAGCAAGGGAAAATGCTCAAGGTTTTCCTCTTCACTCGGTGGTCATACACTTTTTGTTTCTCCATCTCCTCCTTCCCACCTTTCTTTTTTAGCCTTAATTGCAGTTTACAGGGAAAGGGTAATCACTTGTGAAACAGGGCGTGTTATTTTCTTGCCCAGAGTGTGAATCCTAAGCAGGCAAATCGCCGGCTCTATCGCTCCATCTCTCCGCTGGCTGAATCCTAATGGCTGGATAGAGAGAAGGAGTGCAGGGAGCGAGGAGAGAGAGAGAGAGAGGCTGACAGCGGGGCTTGACATGGGCATTAAATCATGCCCCGAGGAATCCTCCATCCACAGGCTCCTGACAGCCGCGCTGTCATCACGGCCAGGCCACTTCCTATGCCTCTTGACAACACTGGAGCAGAATTAGTCGGAGCATCAGATGTAAATTGGCGCTGTTCAAGGATGATAATGAGCACCAAGATACATGTCGGTGTCACTGACGGGACGCCATCATGATTGGCTGTCCCTCACACCGTGCTCCATTAGGTCTAATGGTATTCAGGCCAGGTATGGGCGGAAGGCGGGAGCTGGGGGAGCAGGGATGGACAGGGAGAAAGTTTCCTGTTGTGTTGATCAGTTTGTTCCATTTGGTGTCTGTGCTGCGAGTCGGTGTCTGTAGGACCCTGTGGCCAGAACGGAGGACATTTACAGAGGGTCAGGCAGTCACTACACTTTAGCTGTCCACTTACTGACATGCTGTCTGCTGCTCTCATCTCACTCTCTCACTCTTACTCTCGCTCTCTCTTTCTCTCTCTCTTGCTCCTCTTCTATTATCCGGGTGTCAAACTTACTTTAAGATCATGCACCTTTTACAAAGTCTGAAAATAAAAGGATAGGGCAGCAGTTTTTATAATCTCTGATTAAATACCCAAACTGTTTTAATCAATCCTCCTATATTGAACTGATGGAGCAAACAGAGGTTTTTCTTTTTATCTGAATATTTTACAGGTTGATGATAGTGTTGTGTCCAATTGATTTTTGAGATCAGATGAAACAGAAGCACAATTCTCTTTCATTGTATGTTATATTTCTATATCATCATACTGCCACACGCCATGAAGTGGAATCTGCCTCTCTGCCACAAATCAAACAGCTTCATCCGAGTGTGAACTCGTGTGAGACGTGATCAAAACACCGAGTCACCTCAACAATGTCCCGTCCCATTCGGTAAAACTCCAGCTAGCTAGCTTTCCCTCTCATTGCGGTACGTATGCAAGCGGTGTGTATAGCTTGCTAACATAATGCAGTAATAGTTGCCAATGTGCCATTTCCCCTGCCCATGCTGTGGATGAGCCAGCCAGAGCCTGCCCCAGATGCATACATTTCCCATAATGAGGCAGGTGGCCTCGACAGACGGCTCGGTCGTGTGGGTGACACCGTGTACACCGCAGCTCTGGGCATCTGACTGACAGACAGTGCCAGTCCCTTCCCTCCTCTGCTCTCTCTCTCTCTCTCTCTCCCTCTCTCACTCTCTCTCTTGCTCTCTCTCTCTCCCTCTCTCTCTTTTTCTCTGTTTCAGTTTCTTTTCCTGAGTTTGTGTCTGAGCAAGTGTGTGCGTGTGTGTCCACAAGTGTGCATGTGAACGTGCTGTGTGTGTGTGTGTGTGTACGTGCAAATGTGTGTGTGTGTGTGTGTGTGTGTGTGTGTGTGTGTGTGTGTGTGTGTGTGTGTGTGTGTGTGTGTGTGTGTGTCTGGTGCTTTGTTTCAATATGGGATTTGGGTAAATTCCACCGCTCCACAGCAATTTCACATGAAGATAGCTGAAGGTCATTAATTGAGCTGCTGCCGCTATAACTGGGTAAAACACACTGTAATTAAGAGTGAATAAATAATTGATTATGTATTTTTTCTTGTAATTGGCTCCTCGTTACCCGTCTACGTGCTGCATGCTAATTGATGCTGGGAGTTAATTATCATTTCAGTATGAATTGAGCGGAGAGACGGTGAAGATGAACCATCAAGGTCCCCTCATGGCCATTTCTACAAGGTCAGGTCCCAAAAAATAAAATAAAAAAACAGAGGAAAGGGCGAAGTGCAAGATGCCCTGGTAGCCACCTAATTAAGAGTATTTAGCAAACTAGTACAGGAAGTGGTAAATGGCAAGGATTAAGCCAGAGGCCCTAAGCAAGAGGATCCATTAACAAGGATTCCCCAAGGTCTAACTAAAGACTCGAGATTAAGACTCCAATCTGAATGAAGTCTAGCAACAGAAGCCTTAGAGTCAGTGAGCTGTTTGAAATTACAGCCAGCGAGAGACGATTAGCGATATTGATTAAAAGAATCTGATGTGTAAGTGTCTAGCTATTCAATCACATAAATGTAGAAATAGCGTGTTGTTCTGCGTTATCTCCTAGCGAGTCAGTTTCTGAGACCCAATCTACCGGCAGGTCGCTTGCACAGTGAGAACAGAAGACAGCCATACCCTTGTGAGTCAGACGTCCTAATGGAGTCTTAATGTGTCCTGCCGGGAACAAAGACCAGAGACTCTACTTCTCTTCACTCTGCCTTACAGGACCCCTTCTGTCTGTCTGTCTCACTGACTGAGGCGTCCTCTTACATGCCTGAATTAATTTTCTACAACAGGCCAGGCCCAGGGCAGCTGTGTCAGCGTTTCATGAGCATGGTGAGGATTGCAGATTTTTAGCACTCCTGGTCTAGAGGCCTGCATGTACTCTGACAGTCCTGTCAAGGCACTAGAAGTTAAAGAGATGCTCCTCTGCTCTTCATATAAAAGCCTGTGTGATCAGCTGCCTCTCTGGAATGGCTTTAGAGTATAAAAATGCTAGGAAATGCTCACTTTCACTACAGCAAATATTGCTGACATATTACGATACAGAAATAGACTTACCTAGCTGGAAAATAAGTGTTTCTTTATGTACTGCAGCAGTTAGCAGAGAATTCATAGAGCCATTAAATGGTTATTTAATAGAGTTTCTATTATCAGTGGTTGATTTTGGCTCCATCTCACCATACTGGCTGTACAATAAAACAGTCTCTGTTCCAGCGCTGGTGTTTGCAGCACCAGACAGCTGCGTTGCGCTGTACCATAGCGAGCGAACGTATTTCTCTTTTTTTGTTTGGATGTGTTGTTTTTGTCTTTGAACGCTCCCTCCCAGGTGTCCCCGCTGCTTTCTGCATGTTTAATGTATCAGTCATTCAGGTGAGGAGTGACTGGGACAGCATTGTCTTTTAGAAGGGAAGAACTCTCTCTCTTCCAACTGCTGTGCCAGGTGTAACTGAAATTGACACATCTTTCGATACATGCAGGAAATATGTTATTGGAAGAGACATCTTTTAATCTCTAGAACTTCACATCACGCAATCTTGGCCAAGCGCTCTGATCTGGATCCCTCAGTGGAGTAAAGGGGAGTATGACTGTGTATCTGTATGACTGTGTGTATTAAACCCTGAAGTCAAAAGACAAATCGATTGGTAGAAGTTTATTGGGAAATCTAGGGAAGCAAAAAAGAAAACTTCTACTGAGTTATCACAATAGAAACACTGTGTATATTGTAGGACTGTGACTGTGTATGTTACTAGTGTATGAATCAAACATAAAGAGTTCAGATTCCAGGAAGGGATGAACTCTGTGTCATTCAGTGTGATCTTACATTGTGGAGAAAGTATTGCAAAAACAAAGTGTGCGAGGAAAGACTGGGAGACAAGGTGAGCATGAACAGAATAAAGGGAATGGTGGATTCAGGGGCAAGAAGGGTCGAAGAGACAAGAGACAGCAAGAGAAGTCAGGTTACATGGCAGAATAATTATTAACGCCAGAAGATATTTTGCTACGCCGAGATATACGGTGCTCATGTCAAATTCAATACCCGCATTCTGACTGAAAGTTATCAAAGCTGTTTTAACTCAATAATTAATCCTAATTCGTGGAACCACACACGCCCTGATGTGCAGCAGCCCCGCGGCCACGCTCTGCTCTCATTCTCTGGCCGCTGACAGCGTTGTGCCCTGGGCCCTGGATCTCCGGCCAGCCCCGGCTAACACCTGGACCAGGCAGGGAGGCAGGTGGATCAGGCAGGACATGAGAGGACGGCGGCCCTGGAAGAGTGACACTACCTGGATCCACGCAGAGTGTTGCGGCCCAGCACGTTTGAACCCGGTCTCATTCACTCAACGCATATTGGCTCCTAATACAGACACTTCTCTGTTGGAATCCATCAGAGCCCTTCTAGATGTTTCCTGGCCCTGATCATCTTGCTTAGATGTGTTCTCTCTGGCCTGGTGAGTGTGAATTTATCTTGGACCGGCTTGATAGATTTGAACGCAGACCGGGGTGTTTGAATTTGAATACAGCTTGGCTCAGTCCAAGGCCTCAGCTCCCCCTCATACAGGCACACACACACACACACACACACACACACACACACACACACACACACACACCATTTCTCTCTCTCTCTCCCTTTCACCCCTTTGCTGGAGTATGCATAACCATTGAGGGAGTGCCAAACTGGGCTGAGCCTGAGATGCTGATACAGTAGAAACCTGCTCTATGGTTTTAATGAGTACACACACACACATGCACACACACGCACACACACACACACATATACACACTTTCCACTGCGTGGCTATTAGGCGCCAAGAACGGGAGGAAAACTATTTGAAAGTGAATTTTAGATTTCCGGTCGTGGAGCTTTGCCTGGGAGTGGCAGGTGAGTAGAGGTGCAAGCGGTGCACACACGCACACACACACGCACACACACACACACACACACACACACCACCTCACACACCTCGCTGTCTCGGCTCCAGTTACTCTCGCACACAGCATGGATGATCAAAAGAGGCCAACGGCTGCCGACCATTATGCCAATGACACTTTGAGTAAGAGTCCAGAGAGCGCAGCGACATGACAGCCATTAGGGATTGAAAGTGGGACTTTAAAGGAGGGCTGAAGGATAACTGTCAGTGGGGAATCAAAGGCAGAAAGTGAAATCTTCATAATGTATCGCACCAGAAGAGTGAGAGGCCTGCTCTAGCCGTCTCTCTCCACCACACACACAAAAGTTTCCCCATACGCAGCGACGCCGTTCAACTCCCCCAAAAAAAACATGAAACGACCAGGAACAAAGAGTCGATGAGGAGAGTTCAGATCGGCAGTCTGTAAATGAAAGCGAGGCAGTGTGGGCCATCGCGCGGGTGGCAGACGGACGGATCATTAAGGACCGGACCGGGTGACAGTCGGAGCAGAGGACTACGGCAGCTAACAACTCCGGCACTGTACCTCCGCTTCCCCCCAGCTCAGATCCAGCTGACAAATGTGAGTGAACCAGCACGGCAGCACAATTAGAAGTAATGGATTATTCTCTGTGGCAGTTACAAAAGAAGAACAGACTCAAACTTTTTTTCAAAAGCGCCAGCAGATGTTTTCGCCGCTCCGCGTCCCGACTGCAGTCCCCCGGTGTTTCTTCAAATTGCTGCGATACTTGAGAATCAATAATAGGGGACCAGACAAACTCGCTGTCTTCCAGTTCTGATTTGTCCACTTATCCTTAAAATTGAGAAAACAGAGAATGGCTTTGTGTGCATCGTTTTGGCCTTTCTCTTCTCTAGTGAAACGGCCATCAGTGCCAATATCGGCGCCTGCTGCTGGCGCTGACCCAACAACTCTGCTGCTCTCAGCCTGGAACAGACCTGCCTCTAATGTGTCTCTCTGTCGCACAATCAAGGATTTTACACTCTAAATCTTTGATCTGGGAGAACCTTCTCTGATGGGAGAACCCTACAACTGCTACCCCCCCCCCCCCCCACACACACACACACACGTACACACACACACACACTGTACACACACTCCTCTTGGATAGGCCCTCTGATCTCCCTCCAATTAATGATGTCAAATGAGTGTGTTTACAGGCTCATTAGATCAGTGCTGCAGAAGCAGAGCACCGCCCCACATCACCCAACACACACACACACACACACACACACACACACACACACACACACACACACACACACACACACACACACACACACACACCGCCCGGACCAAGACTCTCTCGATCTTGACACAGCCCTTGGAGGGGAGCCGGATGGCAAAGCACCAAAGTACTATTGCCACCACAGTCATAGCTCTGGCTGTGTGGAAACAGAGCCACACATGGCACACATCCACACACACACACACACACACACACACACACACACACACACTAGAAGTCCAACCCAGCTGGGCCAGTTTGGAGGCGGTTCAGAGCCAGTTAGGCTGCAGCCAAGCTAAGCCCCGGAGAAACAGGCTGAGGCCTGGGGACACGCTGACAGGTGTGAGTCTTCATATGGGCTGCATGAGGGACGGATGTATGAATGGATGCATGGATGGATGGATGAATGAATGAATGGATAGATGGATGGATGGACGGACAAACACAGGCAGAGAAAGAAAAAGAGAGAGAAAAAAAAAAGCAGCATCCAGCATCGCATCACCCCCATCCAACCATTGTTTCATTTATGAATCGGCTTCTCCTTCACAACAGCTTGTTACCATGCAAAGCAGCATCCAGCCCTTAAAAGGACCTCCTGTGCAGAGCTGGGTTCAGTATAGATCCACTGTCCCCTACTGGGCTGGAGGTCAACCCCTAGCAGAGAGAGCGCTAGGGCCCCAGGACCGTCACGTCAGCCTCACCCCCCCGGCCCTCACTCCTCCACCAGCGCTAATTACAACACTAATGAGAAGAGTGTGAATCAGAGGTTTACACACGGACAGGCAGAAAGGCTTTGACACCCCAACCTCAATTACAGAACAGTCTGTCTTTGCAGAGCCCAAAGACGAAAGGGTTTGAGAGAGGAGGGAGAGGATGAGAGAGCGAGGGGGGGGGGAGGGACGGCTTCTGTAATTCATATTTAATATCTGCATCTGTGTTGTACAGCACCTAGCAGGCCACTGATGACGCAATCACCTCCTTAATTAGATAGTGATGATTGTTAATGCATGAATCATGCAGAGCAACGTTTCCCATCAGGAGCTGTGCAAGCGTTCATGAAGGCACAGTTGTAACTACATTTGAATAATAGGTGTGTAGGAAAAAAACACTTTTTTTTTTCTGTCTTTTGTCTTGCGTGGTGCTGTCAAAAGCAAAAAAAAAACCTGCTGTAAAGAACTGTCTTTGGGTATTACTTTTAGTCGCGGCGGGGAAATATTGTACCCGATTTTGTGTCTGCTGGTTTTCTCCTAAAGAAGTGGCTGAAGAAAGTGCGTCTCATTGCAGAATGTCATTCCCTGACAGTCGGGGTGACATGTTGACCCCAGCTGGAGTGACATAACCTGTGGCAGAGAGTGCTGGCTCAGCACGCACTCGTCCACACAGTCACTCAAAACATCACAACACTAACACACCCCGAGGAAAAAACACACACACACACACACACACACGGTGACAAATACCTCATTCAGATATCACACTCTGCACATGCACACACACACACACACACACATACAGAAATGTACTAATACACGAAAAGGGGTACAGACGCACACCATGTGCACACATGAATACACACACAACAGCCAGTGCAGGCGCATTACTATTCTATTGAGGCTTAGTAGCACTACCTTCTCCTCCCACTGGGAATTTGATAAGCAGGAAAATCACTGCATTTTTCACACTTGTCACCCCCCCCCCCCACCCCCCTCCACACACACACACACACACACACACACACACACACACACACACACTGACACACACACTGACACACACATCTACGCTTTTCCTCTCCTCCTGCTTTCCATTTTCAAGTCCTGTTCCCAAATTTTCTCCATCACCACGTTTAAAAAAGAAAAGAAATCGTAGCGGTGGCGAGTGTCCTGATCACATTCGTCCCGTTATAACCGAGGTGATTTTTTTTGGCCTGTATGTTTTAGCCCGGGCATCTTTTTTTTTTTTTTTTTTTCCATCCTGTGGTCCTCTCTTATCTCGTTACACACTCTTCAGGCTTTGTGGTTAAATTATGTATTAAGGTCAATGTCAAAACATGGAAGATGTGTAATCTGCAGGGAGTTTCCTTTTATTCATTATTACAGTGAAGGCTGAGCACAACTGTCAGCCAGCCACGGATGTGCTCAGCATGGAAGCTTGTGTGCTCAGCAGGGCCCCACCAAGCCTCTCTCCCTCTCTCTCCTCTCCTCCGTCTCTTACCTCTCCCTGGGCATCCCTCCTCCCCCATCACCACCCTCCTCCTCCTCCTCCTCCTCCTCCTCCTCCTCCTCCTCTTTCCTCCTCCCGGACGGATCCCTGATAGATTTACCCGGCTAACCCGTCTCACTTAGGGAGCTCTCTCTTCTACAGCGGCAATCTGAGAGCTGTCAAGTGCACCTATACGCCGATGTCATAAATCTGAAGGAGAAAAACATGCATGCCGGAGACCAAGGGGAGAGAGGGGGGGAGGAGAGGAGGACGGGGGCAGGGGAGTGGGGTGAGGGAAGGGGGGGGGGGGGCGTCATGCCATCCGCTTGTAGTTTAGGGGAGTTTGTCTAATCCGGAATCATGTCAGGATACAGCAAGGCTATGCGAGCCCCCCCCCCCCCCCCCCCCCTGTATCCATGTGTACATGACAGAGTGGGAAAGAGAGAAACAGTAAAACAGAGAGAAAGAGGTTGTCAAAGTCTCACGCTCTTTGTTTTAATTCAAGGTAAACTGACATTACGTGTTGACAGGACACGCTATCGTTTCCTCGTTCTGCTGCTGTCCTCCACTGGGATTTGGATCTGGGGTGGGAGGAAGGGGGAGAAGGGGGAGGAAGGGGGGAGGGGGGGGGTTCTCGCCTCTCCTCTCTCCTCCATCTCACAACAGCTCAACACTTGACCCCTTGTTTTCTCAATTGCCGTCAATCAACGTCAGGCGGCTCTTTACCGCGTCACATACGTACTGACAGCTGCAGCTTTGAGGTGCGTCGGGCGCCTTTAACCTGACGAGGGGCTTTGCAGATCTCCTTCCTCTCGGGGCAGGAAGACGAAGGTGTGATGAAGCCGGTCCAGCCGCGCTCCAGCCAGCGTAATTATCTTCTGATTAGATTAATTCAGTTAAGGCTTCGGTCGCATTCACAACACCGGCAGCGTTCCTGGGAGGGGAGCGCTCGGTCATGTTAACCGTTACGCGATTACGTCCGTAATGCCTCGATAACTGTTGTTGTTATGAACCACGTTCCACCCGCGCACAAACACAGCACACGCACCGCACAGTCACATCACAACTACACAATTAAGCTCATATCATTTCCTCGACCTCTCTGATCGGATGGTGTGATAGATAAGAGTAATATAGGAGCTGGGGGAATGAGGAGGGGAGAGGAGAAACAGTCTGAGACAATAAAGGTGAGAGAGCTTAAAACCTTAAAAGAAGAGAGAGATTGAGAGAAAGAGCGGAGGGAAGACGAGAGGAGAACACCAAGGTTATCACGCTGTTTCTGCTGCTGATGGGAGCGAGCGAGCGAGACAGGTTAAGGCTCAACAGCACCCAGATAGGGAAGCAAAGAGGGCAAGGTTGTCTCTCTTTTGAACCTCCCCCTCTCTCTCTCTCTCTCTCTCTCCCCCCTTCTCTCTCTCCGCTCTCTCCGGCCCGCTCTCCTGGTGGTTGCATCTTCTTCTTCTCCTCTCTCTCTCAACCCGCTCGTGGTGTGGTTAGGAAAATGCCTCCTGACTGGTGGGCCTAATTACCGGCTCCTCGCTGACCCGCGCCGGGCCAAGGCCTCGTCAGAACACTGATTCAACATGAGCCCCGCGCCGGCCAGCACCTCACACTAATGAATACTAATGAATAATTATCGCCGGCTGGCTGGCACGCCGGCCCACTGCAGGGACACATGTTAATACGCCCGGTTGCGGAGAGGCTGTAGGAGGAGGGCGCGGAGGCCCTTACCCCCCAGAAAACAAGCAACTCCAGCCCGCTGCACAAGGCTGTACGGGGGTGGGGGGGGTGGTGGGGGGGATACATGCCCCTCCCCGCGGGGACGCAAACAGGGAAGTGCAGCAGAGCGGCTCAAGGTTAAACAAAGGTAACGTCGAAACATGGGGGGGGGGGGGTGACGGGGATGCATGTTAACCCCCCCCCCCCCCCCGTGAGGACTGTTGCACAACGTCACGGTCGGTGCAGGGTTCGATGCACGTCGGGGGCGCTGATGTAGGTTACACCAGACACTGACAGGATGTGAGCAGGAGATAAGGTGATGTAATGGAACATGTCAGCTAAAGTGGAGTGTCAACAATTGGAGCAATGTACCTCCTCACCTTCCTCCAACTGTAGCAGGAGTACTGCGTTTCAACCACACATTATACTTTCAGAAAAGCGTCGGTTTATGTGTTGTTTTTACCTTAAAAGACCCGAGCATCATACACCGACTCAGTATGACGCGTATGATGCATTTACATGATAGAGATTTATTTCAGCTGAAGACGGTGTGGGTGAAGCGGGTCCTGCAAATAAACAGCTGGGTATTTTGGTGGGTCTACCCTCCACTACATCCCTGTATCGCAGTATCAATATTAGTATCTGGCAGACTTTTGGATTAGATTACACCAAAATATATCCAGTACTGTGCGTGCAAGTTTGCGTGTATGTGTACGTGTGTGTGTGTGTGTGTGTGTGTGTGTGTGTGTGTGCGTGAGCTGGTTCTCCCCTCGTGAGGAAATGTAAAACTTCTTGCTGTGTTATTTTTCTCTCCCCACCGTTTGTTCGTTTGATCTGTGTGTACATTATCTCCAGCTCTTTGAATTTGAATTTCACTGTCATGTACGCTCTTTTCATCACAGCCGACGGTTTTGCGGCTCTAATAATATTCAACTTTTAGGTCACAGTGGAATGCTAATTAGATTGCTATTTTAATTAATATGTCCCTGCAGGTTTCCGTATCAAATCAGTTTTAACACTGGATCGCGCACTTTGAGCCAATAAATTACAATAAAACCCCAAAATAAAACCACTTCAAAAAAAGGCGTTTTTTTTAAGGTGTACAGGAGCAGCGCTCGTTTGAACTGTGTTTACATAAATTGCTTATTGTTGCCTAATAAACTGCATAATACTCACCACGTTGGCTGCTGATTCAATAAGCCATAATGGATGTTTCTATTTGTGCTAATAAATCCACGCGTGAACCTGCTCGCTAGTTAAAAGCTGCAGCTCTGCCTGGTTCTTTCCGAGGCCATGTGGTGTTAAATGTTCTTTAAACAGTGGCAGATAAGTGCAGGTGTGTGGTAACATTAGAGACCGTGTGTGTGTGTGAGCGCTGCTGGTGGCATGTGAGGACTCAAAAGCACTTCGCCTTTCATCAGAGTGTTTGAGTGTAGTGATTTGTCTGTCAGTGTGTGTCTGTGTGTGTGCGTGCGTGCATGTACATGTACATGTTTCTGCTTGTGCATGAGTGTGTGTGTGTGTGTGTGTGTGTGTGTGTGTGTGTGTGTGTGTGTGTCCCCACCCTGGATCCTTAAATGCTTGTTTTGTCCTACAGCTCAGTGTGTCCCATTCATCATGTTGAGTGGGAATGGAGAGGCCTGGGATATGAGCACCGCTGTATTCCTCTCATAATCAAAGGTCATACTGGGGCCCCGTGTTGAAATTGCTTTACTTCACTGCAGAGGCTCGCGCACGCACATGCACGCACGCACACAGGCGCGCGCACACACACACACACACACACTTTAGTTGCCAAAGATATTGTTTCATTGCAGGAATGGCTCTAAACCAGTTTTAGTTGTTGATATCTTTCTTTAAATTTGTAATGTATTTCATATAACAATGCATCGTAACAAAATCAGCACACACAGAATCTGACCTTACCCTTTCTCTGAGTGTATTCCTCACCCCCATGTGGTCTTATCACAAATTAATTTTCTTAATGTCCGTCATCAATAAGATTAACAAACAGATTTTATTAGGATTTCGTTTTCTGCAGAACCTTATAAATACACTATTTCAACTTTCACTTTTAAATGTTTTCCAAACCATTTCCACCGACTATACCCCTGCTTTCAGGAGAACGGTGTACCTCCTTAAGTACAACAGATCCAGGCTTCGACTCAGTAAAGAAAATTGATATTCATGGACGGGGAGGGGGGGGAAACTATTTGGATGTTTATTATACTTTAAAATGAAGTGATGCGTATTTGGCTGCCTGCGAGGTAATTAATGTGGGGAAATCTTGAATTAAAGATGTAAATCCTGACACTTTGGCAGGGGGGCCGGTAAGGGACAGTGGTCTCCAAGGTCTGGATTATTCTTAGCGTATACCAATTAACACCATGTATCTTCTTTTATGTTCACTTCAATTAAGAGCCTTTACAATTTTTAAGTTCTTTTCTTCTCAGTAGTTAGAGAGTGTCAGAGACGCTGATCAAAGGCGGGCGCTGCACCATAGGTAACGCTGCTTTGCATAAAGAAATCTGCATATTGCTAAGAAGGTTTTCATTTGATTTTGCATGAATTAGAAAAGCCGGAGAGGAGCCGGTGGTAGATTGAGACGGGGGTGCACAAACACACCAGACAAAGCATTCAGCACTACAGCAAACTCTCATCATCAAACTCTTAAATCCTGGAGCATTTTAACTGCATTGTACCATATCAAGATGAAACAGACCAGACACCAGTTGAAATGAGCAATTCTGCTTTTTTTTTTTTTTTTTTGGTTTCCTGTTGTTGCTCCAGCTGTTGGATGTGTCCTGGTAGGGAGTGTAAAATGGAGGGTGGAGCTATGCTGAATTGGATTGCGGGGTTTTCGAAAAGGCTTCTGTTACAAGCTGTCGCTGACTATTAAGAGTGTTAATAAGGTTAAAGATTGTGCGCAGCAATGTTAGCACCCAATAACTCCGGCTCTTGAAGTAATCGCACCCTGATTTATGTGGGTGATTTCTGTACGGGTGTTTACCGAAGCGTTGCTTGTTTTCTTGATCACCGTTTTTTTAATGGGCCTGCTAACCAGTCCTGGTCTAATAGCCTTCCCCTCCACCCCGTCGCCTTCCTCATTTGTCTCTCTGCTATTTCTACCCCTTCTTTATATTATCCTGCTTTCAGCCCCGGGACGCACTGTCCACAATGGATGCCGGGGTCAAATGAGAAATCCCACAGTACACCCAGCAGTTACGGTCTTCTCTTATTTTCTTCAAACAATTCGGTGTTTTCGTGTTTTCGCGTGTGCGTGTGTGTGTGTTTATCTGCCTTTACACAGTCAGCGTTGAAAGCCTTTCTGCCAGAGTGAGTAGATGCTCTCTGGACCTAACACTAAAAAACAAAAAAAACAAACAAACAACCTGTTTACTCGTGGTAATCACTGCCACTGAATTGCATTACACTGTCAGCTATCAATAAATCAATGAGCAAATGAACTGACCAGCTATGAGGAATAGCCGTCCATTGTGTGCCCGTATTATCCTATTGATGTTCCACTAACGGTCGTCCTGGAGATATTGAATGCTATTTAAGCGAAGTGCTGACATCATAATAAAAGGCCGCCGTGAACTGGCCGGCTGTGCGGTTTGGGAGCTTCGGGCTAAAGAGACGGACGGCCTCTGAAGAAGAAAAAGAAAGGCAATCCTCAAAGTCAATACTGCAACCAAGTACTCTATGTGGTCGCATTTATTGAACATAATGAGACTACAAATAGCCCCCTATACAAAACAGGCCGCAACTGCACACACTCACACACAAGAAAGGCTCTATATTTATTATATTTATAAATAAATGAAACAATTAATAATCTGTTTTACAGTTTCTCAATGTGTCCTTGCCTTATTTTAAAATCTATCAGTGTAAACGTCTTTCCTTACCCTCCAAAAAATCTTGTGTAATATGTATTATAATTGACATTGCAAAAGTTTATTTTGAAATATACCCATATGCACTTTCACCTCAGTGTGTGTGTACATCTGACTTTTCTGACAATACTAGATTGAATCCATTGTTCAGGACTTTATACAAAAAGGGTTGGCAAATTCAGACATCAAAGCGTTAAGTTGGGTGCTATGTCTCTGTAGATATGTGTTTTCATAACCCCGGTGTCTCAAAGTATTATTAACAAAAATCTTTTGCTCAGCCTTTTGCATTTCCAGGGCCAATAATACAACTTGAAGAGGCTGCATTGGTGCTAGCATGCAGCACACACAGGATAGACAGCCATCTAGTGTTGTAAATTGGCAGATGCACTAATCCGCTGAGGGCACTGGCACTTTACTGTAGCCTATACACTGTGTTTCACATTCATTTGGTTTTAAGGGCCACAAATGAGGGATGTTTCAGTTCAAGCAGATGAACAGAAAAAAAACCATCATATTAAACTAACAAAGTCTTGATTAGCAACTGAGTTATTTGTTGTGTGCCATCATTACACCCACAAGTTGGGAAAAAATAAACCCTCGTACGCTTTTGTTCTCTGGGACCAGGCACAGGAGGAACGCTAATGGTCAGTGTTCAGAAGTTGTCCTTTCAGCCCACACAGAACACAGCACACCCTGGTTTAGCCTAATAGCTAGCCTGCTGTGAGAGCTTAACCTCTCCCAGGGACACTACTGAAATAACAAGACATCGGCTGCTGGAGACTGTGTCCACCTCCTTTTACGCTAAACCTTTCTTCGCTATTTTGTTGTACCCCGTTTACCGAAACAACCGCAGAAAATGATGTTTTTTGTTAATGTATGCAACCCAAATAAACAAAGATCATAAACAAATGTGTGCTATTGTGTGCATATTGGGAGCATGAATATGTATTTGCTGAGTGTTCAAACAAAGACACAAAGGGAGGCCCAACCTGTTGTTGGCTCAGCCCCTTTTTTCCCTGCTGTGAAAACCCTGCTCCCTTAATAATCACACATCATTATGACAATAGATGTTAGGCAAAACACATAAGCCATGCACAAATCAAAGAGACAGAAACACAAGTGCACACAAGCACGCACGCATAGAGTATTACACCTGTTGGATGAAGACCTACTTATTCTACCTGTTATAATCATGCAATCTCAGAGTTTATTAGTTTGACAAAAATCTAAAATGAGATGTCAAACCAAAAAAAAACAGTCAATAATCTCACATTTTGCACCGTTTATCCCATCCTTCTTCGTGCACCCTACCCTTCCCCTTTCAGTGCTGTGCAGGTCTCGGCCCCTGTAGCCGTGCACACACAGACCCTTTAATCTAATTGCTTTTCATTGATCCTGTCCGATCAGGTGGCTAATGTTCATCCTTTTCCAGTGCTGTCTCCCAAGCCCTTCTGCCTGTCCTGATGTGAGAAGTGTGTGTCCTTTTCACTACATATAAAACAGACATTTCTTCACCAGACAAGAAGGCAGCGAGACCGAGGGGAATTTGTTTTTAACGCTCTGTGAACATGTTCCATCAAAAACTTTATAAGGGAAACATTCTGTTTGCCCGTGTGCGTGTGTGTGTGTGTGTGTGCGTGTGTGTGTGTGTGTGTGTGTGTGTGTGTACACGCTCATATGTGCCTTATAAGTAATTGCTAATGCACATGCATGAACCGGCAGGATTTCTCCTGGTCTGTTGTCAGTTCCCATGCGGGCCGGCCTGGGAGGCATGTTTGTGTTTGCGGCGTTGTTTTAAACATGTTGTTTCATACACTGCGGACGGGCTGCCAGACAGAGAGCCTTCACTGCCCAATAACAAAGACAAGACGAGAGTCTGTGTGTCTTGGACAGGAGACAGTACAGTAATGAGTCTTTGTTTATTTTGGACGACAGACAGTGAGGCTCATCCTGTAAGGTGAGCCAGACCGAGGATTTGGGACTGGAACCCAAAGCTCCACCTAAAGATCATATGATGTCAGCATCTGAAGTGAAGGCCAGGCCAGTGTGTGTTGGCAGACGCCGAGCTGGAGGAGTTCTGAAGGATATTTCAGTTTGTTTGACTAGCACTGCACAGCACATACCTTAGGCTTTTTTTTTCAAAATACACTACGTGCATGCACACAGCCACACACACGCACACACCTCTTCCGTCTCTGGAGCTGTATCGTAGCGTCGGTTTAATATGCAGTCCAGTTCTTGGTGGTATCAGATCAATGGAGAGGGTTTCAAATCAGACAAGGCTGCTGAGACAGACAGAAGAAACGATCTCTGGCGCACATTAAGAGAACACTTCCCTTCCTCTCAAGATCACAGTTATTCCTTTGTGTTTGATGGAGCCATAAAATAATCCTCAATTGTCTTGTGATGCTCATTAAAAATATTAACTTTAAATGTGGAGAGGTTTTGTGCTCTAAGTTGTGGGATCGGGTTGCTTTGAAACTAATGGCCTAATTACAGTAACTTAATGCATTATTATACTCAGCCATCTCTGGATAGAACTGAAACGGTAACCTTGACTACTGCTACTTTGTTTCCGATCCCTGCACCAATCTTTTACGAAAAGCAAAAATGGGAATCGGCTGTTAAGATTTTCCATTCTTTCAAGACCACTCTCAGAATCTGACGTTATGGTACATTATGGCCAGACACTTCTTCATCAATCACTTGCCTCACATATTGTTAGTATTATCTTAGTTACTGTCTAGGAAATGTTTTGTTGTGGATGTAAGGAGGCCGAGTATAACAAAGGCAATTCAAAACTGAATGACTCAAGAGAAAAAAATAAAATTAAAAACATATTAACGTAACGACTTTATCCTACGGTGTGGCCTGATACACCTAGCTTCTAGTTTAACTTCTAGTTACACAAACATCCTACATCTATGATCTATACATCCCACTTGATTTATACTCTAACTGTTTCATATATATTGTATAAGGAGGCCATCAATTGCATTGCAGCCGACTCCTTTCAAGCCTTCCCTGCTTTTCTCCTGCATTATGCAGTCCATTCCTGAAGTAGCAGCCTTCCTCTACATGCAGACACGCCGACCACTAACACGCCACGCTAATGTGATGTAAAAATGAATGATGAAATTCAAGGAGGCCAAATGAAAGAGAAACTCGTGTGGGTGTGTGTGTGTGTGTGTGTGTGTGTGTGTGTGTGTGTGTGTGTGTGTGTGTGTGTGTGTGTGTGTGTGTGTGTGTGTGTAAATGCAGGCCCTAGCCTGAGCTCGTGCGTGTTCAAAGGTGAGGCCTTGGGTGATAGAGAATAGGCTTCCTTTACCTCCTATAAGTACAGAAGAGGATAAAAGCCAGCTGTAATGACCTTGGTATAATGAAGGCCTGCTGATTTCCATGATTTTCTTGCTTTCATGCCACAAATCTGCTATTCCACAGGAGGGGCGAAAAGGAAAAAGAGGGAGCTTTGTCTGGCGTTAGCAGCCGACAACATCAGAATCGAACACAAACTCTCGTTCCCATGTTCAAGTCATTATGGAAAAGATTATTATCGCCAGACAAATTAATAGATGAAACACATTTTTCTAAATGGGTTGCTCGTTTTTTTAGGTGACCAATTTGCGTGCAATTTCCTTAATTCATGAAGTTATTTAGAAAGTGATGTAATGCTTGTTCCTTTTTATCTTGAAAGCGAACGGAGCATCTAGTCGAGGGCTTCTCAGTGCAGCTAATATGGCACAACGAAATGAAAGGCTTCAAAAGAGCTTTTCCACTTGGAGTTGATGTAGTGCTGTGGCCAACCTCCAAATATGATTAGACTGCAGTAAACACAACAATAGAAAACAATAAACAACTAGTAATTGGTGTGATCTTCTGTTCCAACAAACTCTTTCTTGATTCGCTATGAATTACGGGCATTAATGTTCCTGCATGCCATGCCCTTCTGAGGATATCAAAAAGCCCCAGCTCTTACTTGATGGGCTTGTCTCATTAAAGGAGAAACGGAGGCCTATCTGGGAAACTGATGTACATTCAGCTGACTAACTGGCACGACCTCGCTTCTAATCCACGCTTGATGTGAGGTGAACATACTTTAACAGACTCATGTGAGTGAGTGTTGTTTGTGTGTTTGTACATGTAGGTGTGTGTTAGGGTGTATGAAAGTGTGTGTGTGTGAGAGGGAGCGTGTGCAAGAGAGGTATCATCATGAAGCATACCAGGTGAAGTGTGCCCCCTAGAGGCAGCAGTACTGCATACCACATTCTTGCATTATATCACTACTAGTTTGAGAAAAAAAAATTGGATTTTGCACTGGCAGTCAATGTTTAGATTATGATTTACCATGAAACAACATATTACATGTCGCACATAAATATTGTGCGTGTCGCTCATATATCTGAGATCATTGTGAAGAGAAAAGCAGCTCGTCTCTGCATCCTCACATCCAGGTTTTTTGCTTAGCTCTCCATCTCCACTACATGATACCTCTTTCATTAATATATGATGAGAGAGAGAAAATCTCCAAAGACCTCAATAGGCAGAGGCATTGTTTCTCTTTTAAAGTCATCTCGGATAGAAGGAACAAACTTCAGAGAGCTAGTGATGTGTCTAATGAAAGACGTCTCCTCCTCTGCGGCTCCATTTCGCACAGCGTATTAGGAATCTAAATGTTGACTGAAGACGGTTTGATTCTCTCTCTGTGATTTTCTTAAGGAATAAAAACAGTGTAGCGTGTTTACAGTGTAGCCATGAAAGAGCTATGAGAAAGCTCATCACCACCCAATGCCATTTTAGGAGGCAGAACGTGAGGTTCACTGTTTCATACCAGAGTTCAGTTGAAAGCCATATCAAACAGAAAATGTTTAAGACCAAGATCAAAGCAATTCACAGTCAAAAATATCACTAGACCAGCAACATTCTTGCAAAATTTGTACTATTTGCTGGCAGTTATTTCAACAATGCCTGGCTATTATTGGAAATCAGATACAGAGAAGAAATATATCCTCAAAAATATCCTGACTCTGAGAGGGCCAGGCGCAAACACCACTAAAACACACTTGTGGGTCATCCTGGTGGCTCAGATGGATAAGCTGTAGACTATGGAACTGTGGCGTCTCAGGTTCAAATCAGCCTGAGACGTTTGCTGCATGTCTTCCTCTCTCTCCCACCTTCCCTGTCTCTCATCACTGTGAACTGTCTAATCAAGTAGAAATGCCATAAAAAAAATAATTCTGCTCCCCAGGAAGACATTTTTGAAAATCTGCTTTTAAAAAGTCATTTTGTACAATGGCTTGTACATAACCTTTAAAGAGAGAAAATACACTTGCATTTGTGACCTCTCACTGAGATTAATATGTAACCCAAAATTAAAATGAATTATGACATTAAACAATTTGGAATATCAAACAGGGCCCTACCAAAGTTTCATTGTTTAGGCAGATAGTTTCAATTTCCATTTCCATTTCCCTGCAACTAAAAAAACTCCATATTAATATTTCTGGATTATGTTACTCAATTTATACAAAATAGTTAGAGCTGATATTTAGTAAATTAAATGTCCACTTTAAATTAAATGTCCAACAAGTTGCACTGTTTTATCAATTAGTCAATGCACAGGGTGAAACCACACTAGGCTGCTGAAAGTGAAGAGGCATTTTGAGAGTCATTTTAGTGATAATTTGGCATGCTATTTTAAAAATATGGTTGACATTCGGAGAAAAAGTAAAAGAAATTCTCAATGCAGTTTGGTATCTCTCAATTTCAGCAGTTTTTTTCATCTGAAGGAGATTTATCTGCAAACTTTGGATGCAGAGGTTTGATGTCTTATTATTTCATGGAGGATGAAAACATGTGGTCTTAAATGCTCACATACTGCTGACCAATGTAAGGTCTTGAAGAGAGGTAAGGCATGTGCTACGGTATGTCAACATTACTTAGCACATGCAAACATCGCCAAAGGTGCAAAGAAGTTTGCAGTGCTGCCCCTTTTAAGTACAGGTTTTATTAAAACTCTTATCTGCTTGTAGACTGCAAAGCTTTGACTGGGCACTACTGATATAGTATTACGGTTTTCATTGTTTTAATTGTGCGGTTGATGAGGAGAACCTTGCTGGGGGGGTAATTGTGTAAAGAGTGGGACAAAAAGAGTTGTGCACTGACTGCTAATTCCTAATCTATAGTAGAGAGATAGGAAGCCAAAGTCATGAAAACGAGGAATGTCAAATAAACATTCTCTCCAATTAGAATACAATTATAAAATAGTAACCTTTCTTTCTCACAGTAGATGTTCAAATCGTGTTTATTTTCAAGCTCTATTCTGTATACATATTGAATTCTATTGGCATAACATTAGCAGCCAACCATTTTGTTCTGGGTCTTTTGTGGAATTGGGGGAAAGCCGATACACTTAAAATTAGTTTTGAATTATTCAGAACGGAGAGGCAATACATTTGTTTGGAAATCAAACTTTGCAAGAATCTGAGGGAAGTTTTACATAGCCTGGCAAATCAACCTTTTGCCTATTCTACTGTGCATGGACTATGATACAGTCCAAGTAACTCTCTACAGTGCATAACAACAACACAACACTTTCAACTTTACTCACTTTCCTAATTAGAGCAGATTGCTTATCGCCCACTTCACAGACAGCACATATAGCACAGCTGACAGCAGTAAGGGAGCGCTGCACACATGAACTCCTCACTAACACTTTCCTACGCTAACCAGCTGTCCCCCTGTGGTTTCAGCCTCGGCCAAACCTTTGAAATGTCCTTCAAGGCGTGAAAAAACAACATGCACACAGCTTTGGGTAAAATCTTATTTGTACACTGTAATTACACTTTGAAAAGTTGCAAAGTTTAAAGTTTCAAGACCTTCACTTTTCCTCCTCTCATTTCTGATATTGATTAGGGTCTAAAACACATGTAAGGCTCACTATTCCCAAGAACAAAGGCGTTTCTGATTACGTTCTGTGCCTCAGAAAACTTTGAATGTTTCATATTTTACTTACTGCTGTTATCAAGGGAAGCAATCAGGAGAATTCAGTCAATAATTTTCACAAGCGTACAGCCAGCATTCATTTGCTCTTAACAAAAAAGCTACAGGCGCTGTGTGTTTGTGTGTGTGTGTGTGTGTGTGTGTGTGTGTGTGTGTGTGTGTGTGTGTGTGTGTGTGTGAGAGAGAGAGAGAAAGAGAGAGAGAGACCAATACAATACGTCAACATGTAATTGTGGCAATAGTATGTCTTATCAAGAATATACATTACATTCTTGCTGCCCCCGCACCACCCCCATGTTATACCTCAGTAATGATGCTCCGATAAAATTAAATACAAGTATTGGTAATAAACAGTTAGATAATAAATGACACATTTTAAGGAAAAGTTCTATAAAATAGAAGCATTGGAGAGCTGTCTGGAAAATACCATTTTGAAAACTATCTACACAGATTGGTTTTTTTTATTTATGTTGGGGGCAATAATTCCTCATTCACACCACAGTTTAATACATCACTCTACATCAAATTGTTAAAATGGCTGTGAAATCAATTTAATTACCCAGCAGCATTGTATTCACAGAGACTTAATTCAGTTTTTGGTTTTGGTTGCAATACTTCATAAGTGAAAATAATTCAAAAACAAAATGTTATTGTACAATTAATGCCTCAGCGTGTGATCGTATGACCTGCTCCACTAATTCACAGAACTAGTTGTTATATGGTAACCACTGAACTACAATCTGCAAGATATGAACACATACAAAATATGTTTCTTCAGCTCTTAAAATGCATTATAGTCATGTATTGGCTGTGTGTGCCTGTTTTTATGCATAATAGCCGGTATGATGTACAGACAGGGAATGTTCCTTCCTGCAGAAAACAAAGCTTTGCCTTTTTTACTGTGAGTGTCAAATATGGTGCCCATTATTTAAACTGACCTTTCGTTGTGATGCTGTCTATGCTGGGGATGAAGTAGGGGAGCCACGATGTCTGGGCCCACTCCTCCCTACAGTAATCAATAAGACTGTCCAGCTCCATACTCACCATCCGAGTCCAGCTGCTTCTATATGGGGAGAATAAGGGCAAAGGGAGAGAAAAGAGAAACTGGAATGAGGCACAGATGTATCATTGTTATTCATGCAAGGAGAAGCAGGATCGAGTTTATAAGGGACTAAATTGAACGCACAGGAGCAGTTTCCTGGAAACTTCAATGTACTTCAATGAAAAGCAACTCAAGCACGGTTTATGTAAAGCATAAAACAAATCAAAAAGGAATGTAGATGATATACATATACATGTAAGGAACACATAATTAATATAATTATGTAAAACAAAGTGTATGTACATGCGTGTGCTTGTGTTCACGGCCTACTACTAGTAGTTCAACTTCAACGGGGAGATCTGGAGCCGATATGGGGGAAAAAAACTTAAGTTACAACACACCTCACCTGAAGTCTATATGTTATCCGTAATGTTTCAGTGGATTCAAATTTTGCTGGACAACAAGATGAGGTTGATGAAGGGGCCATACTCAGGTGAGCAGCAACCACATTTTCCCCTGGAAGAAAACTGCTGCTGAAGGTCTCGCGTTAGTAGCGCTTCCTGGTTACCAAGGGAACGAGAACTCGAAAAGTTGCGCTTGTCTGCTTTTGCCCGGCGAAATGAACACAGGGGAGACATAACAAGTCTGCTACTTGCAGGTGATTGAACGTGCTTGCCATAACGACTTTGATCAAAGGCATGTAGCGTTATGTCCATGTATCCAGCGTTACCGTCCACTCACTCCCTGGGGTTGGTGTGTGAATTAGCCAGCTAAAGTTAGCTTGCTAACTTAGCTACTTTAGCTAGTGTTAACGTTATGGTAAGCGGTGCATTGTCACTGTTGTTGCTGCTCCTTGCTTTTAACCTCATTGTTACATGCTATACCGGCGTGGACTATTGTTTGTTGATTTCAGCTCATTTAAAGTAAGTTAATTCTGAGTATATGTGTTTCTTATTACTTTGGCTAAGCTACCGTTATCAGGTTAATATAGCCTTGTCCCAGGTTAACGAACTTGCCTTTAGGCTAAATCATTGACAGTTCGCGCGGAAACTCAATAGTGGCTCCACCAGTTTAAACTGGGGCAACATACACAAGGCTACTACTAACGTTAGCTGTCTGTCTAACCAACTATCCACTACAAGCAAACTAGTCAGCTACTTTGTTACAAAGTCATACTCTCAGCGTCAATCATTGATTATCTGCTGGATACCTTGCTCAGATCCTGTGTACTATTGTCTGGAACAGCTTATATGACTTGTGTACTTTATTCTTCTTTCTCTGCAAAGGTGCTGTGGTCAGAGTAGCCAGTAGGTGATATTCTACAAAATGCCATCACCACAAGTCCTCCAGCCAGCTCTTAATATGAAGGTGGATGAACTCTTCCTCGACTGGTTGAGTGAGCCCACCACCCAGTCATTCCTCAAAGTTTACCTCGACCTTATCAAAAATGGACAAAACATTGATTTGGTGTGTGTGGACGCCAAGGACAAAAGGTCGTTAGCCTTCAATGAGAACAACAATGTGACATCCCAGAGGAACCTTGCAGAGAGAAAGGCTGTCCCTCTTAGTACTCCCTCCAGCCCCCCATCCACCCACACACTGCCCTCCGGGAGTAGCAGTAACGCCAGGGTGGCAGGACCCAATGGCAGAGTTCTACGGAGGTCCGTCAGCACAAAGAAGGTAAAACTAACCAGATGGTAATCTGTTGAAGTGGGATGGAATGATGGCAACTTGCATGCAACCTTTTGGCCTCTATTCCTGAGCTTATTATACTATCCAAACTTCTATGAAATAGCATAACAGGTTTAAACAAGACTTCAGAGAGCTTATGCCATAGGGCTTTCACCTAAGCTTCCACTCAATAACAAAACCAACAGGGTGTGTCTAACTGTCAGTTTCTGCCTGTTGGGAGACAGGGTGTGTGGCAAGATCACACATTCTCAGCATGCTCTGTCTGGCAGCAAATGTGTCACATTTTGTGCTACAATTGTACACCTTGGGTGCAGTGATACAGTCAACACAATGTCACCTTGAGATGGACTTACTTGTTGTTGAAACGGAATTAGTTTTGAACAAGTACATGCCAAATCTGCCAACTTGGCTACCACACTGAGGTATCATGGCCTATTCATCCATTCTTGCTCCTAAATCCATCAAGCACTGCAGGCAAAGTGATTTAGGTTACTGGGGTGATAATTGGTCTTTTTGCTTATCTGATTTATTTAATCCCACCTGGTTGTTTATTGATTGTGGTTTCTAGATAAACACTCTGGCCCCTCCTTCTAGCTAAAGGACTATCATCTGGGATCTTTTATTTTCCTAGTCTTGCCACAAGAGGCTGCTGAGTAGCCTACAGTAGTGAAGGCAGTGAAGGGTAATCCACTCCTCATTACAATGTCCGCGATGGAGCCTGCATGTCTGTAAGCGAGCATATGTATTGACTATTAGGAAAATACTTTCCAAATGTTCATGCCTCACCCATGAATTAGTGTGGTATGAGAGGTGGGAGCATCTGAATCCGGGCTATCCCTGGCACTCTAATAACTCGCTTGTATTGATGGTCTGGCCTTGCAGGGCCAAGCATGTTCAGATTGGGGTCTCCAGAGGTAGAAAAACAATTTAAACGCTCAATATATTTTGTGTGTGTCTGTTTGAGGATTCCCACTCCCGCTAAACTGCAGGGTAGTTTAGCGGGGGTAGAAGTGCAGGGTAGAAGAGTGGCCTAGTGGTAGACTATGGACATTAGTGTATGTGATGACAGTGAGACAGTCAGACAGCTGGTGGCATGTGCTCTCAGACACTCCACCTTCTACATGTTGTTGACATGTTGAGTGCAGGCGAGAGGAGACACTCAGCTGGTCACTGGTGGTGACTGGTCATCCTCTGTTCACACTCAGACCAAAACACCAGCGCTGGAGAACAAGATCTGAAGTTAGAGTCTGAGCAAGACATTTGTCTGTTTTAGATGTGCATGTTAACAGTCCTCAGTTGAACATGTGAGGGGAAAAAAAAAAAAACAGCTAAAATAACCTGACCATAGGAGTGAACAGAATAGAACAGAAGACAAGCAGTGCAAAAGCATCACTCAGGCTCCCTCTCTGTGGATTTCAGATTACTGTCTTTCTCATGAGAGACATCTGTTGGCAATGAATCTCTGCCATGGACGCTCCCCCTTTCTGTCTCTCTATTTAACATGGGTCCACATGGTGAAATGGTAAGAGGTTTGACAGATGTGAGTGAGCTTTTTGATTTCCACCTTCATGTCTCTTTCCAGTCAGCTCCACCCCCACCACCAAACACACACACTTAATATGGAGCAACTGCTGGACAGTTTGTGTATTCTGCTGTGACGTGTGATGGCATGTGCCCACACTGTGTCACTTCATATTAAAGGGATTGTGATCTGGTATAAAGTGATACTTCTATTTAAAGACAGCCAAATTATTCCTGAATACAAATGCATTCTTCAAAGGATTAGTGAAAAATTCAATTAACGACATGCTGATGCTGCCTGGAACAGCTGGCCCAACTTTGACACCAGACACCGATATAGATAGCCTCGGTTCCCTTGTGTTGGCATTAAATACCCAGAACTGAGCCAGTGAGATGAGGTGTGGCAGCACATTCATCCTCTGTGTACTGTAAAACTACGCCTATCAGATTTTGGTCATTGCCAGAATAGGTGGCGGTTGATCATTCACTCATGCTATGTCTGAATCGGCTCCTAGTAAAGGCATGGCTTTCAGTTCCACTGTGTAGATCAACACCTATGATCAAGCATAATGATACATTCAGCTCAGGGTTCGGTTCAATACACAATACTGGACTCATGGTTCATTTTGAGCAAAATCTGAATAGGCAATTATGTCTGGGGAAAAATCCTTTTAATTCCTGAGGAAAATACAAAACAAAGGTGCAGACCATTAACAGGGTGACTGCAGGTTTCTGTACGTTGAATTTAAAACCTTTTTAATGTCCATCTTGTCCCCTACTATCTCTAAACAGTAGTAAGTTTAGCTGGGCTGTGAGACACTGAGTGATGACCCAAGCTAATAATTCCTGGATTTAGCATCCCAGGCTATTTCTCAAGGTATCTTTTTATAACATGCTTGGTTGGACTCAGCAACCTGGAAGCTATTTGAGGCAGAGGTTAAGGGTCATATTATCGGTTGCTGGACCTATCAGAGAGACCCCAAGTACTAAACTGTTTACTGCAAGTGGTTTTTATCAGCAAGCCTCAGCAAGAAAATGTTTCCTAATATGTCAGCTAGTTTTCTTACCCAATTATTATCAGTCTTGATAGGCCTGTTGTTTGTTGTTTGGGCCCTACTTTTAGCGTAAGTCCACGTTGACTGTTTTACACTTACATAATGACACCAATACATTCCAGCCTGCCCATGCTATAGACTTTTCTCTTTTTATCTGCCGCTAATCTGTAGCTCATATGGTTAGTGTTGTGACCTTTTGCTCCACTTCTGGTGCCATGTAGGCTGTATAGATTTTTCAACAAACCTCCATGAACAGTGTCAGGCTATGCTATTACATTATCACTCTTATGCAAGCCAGCTGATCTGCTCGCATCATGTTCTGCTTGGCCCTCCTCTAAGCCCACCATGTTGCTGGTGAAGTAGGCCCTATTTTTGGCCCAGGTTCACATGTATCCTAAATCCCTGTCTCAGACATCAGATTGGGGAGGCTCGAGCTGGGACTTTCTGTATTCCACTACTGCACCAGTGCTGTGCCCATGCTGTTTCCCAGTTCTGGCTCCCTCCCACTGCTGTGAGACAGTTTTGGTAGCCTCTGTGGCATATCTTACTGGTTCCATCAGTGATGCTGATTTTGTATCCAGCAGAACTCAATAGTTGTGAAATGCCATGTAGGCTTGTATTGACAGGTTGGGGAAAGCCCCGAGGGGACAACTTTAATTAGGATTCACCAACCTTTCTGTAATATATTTCTTTCTGCTGTAGTTGTCTATCTGCCCTGTATGTTCTCTCTTGAATATTCCCCTATTGGAGCAAAAACATTGACTTCCAAGTTGGTAGCAGCTACAGGGAAAACACTACCTCAGGTTCCAGTGCTCTGTGACCTGGCCTTTCTGTCAATTGTCTGATGGAAATTATGACATCTAGACCTGCCACTGGTCACTAAGTCATAATCTCATCTGTTATGTAATGAACTGACTGGACACATCAGATTTGTAAGTTTTCAGATTAGACATATTAGTGGGTCAGACGCAAATCTGTAGCTTTTCTGTCTGTTACAGTGACCTATTATGGTGTGGTCAGTGTTGCTTCGCAGCCTGGCTGTGTGCCCTGATTGATAGTTGCCTCTGAGGGTGCTGTTGTTTGGACAGCCTGCCAACAATGGCCCTAGGCTGAATTGGTGAGTGGTGGGTTGGGAGCTTGTCCATTCTGGTTTTCCTAAGGGCACATGCTTGCTTCATACCATCCTGTAGTAGGCTTCCATTCAGAACGTGTGTGTGTGTGTGTGGTGTGTGTGTGTGTCATTGTTGGCTGCCCTCTTGGAGACTGATCTCCAATTCTCTGTCCACATTGCAGATCATACCATGTGTGCCTGTATTTTAATCCACCAAGAGGCAGTTGTCGCGTATGTAAACCAACAGATCATTATCTCACCGTATGATAATGCCTCTGTTTATGGAACGAACTTCAGATTTTGTTTGCTCTAACACACACACACACTGAATTGTATTACTTGTGCACTGACAGTTTCATGTGATCTAGGAGGTTTTATTTTGGCCTTGGGGCTTTGCTTTTCATATTTGGTTTGAATTGATGAGCGTTGGGAGACAGAAAAAGGCAGACTGCGTGAAAAGCCGTCACACAAATGGCTTATCAAGCACGTGCAGTGTCCTGTTTGGGGGATAACAGGAAGTGGGTTTGAGCTGAAACCCGTGGAAGAATGTGGACTCTGTGATCCTGTCATCTAAAAATACTTATCATTTAAGTTCGGCTGTGCTTTTCTTTTCACACCTACATGTTTATAGTCCTATACAGCGACAGTGGCAACATACCACAGGGTGCTTTCAGCTTCTCTGTACAACACTGCACTCATGCACACAAACATGGGTTTATTTACATATAGTCTAAATTGTTTACGTACATTTTATACACATAAAGCTAACACACACATCTCTATACCTTTTCTCCTTAATTAGATGTGTTTACAAAACAGTAGGTGTTCAAGCGCAGGGGTTCCCTGTGCACAGTCAGCCCTCCTCTCAGTGCGGGTAACCCCAGTGCCGTTAGATCAGCGTATTTAAGGAGAATTGATGTAATTGCTGTCAGTCCAGGACAGAAGCGATGGGAAGAGGATGTTTGTCTGAGGACTAAAGATACACCCTTGTTTCTCCAGATCTGGTTTCTTGGGTTGCCCAAACAGTGCTTGCTCGTGCTTTTAATAGGCGCCGACTGGTTCGGCCATCATTCTTTGAATTTGACACTTCCCCCCATACCGCCAACTTGGGCCCATCAACTATAATAAGACGTGGAATGGCTGGCAGCCCAAGCCCGCAAAGGGAAGGCAAAACAAAGGAAGACCACCACCAGATGGGATCCAGAATAGTTGAATGTATGCTTTTTTAGTTATGTACTCATCATGTAGTGATTTGGCCTACGCGGCTGTCAGCTCCTTTTTATCCGTCAGGAAAACTAAGTACCCAGGTTCATTTATTTCATTTCCCATACCTGATTAATTTGACTTTGTCTGTTCTTTGTCCCAGTAATTTATACTCTGTTGGGCAGATTTAGTAAAGGAATGCAGTGACTTTTGTTAAAGTCCAGCATTTCCAGGGCTGTCATAACATTAAAAAAAAAGAATAGCTTGAATTTTTCCTGTTAACAGTTGGATGTACTGGCCAGAGGAGGGAGATCCAGCTTGCAGGGCTCAGAGCAGAAGCAAGATTTTCTTTGAAGCATTAGGTAATGTGGGAACTGTTCAGCGTAGAAGCCAGTGAACAAGAGCAATGTGTCATCTTGGCATTCAGCTGCATCCCCTTCATTGGGATCTGCGGCTGCTGCAAGCTACAACAACAGGTCTGTCTCTTTACATAACCTTCTATGATCACTGAGGAATGCAAACTGGAAAGGGCAGATCCACCGCACACACACCCCTCCCATCCCATGGGTACACTCGCTGACTCCCGCGCGCACACAAACACTCCTTATCTCACCAGTACCTTTGAGGCTAGCGCTCTCTGACCCTGCACAGTGTGTGTGCATGTTGTGTAGAGACTGGGACAAAGCAGCAAGCAGAGCTGAGGTTGTGCGGCCAGATCTGGACTGGGAGAGAGAGTCACAGTAGCAGCTGCTCCCCTGTATTAAGAGGCTCTCATTCTGACATAGGACAAGCTCAGGGACACAGACACAGAGGACTTCTGCTGCCACCACAGCCTTGTGCTTATCGAACTGACGCTAAGTACAACTGTGTGATTTGTACAACCGGGAGGATAATATTGGATTGTGTGTTGTATGTGTGTGTGTGCCCCGTCCTGTCTGGCGCGAGGATGAGGATGAAGGAGCTGTCTCTGCGTCAGGACCCTGACCTGAGGAAGGAGTTGGCTCTGCTGGCACGCGGCTGTGACTTTGTCCTGCCCTCCCGCTTCAAGAAGAGGCTCAGAGCCTTCCAACAAGGACAGGCAGGTGTTTGTATCTGAGTCTACTACCACACAGGGTTTCCTGGTTTATCTACCAGTGGCCCGGTCCATTCATGTGGATAGATACTGCTGGCTTTCTAACTAACAACTCTTGGTTTAAAAAGTCTCTCATTCAAGGCAGGCTGGTGGGCATGATAAACTTAGCCTATTGCATTGTAGTACAGTTCTGTCTGTATTATGGGATAAAATATTACTGTTGTAGCTGTTCCTCTCTGTTACTCATTATGAGGTGGAACTATGATTACTGTAGTAGTCAAAGCCAGGTATGCTTTTGGCTGTAGTCCTACCTGGTCTGCAACACAGGACAGGTCAGCAGTTACGTCAGTTTTTCTTCTGTTCTCAACATATTGAAAAGTTGAATCATGGGCATACCACATACTGCACTTAATACCTTGTAAACGGTGCATATATCATCACCAGATGATATATTGTTGAAAGGTTACTACTACTGTGGTCATATTTTTTGTTTTGGGTACTCTTCATTCATACAGACAAGAGATGAAGCGAGCCATAGTTCTTAGGATGAAGTTTGTCCTTGGCCACAATGTTGTGCTCAGCTGCTTCACTATCCCTAGTAGGACTCCACCATTGTGAATGTGCAGAATATCATGGGGCTTAGTGTGCTTAGGAGCTCTGCTAGCGGTTAGCATGAAGGGAGAGAGGGGGACAGAGCATGCAGGGCAGCAGGAGATGTTTATGTCCTTTTATAGCCATGGCTGACACCCACGCACATAGGACAGAGGAGAGCAGAGGATCAGCATTTATCACTCAGCGTGTTAAACTGAGCAGAATCCCACTGACAGAATACAACAGAAAATCTCCAAACAGTCAATGCCAACACATAACACACACACATACCATACAAGGGCCCTTCCAGGTGGAAGGCTGGACATGGATAGATTTATCCCCCATGTATGTTTACTTCTGTAACCTTAAGATTTAGGATGATAGTGTTGTGAAATCTTCATTTGGGGATTGTAGATGCTCTTGCAGACATGATGATGTGTGTATTTGTCAGATCCAACCATAGGCGCTAACTATGGGTAGGTTGTGCAGGACCATAACAAACACGTAGTATTTTTATCTCTTAGCAGAGGACTGTGTGGGTGTGTTTTATGTGCTTATTAAAGACCATGGAGAAGGATCCACTGGACAAATTCTTGAGTCATGTAAATAGTCTTTGGGAATGAGGTAATGATTAAGAGCAATGCAACCACTAACCAAGCTGTATTTAGCAACCGGATAATATGTGGAACATCACAAAACACACATTTGGATTCTACTTAGTTTTGGATTTTTATGTGTGTTGATATGAAAACTTCTTCAATGAAACATTCTTCAGTGATTCAAAATGAACAGCTTTGCATGTCACTACAGCAATGGTCCTTCTTGGCTGACAGAGAGAAGGTTGTGCCATTGAATATGATATCCTAACAGCATGCCTGCTATGCTCAGTAGGTCTTTGTAAACCATACTGGTATGGCATCAAATTGATCATGACAGGTAGGCCTGGGCCTAATGTTATTGCAAGATGTCATTGTTGTTAAACTTAAAAGGGGAGATTAGTTTCCAGTGTCTTGGTTATAGAACTTAATAGCACATGTTGCAGTTACCCAAAGCCCTAGCAGACAAAGCTGTCATTTTTGGTTCTATGTGGAAGCAGTTTCATGGACACACACACTCACAGCTGTGTGCAAGCTCTGACATACTTAGGGTTTTAAGTTACTGAGGACTGCGGCACTTTGGAATGACATTCGTAGGAGTTAGTTGGGATTGAGCCGGACACATTCAGGGAGCAGAGAGAAACTGGGCTCAGCCTTGTATTCAGTAATGGCTCATAGACAACAGAGCCCTAACCCCTACTGTACCCTCTGTCTACATACACAGAGCACATGCCTGCCCTGCTTCTATCTCCAGAGCTGTCATGAACAACTGCTGTTTGCCCGTAATCAGGCCTGCTATTTAAACCCAGCCAATGTGGCTCTGCTCATTTTATCTGCTTCTCTCTCGTTCACTCACTCTTTCTCTCTGAGGCATGCATGTTCTCTCTTGTCATGGACACAAATGCAATGTGGTTATCTAGTCATTTGCTTCCACTCCCCCTCACTGGCTTACACACATGTATACACGTGCACACACAATCATATATATACACACACATTCCCCTTTCTCTGCCCAGGCCATCATCATCATTATCTGTGCACACTCCACAAGTTTCACCATAGCCATTTGTTTCGTCTTGGATGTCTGACAATATTGCCTTTGACCCTGAAGTTAGCACATTCATGCTGCAAGTTGAGAAATGTTGCGTTGCTTAGCCAGGAATTAATTGCTCAGTCTGGACAAACCTGATTTTATCTTTACGTCATTGTATTGTTCACTCCTGATTGTAGTTGTGTTTATGCCTATAACCTATGTATTAACATGTGGTTGTCTTCATCATACAGCCTAATGTAAATAGATCAATAGATCTGTCACAAACTTATGTATTTGTTTAGACCTTGTTATTTCGAAAAGATGTCCTCAGCACTATCCAGTGATTATCCTGTATTTCCTTCAAATCCCTGCCTCTCATTGACATAATTTGATGAATAATGCCATTCATTAGTCACAAACAGTGCTAGGTCTATCATGGTTTTCAGCACCAGGCCAAAATGATTGTAAATGGCCTATTTTACACATGCCAATGTCAGTTGACACATCTTAATTGAAAGCCATTACAGATAAATGGATAATGGTCAGGGAAGGCAGGGAATGATTTGCTGAGCCATCATAACTCTTCCCTAATGGGCCTGGGGGGAGCGGAGATGGGTGGTTGCATGAGTGTTTACTCCAGTTAGCCAAGGCGAGCCGTAGCACATGCTGGTGTACTTGGGTGTGAAGTGTTAGCATTTGCTAGCATCACTGGCTAACAGAGTTTATTTCTGTCTTGTCTGTCTCAGGTCCAGGTGAAGCCGGAGGAGCCCGTCACCACAGCGCTGAGTGAAAGCATTCCAAAGTTCTACTTCCCGCGGGGCCGGCCTAAAGCCAACCTCAACATCGACAGCCTCATTTCCAAGATTGAAAAAATATTTTCCCAATTCCCCAATGAAAGGGCCAGCATTGAGGACATGGGGCTGGTTGCCAAGGTGAGAATGTGATTTGTAGCGTGGAGGCTCTGCTGCCACCCAAATTATTTTCATTAGAGCTATTTAGTCCCCGACTTTAAGAATGTTTGCTCTTTTTAACCCCATGGAAAATATTATCTCTGTCCCCCTGAGCAATGTGAATAGTGGCCTGAGGGGAACCTGAGTGTAGAGAGAAATGACAGCTAGGCTTCCTCAGGGAAGTCTTTGACTGAAGCAACACTGTTTTTCAACATACATTGCTATGTGTCATTGTGCTGCTCCCTGCTGTATTCAGTGTGTGTGTGTGTGTGTGTGTCTAGTCACTATGAGATTTCTGTTAAAAAGTTTTCTCTCTCTCTCTCTTCTTTACACCCATACACATCTCTCCCTCTCTCTCGTCCTTCCTTGTCTCTATAGACCTGTGAGTGTCCTCTCTACTGGAAAGCTCCATTGTTCTGCTCAGCTGGAGGCGACAGGACGGGCTTCATGTCCGTTCACAAGTTTGTGGCCATGTGGAGAAAGTAAGACAATGCCTCCTCTCATCCTCAGCGGACCACAGGGACACTCACTCACACCCGACTGGCCCATACAATCTGCTGTAAACAATGATGATCACTCGCTGGGGATCAGAGACACAGATGCAGCTATCTCATATTAAGGCTTTTCCCTTTTCATTTAGAACAAACACAGAAGTCACAATCACAAAAGCGTCACCAGCGGCCACAAGGGAATAGTCGCTGTACATACACATGAATGAAAAAGTCTATTTCTCTGTCTGTGTGTCTGACATTGAAAAGAATACCACAGGGCTCTTGTAGTGGGGGTCTGTGCTCTTGTCTCTGTGCTGTTGTATGCAATAGACATGCTGTAGTATTAATGTGCGAGCCTCCAGAGAACTGGACTGGCTTGGCCTTTGACATGAGCTCATGACTGAGCCGTTCTGAGGCGAGAGGCTACAAGAGAATGTTGCATTATTTCACCATTACTGCCATAACTCTGAGCTTATAATCACCCCAGCAGCAATTCAGAATCCTAATTTCAGAATGCATTATACCTGCACTAGCACTTTTGACGGGAACACTTTTAGACTTGTGTTCTTGAATGTCAAAGGATAGCAGAAAATAAGAGAGAAAGGAGTAACCCTGCAGCCATCTGTTCTCTCTTTTCCTCTCCAGAACTCTGCAGACCTGTCACGATGACGCTTCTAAATTTGTGCACCTCTTGGCCAAGCCTGGCTGTAATTACCTGGAACAAGAGGACTTTATTCCATTCCTGCAGGTACAGGCTGCAGCACACCCAGGGAGAGGGTTGGGCTTGGCAACATGGGATGGCAAAACTGCATTGGCTTGGGTGGTGGGAACTGGAGTTAATTTTTAGACTGCCCTGCTGAGGTAGTAGAGTTTTCATGTGGTGGAGGACTAATTCAGGGCTGGTACTGTAAGCCAATAGTAAGGCGATGAGAGTATACTAAAGGGATAGTTCTTGACTCCACTGGCACCATTAACCGGTTAACCTTTGGTAGAAGATTGGGTGAACATGTTGTATATAACGACAATGTATATACACATTAGTAAAAGTACAATTTATCGCAGAAACAAAGATAAAAATCCATCATCTTGTTTCATCTTACTGTAAGGATAGCCAAATTGACTTGGGTCAGTCCTATCATATAGATTTGCTGTGCTCGCTGTTTGTTTTCCCATTCTGCCCGGCATGCTGTTGTCACGCCACCTTGGCCCCGCCCTGCACCTGATTCATTTTCGTGCTGGCAGGAGCGGTTGGGCTGAGCCGGCCACCCGTTAGCATACCAGCAGAGATGCCTTCTGGCACGGGGCGTTTAATTTGTAGTGTGCCACTCGGGGAATCGGCTGTGACTGTTGTGATGAATGAAAGGCGGATTGCAGCGGAGTAGATTTGACTGTCCCTGTCTGTTTCCTCTGTCCTGTGATTTATGTGTTTTTCTATTATTTAATTTCTCACCGGAAGAGTCAAAATAAGGCCTTTTTAATTTCATTGCTGCCTTCGCATTTATGTTAACATTTCATTACCCCAGCAGAAAAGAACGGGGAATAGAATAAAAAATAATTTAAAAAAAGCGTGAGGGAATTTCATTGCAAGGGTATAACTGCAGTTCATTTGAGATGCAGCACACCACATGAAAGATCCTGTGACATGGCATGGGAAAGGAGAGCAGGCTAGGAGTCGTCGCTACAGCCTCACCTCTCCGTCAGCTCGGAAATGGGTTAAGCTCATCCCAAAACCGGTTGACCCAGTGTTTTCAGACTTCAAATGTAACATTTAAATTTGATGGCCTCACATCAAGGCCTGCAGCTTTTTTCTTCACATAGCTAAACCTATAAAGCATATGGCAGGATAGATTGATTTAGATAGACATTGACAACTTCTGATGTTTGAATAAGTATGCATTCCCTGCCTACTCACAATTTAATGTGCACCATCTAGCCCAAAAGACAGGCTGATGTGGTTTGTCTGTTCACTCTCCTCTGAGAAGAATTACAGAAAGTAATTGAACATATGTATTTGTTATCGTAGTGGGAACAGCATGTCATTGTCATGTTTTTTTTCCGTGTGTTTTGTGGGGGGGGTTGCTATGGAAATGAGACAGATAGACGTGCAGCGGCGACAAATTGGGCTGACTTTGCTTTGTGTTGCTCAGGATGTGGTGAATTCTCACGCAGGCCTGGCCTTTCTGAAGGAGGCATCTGACTTTCACTCACGCTACATCACCACGGTGAGAGACCGTCTACTACATACATAGACATAAAGTACACTATCATAACACAAATTACTACTGCACAGTTACAGTTAGTAAGCACATTTAAGTATAGCTTCTAGAAATAGTTGCTCACTGACGACATTTTGCTCATTTATTGTTATTTGGATATACCTGGCAACACTTTGAACTGTTTGCGTCTGATTGTCAGGTGATTCAGAGAATATTCTACACCGTGAACCGGTCGTGGACTGGCAGAATCACATGCTCTGAGCTAAGGAAAAGCAACTTTCTTCAGGTTGGACACCACTCTAAAATCTGTTGCTTTTTTCAGGTCGATTTCCGCTTACCACTTTTGCTCGTGCTGTATCTTTGAGTTTTTCCTCTTTTATCGAAGTGTGTTTATTTTACTTGTGCATATGGCTCTCAGATTATTGTTCTGAGTTTCTGTATTTAAATAAAACTGTCAGTCACTCACAGGCTGAAAAAAGAAAAACATGAGTTGCATTGCTGAAAAGTTTCATTGTGACTTTCCCTCCTCCTGTCCCAGAACGTGGCCTTGCTGGAGCAGGAGGAAGACGTGAACCAGCTGACAGAGTTCTTCTCCTACGAACATTTCTACGTCATCTACTGCAAGTTCTGGGAGCTGGACACTGACCATGACCTTTACGTAGACCAGAGAGATCTGGCTCGGCACAATGACCAAGGTACGTAAGTACATCTCACCGTAATGAAGATAAACACACCAGACTTGGGTCAAACTGTATTTGCAAATACTTCACAGCCTTTGTTGCAACCTGCGTGGGGTACCAGATTGGTGGGATTTACCTCATCAGAACACAATTTGGATGATGTCAAATAAGTTGTCATTCACAGAGGCACACTAAATTAACTTCCCTGTAAGCTTCCTGGCTCTCATTGTATTGTCCTATGTGGCAAACCATAATCTGTAGGTCCTACTGATTATGGTTGCCACATTTCAGGCTGAAACTAGCAATAGAAAGTATTTGGAGATTCTGTCTTGCCCTCACACACAAATACACATTCAGAAAAAAGACTTGCTTCGATGCTTCCTCCCCACACACTCCACACCACATGTTCTTGGTTGATGGTCTATGAGTGAGGCGGGGGAAATGAGACACAAGATCAATGAGAGAGCAGCATATATACTCTGGTCGAATGACGCCACGTCTGGAACTATTACTACCACTGTATGGTCAAAATGATGACCAGAGGATTTATGGTATTGTCAAGATGAAAAAGAACTACACTTTCCACTGATCTGGAGTTACGGTCTGTGAGAATGGATTAAATGTGAGTTGTACATTAACCGAGAGTCTTTGTCTGATAGGAAAATGATATTCAGCAGCTTGTATTGTAAATAATCTGTGGTGTATTTTTTTTCCAGCCATCTCCCACAAGATGATCGAAAGAATATTCTCAGGAACAGTAACAAAGTAAGTCCTTTTCATTCTCCAGTCATAAGTAGCGAACAAGATAGAAGACATTTATAAATTAAGTCACTGCCTGTTTTATGTTTCTGTTTGAATGCCAACTTCATCCGTCCCATCAGGGACAGACGGGTGTATAAGGAGGGGCGGCTGAGTTATGCTGATTTTGTCTGGTTCCTCATATCTGAGGAGGACAAGAAGACTGATACAAGGTATCTAGGCACACAGCTACGCCAACTGCTTCCACCTCTATCTCTTCGCATTAATAGACACTCACATGCACCCCTCCCACGCTAACTCCTCCCCTGTCTCCGCCTCCAGTATAGAGTACTGGTTCCGTTGTATGGACCTGGACGGAGACGGGGTGCTCAGTATGTACGAGCTGGAGTACTTCTACGAGGAGCAGTGTCAAAAGCTGGAGACCATGGCTATCGAGCCCCTGCCCTTCGAGGATTGCCTCTGCCAAATGTTCGACCTGGTCAAGCCAGAGGTCGAAGGTCAGACCCTCTTTACATGTAGACACACCTCTTCAGATGTACACACCAGACAGTCAGACACCCTCGGCTTTTTCACATGCACATGTTCAGGCCAGGCAATTGATCATCAGCTGAGGGAGCAGTTATAGATGAGAGATTGATTGATCCAGGCTGCCAGCTGTTGGTGTCGGCCATCTACACTGTCATCAACTTCCCAGCAGCACTTATGCTTGACCAGTATGCTGTTTAGAAGACACTCATCCATGGGGAGGGCATGCATGTTAAGTATGGACAGCCACAGCAAGAATGTGACCCTTAGTGGAATTGGTGGCATGCTATACCAGCGGAGCTATAACATGTAATATGAGATGCAACCACTTAGGCTGACGGGGTATTTTAGGCTTTCCCTCTAACATTTTTGCCACCTACAGACTGAACAGTAAGCATTTCTCAGTAAACAACAGGCTTCAGCAGATTTTAAGTCCATTGTACAGGCACATACACTTGAAGACGAACTGGGGATCTTACATTTGACAATTTGACCACAATACTCAAATCACACACACACACACACACACACACACGCCTTTGATCTGAAAATTATGACCTTGGCCTAAGTATTTTGTGATGCTGAAGCTTTGATGAACAGGTAAAGTCTTATTTCAGTTGAGAACAATTTCTATAATCTGAAGAAATTCATTAATGTTTAGACTACTAGCGCTCTTTATTCTGACATTAAAATTGGGTAATAAATGATGTAGTGAGAATCCAGTACTAGTTGAATAAAACCTGTAACATAAAGCAGCTGTGACTGGGTATGTTTGGTTTTAGGAAGCTGTCTAAGCTGCTCATTTTCATCCCCCCCAGGTAAGATCACTCTGCGGGACCTTAAGAGGTGCAAGCTGTCCCACATCTTCTTCGACACGTTCTTCAACATCGAGAAGTACCTGGACCACGAGCAGAAGGACCCCTTCTCTGTTGTAAGGGTAATGTTGACTTGTGATAGGATGTCATCATGACCTCTCGTTTCAGGCGGATCATGTCATTTCTCTGTGTTTTTGAAGGAGGTGGAGACCGAGGGCCAGGAGATCTCTGACTGGGAGAAGTATGCTGCTGAGGAGTATGACATCCTAGTGGCCGAGGAGAATGCCACCGATCAGTGCAACGAAGTGTAAGGCTGACTTTGCTCACGGGCTGCACAGTTATGGTCACACTGATACGTTTGCTAGATATTGTGATCGTGATTGTTAGTCTCTGATTTGAGGAACACAATTATTGTACTGGACTTTTGGTGTCTTCTAGCAACAACTTGAGTATTTCCAACTACAGCAGACATTCTAAATGAAATGAAATGTTTGAATGTTCCTGATTGGTTAGTATTGTATGATCATATACAGTTGTACTAATACAATTATACACATAGTATTACAATATACAATTATAAACAATTTATTGTGCAGCCCTAATTTGAGACCTCTTTTGCTTATCAATCTTTCTTTTTAAATAGAAGTGATGGTTTATTACAGAGTAACAGAGGTAAAGTAAAGATGGTGACTCTCAGTTTTTGGGTTGGCTAAGGACTTAATAGTTCTACTTTACTATTTAACTGGAGAATTACTATAAATGTGCCTAGGAAACTGACACAGTTGGATGTGTCCCATCACTAAGACTTGTGTGCAGCAGTAGATCCCCTCTGAGGTATTCAGATAGAGGAGGTTATTGACAGGTATGTTGTGTGGCGGTTTTAGGAACACCACTGACTTCTAAAGACAGGCCGCTAACCAGGCCAGGTAAGAGACTCAGGGTACCAGCAGGGTCTAAGCTCTCTCTTCCTCCCTCTGACCAGGCTTGTCTAGTCTTAAACCCACTCCTAGCTTCCACCCACACACCACAGATTTGAACATATTGGTAACAGTGGTAAGCCGTGGTGTCGGCCGGGTGGAGGAGCTGGGAGTCTGTTTTTATACTGGACAGCTGAGTTCTTATCCCTCCTCTTCTCAAAAGCATCGCTCTTGCACTGTCTCTGTCCATCCCTTCATGTGGTGCTCCTGTGTCTGATGTCTAAATGCTATGATGAAACTTTCCTCTGTCATAACATGGTGACCCTTAAGCATTACCTAGTCTTGTGAATGTGTTCAATAACCCTAATGACATATTTCTCCTTATATTTCTTATTAGCTTAGAATAAAGTTTTAGAATATTAGTTCTATATTATTCATTAATTTTAGAATAAATGCATTTTGTTGTCAGCAGATACGGAACACAAACTTGTGTGATACAATATTGATCTTTTCTCTCTCATGTGTTTGTGTAGGTATGATAATCCTTTGAGCCCCATAGGGCAGCACATCTCAAGTGAGCTGGCTCTGAGGACAAAGAGACACTTCTTTGAGATCCCCAGTCCACACTGCAACCTGGACCTGGATGAATATGAATATGAGGATGACTTTGAATGACCCTTGACCTTTTTATAACGTTTTTGTCACAAACCTGCTAAGCACCGGGCAGCGCTCCCACGGATGAGGAACAACCAGCAGTGTTAGTGGTTGAACCGCACCAAGCCAGAGATACGCAGCTCAGGCCGGGTGTCCATCCCGCACAACCGGACACACTTGATCAAACAGGAGGTGAAAGTCAAACTAGACGACACACTCAGAGCACCAGAGGGGTCGAACGGTCTTTAAACTACTGAACAAACGGCTGCATCACACATGGGACTACATATGACACCGTCCACCACAAGAGGAAATGCCAGGCACTGGTCAAGACATGGACGGTAGACAGTCTGGGGTGGGAAGGTCATTCTTCTGACTACCGGACATTATCACCGCTCACGCTAAAGAGGGTCACCACAACTGACCTCACGACCTCACAAACTAGTTCATCCTTTCTATTCTTTTGCTCCTTCGTCACGTTTAAAAGTTAGCAGACAGCGTTTTCACCTGGACACCTGACTCCTAGTTCCCACTGGGCTAAACCACATTCACATCACACACTGAACTGGAGCTCCCTGAGGCGCACATGAATTGTTGGACAGAAACCATTTCATACATTTTGATGCAACTTTTGAATGCATTTTGAGGATATTGGCTAATCTGACATTCCAGAGATAGCTGAAGGTTCACTGTAAAACTGTAAATACTGTCATGAGAGCTGGAGGTTACTGTAATGCCAAACGAGACACAATGGGGTCTACTGTATATACACAAGCAAGCAGTCAAGAATGTGTTCATTTATAAAGCTTCATCTTCTCCAAGATGAAGACTTCTGTGTGAGATGGGGTTATATAAATTATTAGATATTTATAAATAGGTGTAAATATTTATTTTGCGCTTGCGGTGTTGTAAATGATTTGGCCAAATGTTTGTTTTTATTCTATCTGAAAAAAAGTACTTAATTTGAATGTACTTTGATACAGGGAAGAAGGAACCAATTTTTAAATGTCTTGTTTTTCTTTCAATAAAGTTATTGCCTTCATTAATTGGAGTCAAGAAAACTCAGTTTGTTTTTGATGGAGAAATTCCTAGTATTCCTAGTATATTTATATAGCTTTTGCATAGAAGTCTGTTGAATAGCAGAAATACAGAAACCAACACGCATCCAGTCAACACTGAATGTAAGAAGATGGAACAGTGGTCAGGTGGTGAGTGAGTTACTCCTTCAACAGACTGTACACAAATGTATTTGAAAGGCAGGATGTTTAAAAGGTAATGAAACTCTGCTTCTAACACCATCCCTCTAGTAAAACGTGTGAATGGCTAGTAAGTACGTGGTGCAGAATCAATGCATTTATAGAAATGAATGTGTTGACAGTATTGCTCTTGGGAAGACAAGCTAATTTTAATGAACATTTATTTACATTACATACATTAGTGTTTGACAAAACTAAACCCAACTGTTTTCTTTGAGGAGCAATACAAGTGGTAGGCAGGACTTTAAAGGATAAGTCCTGTTGCATTCCACTGATGCTCAGATGACGGTTCGACCTGAGTGTGGACCAAGTGGAAATGGAATGTATGGTTGACCCACAAGCATCAGAAGAATTTAGACACTGGATGTAAGTCATTTTAGTTTACTCTAAATGAGGATGACAATGCAATAGATGGAGGCATGTCACGATTCCCCCTATTATCACAGTTCATTTAGTTTTGGTGGCTACATTTTCTGTTTGGTGGATCCCAGAGAAGCAGTATTGGTGGGAATGTTTGCCTCAGTTTTTCACCAGGGGAAGATTTCCCAACATAGACCCAGTTGTGGGTCAAATGTAATACACTATTAATACACTGTAATACAATGAAAAACACTTAATTATTTAACTTCAGTGTTACTTGTGCAGTATAGAAATATTAGACTATACATGAAAAAGTGTCCACATGATACACCCAGTTCTGTAAGTACAGTGGCTTAATGGGTGCATGTTTTTTGACACCTGCCTTGCCTAATGTAACCCAACAATGTTGTCAAGATTGCATCCTCTTACAAATATATTGCAATATACTGTATATCTACAATACCTGCATGTGCAACACTGCTCATGGTACAGGATAATACAAAAATGGAAGCTGGTCTGCATATCAAAACAGTTATGGGTCCAAAAAGGAAAAAAAGAAAGCATGATTCTCAGACACACTCGAGAGGCTGTCCATGCCAAGAGGTCCAGTCTGATGCTCCTGAACCTCCTTATACTTCCAGGTCAATCTCTGCATTGTCATCATCCACTTCTTCGCTGGTGCCGTGGACAGGTCCCTCCGACTTCAGCGTTTTTGCAGGAGGTTCCACGGGGACAACGAATGGATCTGCCTCAGGTTGTGTGAGAGCTGAGGACAGAACAGAGCCGCCGGGTTGTTAAGATGTTCCACTCGCTTCTTTTTTGGGGGGGGTTAGATGGAGACAGCATGAGTGAGATCAAGTAAGCACTGTAAAGATTTGGTTTGTAACTGGTCGATAAAGTAAAGAAGAACACTATACACATTATAAGTATATAAATATGAGAAAGCACCTTGGACTGAAGCTGAGTCTCTGGATCTTACTGCCTTTGGAGTCGACGGGACTGAACGGGCAGGGAGACTTATTTCCTGAAAACAGACGAGATGCACTGATGATGCAGTTATGTGGTGACAATAAGGACATAATTCTGCGATCAATTTGTAATGCAGTACCTTCTACCAGGGAGCTTTGTTTGTACAAAGGGGAGCGACTGGGCAGGTAGGGCCTCCTGTCAGAGCTGACATAGGACATAGCGTCCTCCCCTTCGGCTACAGCCAGTAGGGAGGCACGGTAGTAGATGAGCGGCTGCCAGCACTCCTCCCTGAAGTTAATGATGTGTTCTGCAGTATTCTTCTGCAGGTAGGAGTATCTGTATGAACAACACACACACACACACACACACACACACACACACACACACACACACACACACACACACACACACACACACACACACACACACACACACACACACACACACACACACACACACACACACACACACACACACACACACACACACACACACACACACACACACACACAAGGTCTGAGCATCTTACACACAGACAGACTAGTGCAGATTTCAGACGGCCAAATTAAGACCCGTTTAATTCTACCTGGATTTGAATTTGAGACCAGTTGAAAATAAAAGTCTATTTCCATAGATAATGAAAGTTCTGAAACTAAATGGGCAGTATAAATAAGGACAAGGAAAATTGTCAGAGGACATGGAAGTCCAATTGTGTTTAGTAAAGTATAAATGTTTTGTATTTTTTATTACTAACCCTGTTCTGTATCAATCTGAGAACTCAATGCATGATAAAAAAAGAATGTAGTGTAGCCTGTAGTGAAGACATTTTAGACCAGAGTTCCTCAAATCTGGACCTCAGGGTCCAGAGTGCTGCTGGTTTTCTCTCATACCAGGAAGTTAATTGCATTCACCTGGCATCCCAGGCATTGTTTTCCATCAATTACCTAAACTGTGGCGGCCCACCATAGTCTAAATTGTCCCGCCACAGTTTCATAATGACCCGAAAATATTTTTACACTTCTCATAACATAAAAGATCTCTAACGTTGTGTTTTGCACCGTTGCTTCAGCAAAGCATCTCTCACTCCCAGTCAGTCAGCCCCTCCCTCCCCTGCTGCACGCATGCACGCTCACACACACGCTCACGCTCACACACACACGCTCACACACACACACACACACACACACACACACACACACACACACACACACACACACACACACACACACACACACACACACACACACACACACACACACACACACACACACACACACACACACACACACACACACACACACACACACACACACACACACACACACACACACACACACACACACACACACACACACACACAGGAACATTCCTGGCTGCATCCGAGACATCAAGGCATTTTCAGGACACAACTGAGGTAAGTAACGTTAACTAACGTTACAGTATCCACTGCAGTTATCCACTAGTCCAAACACAATTCTGACCTTCAAAGTTTAAAGTACTTCAAAGTAGAAGTTACAAGTTAGCAGTATTTTTTTCACTCAACTATTAACCCTGCGGCCATCTGTTTTCACCGGGGTCACTCCATCACAGCCCTCCCTCCCAACAGCCAATCAGATCCCAATCAATAGTATATTAACCTGCCCATGCTCTTGCTGATTGGTCCATGGGGTCTTTGATTATAGACACCTCCTCATAATATGACAGTTAGAGAAGCTACAGAAGATGGCCACTAACGAGTGATGAGGATGAAACGCTCGGCACTCATGGTGAACGGGATCAGCTAGCCAGTATCTGGTTTGGTAAATAATGGCTAGCTGGACCCATTCGGTTCCACTAGCATTGCTACTGTTGGGAATTGTATATTTGGCCAAGGTAAGATTGTCTTGCTTTGGCCAGACACTAAATTACAATATACTAAGGCCGTCTGAGGCCTCTTATACAACACAATGCAGGCCCTTTTGGTCGCCATTGATCAATTGGAAATTAGCACAGGAGACGGTGTTCCCAGGTCTAGAGGAAGTAGGGGACAGAGCTACACCCACAGTACTCAATTAGCACACATAACAGACAAAAGGTTGAGGGGGGATGTAAGGGACAATGCTAATTATCACATGGTCAAACTGTATAAATGAACTATATCATTGTGATGTTCTTCAGAATATCTTCACAGGCAGAGATGCTGCCCGATATTTCTCCCTTTCAGCGCTGAATTGTATTAAATACTCATTCAATCCTCGGACGTAGTTTGTTGCTGCTTTCTTCTTACGTTCATCACCACGACCAAGAAATAATTCCTAACACTACAAAATGCTAACAATCTTCTCGTGGACATTTCTAGTAACCAATTTAAAAATGCTTTTCAAGTCTCTGACGAGAAACTTAGGATGTGTAAGTATAAAAAACTGAACTATCCCTTAATTCTTTACAAGGCTGTCCATGTTAGTTTACCTCAACGTGTTTTTTTCAAATTTGATGGAGAAGTGCATTAAAGTAATTTTAATGCAAAAAAGTCTCCTCTGTTATTTAATTTCAGCAATGTCTATCCATTGCAAGAATAAAATAAGTTTACTTTTTACTTGAGTACATTTAAAAGTAGAAACTTTTTGGTGCCCCAGAAGTATCCTCAGTAGCCCCCTCTAGTGGCAAGAAAAATCGCTTATTGCAGCCTTTGCTATTTATTTCTTGCTGTTGCTTTTTATCTTCTGCCATCCTCTTTATATTCACAAGGTAAAGAGTCAACAGAGGAAAATGATACATTTCCAGTGTCATCTATTCAATGTTGTGGATGAAAATGAATTGTTGCATGAGGTTTTGTGTCCTTCTCAGGAAGACAGCTACAGACATGGGTTACTGATATTACAGAATCTAACTGAAGAGAGAAAAACCTGAAGCTGAAGAGTCAGTGATGTCATTATATACAGGACAGAGAGCCTCCTCCTCACCAATGAAACCAGAGAGAGACAGAGAGAGGATGTACTGGACCAGAATAGGAGGAGGCCCTACACCGTCCTACACCTCCACTACACATTATTATTGACATCAAACCATAGACATTATTGACAACACATTGTGAACATTATTATTGACAAATTATTATTGATCAAACCATAGTACAACTGTACTATGGTACAACAAATTTGAGCTAGCAGTATATGTTAACTGCATGTGTCCTCATTCACAAGGGGAACTTCCACTCCAGGTGTCAACTTGGTCCAGCCAATGGCACGCATGGAGGTGATACCTGAGGAGACTTCATCGCTGGACACCTCAGAGGTAGGAATCACTGCTTGCTCAGTGTCAATTATATACTAGCAATAATGTATAGTTGAAAATTCACTCAACCAGGAATGAATGTGGTTATTGCTAATAGTACTAATGGTCTCCTCACAGGATGGAGCTCCAGTAGCAAGCCCCTTTATGGACTCTGTTGTTCTGGCCACCCCTTCGGTTGCCCTGAGCAGCCCTGTTGCTGACCAGGATAACAATGACCTGGTTGACAACGCTGCTCACACCACATCTGGTAAGACATTCACCTCCACTTGTGTCTGAATTGTCCTTCCACACTGTAGGTGATTCCATCAAGGTCGTGTCCTCTTTCGATTTTTAGAGGTCAGCAAGCCCAAGAAAAAGAAGAAGAAGGGAGTCAGGCGATTCTTCTCCTGGTTGAGGAGGGCATTTTGCTGCGGTGCAGCCAAGGTCGCACGTGAGCAATGAGACCTGTGGTCTCACCTGGGGAGTGAGACCACTGGTCTCACCTGTGGTCTCTATGTAGGTATTTTTCTATCAAAACACCTGAGAACTACGCTCAGAAAATATTCACCTTCACCTTCATTCACTCACCTACAACAAATTTGAGGAATCAGCATATGTTAACTGCATGTGTCCTCATTCACCAGGGGAACTTCCACCGAAGCACAGCCAGGTGCCATCTTACTAACTCATCTAACTCAGACACTCCAATCTGAGTGATGGGAATCTGAACAGGACAGGAACTGCCCCCAAATTAGGTAAGATTATTCAACTCCCCCTCAGATGAGGGTGGAAGAGGAGGAAATGCTCCAGTTAGGCCATAATGTGAGCAGATCAGGGACCATGTGCAGCCATATGGGAAATTTGCAAGATTTCATGACAAAAGTAGAAGTGCAGTTTTTGATCACCAATATGAGGACAGACTTGTTCACTTGTGCACATATTGGTCTCTGCCAAATGGCATCAAAACAATGGAGATACAAATACTGCTCTTAGAAACCTGAACTTAAAATGGTGTGTGTGTGTGTGTGTGTGTGTGTGTGTGTGTGTGTGTGTGTGTGTGTGTGTGTGTGTGTGTGTGTAGCCCCCAGGCAGTTCTGGACTCTGAGATAAAAACACCTGGCTGTGATAACTGAGGGGACTCCATCACTGGACACCACAGAGGTAGGAATCTCTGAATGAAAAGTGAAAGATTGACTCAACCAGGAATGAATGTGATTCTTGTTATAGTACTAATGGTCTCCTCACAGGTTGGAGCTCCAACAGCAAGCCCCACTGTGGATTCTGCCACTGTGGCCACCCCTTCGGTTCCCCTGAGCAGGTCCTCTCTTGAACAATGACCTGATCCACTCCACATCTGGTAGGATATTCACCTCCACTTGTGTCTGAATTGTCAAGTCCTTCCACACTGTAGTTAATTCCAACAAGGTCGCTTTATTGTCCTCTTTCGATTTTTAGAGGTCAGCAAGCCCTAGACGAAGCAGAAGGACGAGGATGAGGACATTCTGCTGCTGTGCGACCAAAGCTGAAGATGTGGAGTGAAGTTCTCTATGGAGGTTTTCTAGCCAAACACCTGAGAACGACTCTCAGAAAATATCCACCCACCCTGTGATTGAAGACAGAAAACATTTACAGATGTACAAGTGAACATCTGAATGAATGTGGTAGCAGCCGCACTTGAAACTTGCTCTTGGCAGAACAAATTGAATCTGCCACTGCAACTTCTCAGATGGCGTCTTGGGCATCGCAAATGTTCAATCTGCACGTAAAATTGTTGCAGAGAATTTGATCCCAAAGTGATTTGAAGATCCGCGACTTCAAGATGCAAATTCTATTCAAAAATAAGGATAAATCTGAGCAAATATATTTCAAGTGTGCAGCTGCTTCTCTGACTTCAGATTAACGGGTGGGTGAATATTTTCCGAGTGTAAAAGCCATCATCAAGTTCTCAGGTGTTTGGCTAGCAGAATCCTTCATAGGTCTCCCTGTGGGCGACACGGTGGCTCAGTGGTTAGCACTGTGGCCTCACAGCAAGAAGGACACGGTTCCTCTCTGTGTGGAGTCTGCATGTTCTCCCCGTGTTGGCGTGGGTTTCCTCCGGGTCCTCTGGTTTCCTCCCACAGTCCAAAGACATGCAGGTCAGGTGGATTGGAGACTCTAAATTGCCCTGAAAGTGATTGACAGTCGATCTGTGTTGGCCTTGTGATGGATTGGCGACCTGTCCAGGGTCTTTCACTAAATAAAGCCAGTCGCTCAAAAACAAATTCACTGTTGTCAGTATTAGTTGTGTGTTTTAGCAGTAGTATATATTCACTTAGCTTTTATTCAGATGTAGTTAGTATAAGTGGAATGTTTCTTTCCAACAGCACAGATATAGAGACAGACTCTCTCGCCTTCAAACTATGGAAGCGTAGTTAACTTCATCCAAATGTTAATGCAAAGTAGGAAAATGAAAATGCAATCCAATAGCATTTTGATTTTCCACTTTTGCATGTATCATTTGAGTCAATGAGTCAATATTCATTCAGAGAATGACTGACAGGTTGGTAGACCATGGGAATGTTAATTTAACTGCAAAAGGGGACGCTGCTTCTCACTTTTCACATTTGAATTCACACTTGAAGTTTGTTCACCACAAAGCTAAAACTGAAAACTGAAACTAAAACGATCTCAGTCCACACAAGCGTTATAGCACCGTTTCAGAAATGATCTCCGTCCATAAAAATGCATATCACGTTACCATTCACCTACACTGGGCATGTGCGTGCCGGTGTAAACAGGAAGCAGATTGTCTGCTCTGCTTAGTTGCAGAAAATACAATTATGAAGAACAGCAATGGCGAAAAGTAGGACCCCCAAACTTTGTTTGGACGGACGTCGAGGTGGAACTGTTACCGACAGTAACAAACGAGTATAGGCGTTAAACACGGCGGAGAATACAGATTGGAAGTCGTCCCAAAGCAAATACAGCGACATATTACCGCAGTACCAGGAGCACTATCCATCGCCAGGGAAGAATACATCTGACTGATAAGACCCAATCAGGAAGCTAACGTGGCTCTCCCACAGCAGCCAGCTAGGGCAGAAGCAACAGGTGAGATGGACAGCAAACACAGAGAGCAGCAGGGCAGAGAAGCCTCATTTCTATTCTGTGCCTGTATATATTTTGTTATGTGTTTGACACAACGTGAAGCAATGGAGCTATATATATATTGTTATTTGTCACAAAGTACTTGGCAATTCAAATATTTACAGTGGAGCACCTTATACAGTATTATTTAATATAGATCTAGCCTCTTAATTTTGCTCTCAAAATGCACCAGATTGATGCATTTAACTTTCTTCCCCCCTAGAGGGTCCAAGGTCCACCCACCACAGTCTCACAAAATCCTGTGGGAAACACTGCCAGGTCTCAATCAATCCCTGATTAGACAGATAGAATGGAAACTACCTGGCAGAATAGAAAACCAGCAGTACTCTGGGCACAAAGGTCCAGATTTGAGGACCACTGTTTTAGACCCTCTGTATGTAACACTTACACTGTCTTCTTGTCCGGTTTGAGCAGTTTGCTGGAGAACTCGCTGAGGATGGTCAGGTAGGAGAGGTACGGCGGTGCAGATGTATCCGGCGTCTGGACAAACCCTTGGAACACAAACTCGACACCGTTCCTGCACATATAAACACGCAGGTGATGGGAAATTGATAGACAAACAACAAAAAATGAACCCACTAGAGATGTGTGCCGGCGCTGACCTGTGGATCATGGCCACGGACTCGCGGAACTTGATGGGGTCCCCGAAGGTGAGGGAGAAGCGTCTGGCCAGCTCCTTGATGCTGGTGAAGGTCTGGACTGCTGGGTCAGCCCTCCCCCCGCTCTCCTGCTCCCGCTTCAGACGCACAAACAGCTGGGGGACGGGAGACAACCACATCAGCATCTCTCGGGTAGCAAACTACACTGTGAGCGGTTGAAGTGTTGTTGTGAGTGTGCAGATTGATAGCAGTGGCAGTACCTGCTGCAGACAAAGCACCAGGGTGAGAGCACTCTCTATCTTATCCATCTGTCTGGTCCTGTACAGAGTCTCCTTAATGACATCACCAAAGTCATTGTAATACTGGGGACAGAGGGGGGGGGGGGAAGAGAGGGGGGGGGTCACATGTAAGCATCCCACCCTACAGCCATTAATCTGTAGTTCATGGTAAAAACGAGCCATTACCTTCATGTAATACATGAAGACCCCAGCTGCCGTGCTCATCTCCAGCACCCCATGCACTATGAGTTTGCAGTAGGCTGCAAGGAGGTTCCTTCGTTTGTGAAGGTCCTCCAACTTATCCACTTCAGAGTCTTCACTGACTGAGGGGGCCAGATGTGGTGGGGGGGGGGGGGGGGGGGGGAGGAGAGAGAGAGAGAGAGAGAGAGAGAGAGAGAGAGAGAAAAGAATGATGAATCACAAGAAAGTACAGAAGGGAGCATAGGGGACAAATAATGACAAAATCATGAATCATGAGAAATCATGAAACAAGAAGAGAACAAAGGAGAGTGTTTTAGTTGGTTTCAGGACAATGGCTTTAGCAGGTGGAAATCAAAGATAACATAAGGGTAGAGTTATGGTTGTGACACCATGTGGCTTCAATCTTTCACAGGGATAATAAAATAGGCTCGGAGGTGAGCCAGAGTTAATGGGATTTTCTCACGGAAAGAGATTGCCCTTATTTCATGACTTAACTCAATGCCTTTGCCTTCAGAGTGATCTCCGATCCAGCAGCTAATAGAAAACACTGTGTCTATATAACATAACCGTTACCAAGCAAATCCAATAAAACAATAGCTTTTTATTACATGTTCAAAAACCAATAATCCCATATTGTATTTGGTTGAACATTTAAGAGATTCCCATCAGGACAGTTATTGACTCCTCTGGACGATCCCGTACTTGGATGCAATATGTCTCAGACAGCAGAGGCTATTGTGGAGATAATAAAATGTTTTAAGTTATAGTCAACCATCAATGAATTCATAAGTTTACTTCAAGTGCTGTACAAAAAAATAATGCCCCCTTTTTATGTCTTCTACTCTAACGTATCCATCTCATTCAGTCTTTTTCTCTCTTCCCATTTTGGATCAATTTACAAGCTGCACCACTTTGAATAACAAAGCACAACATCCACTCATACAAATTATTCATCCCAATTCCAGTCTAAGGATATTACAGGGCTTCCTTTGTAATTGAGGGTCAATTGTCAGGGCAGGTTGAAAATCAGACCCCGTTTATAGTCGGTGGGCAGCTCTGTGGAGAGTTATTAGCCGCATGTGTGGCGGTGCATTTAATATCTGCAAGGTTTTTACCACTGTGAACTACTAGACCGAATCAATGCTTTCCTCATCACACCGAAGGCCTGAGAAACAGTGTGTGCTGACAGGGTGAGACTGCCATCTGCTGGACATGAGAGCAAAGCGTTATCCAATAAGTGGTGATCACCCTTGGGTGTCCCACACCCCTGACTGGCTAGAATTGCTAGGAGGAGGCAGCTCTGGGCACTGGGAACACAAATGTCAATGTTTTGACTCATGTACAACACATTTTTCTTCACATCAATGAAAATAAAATAGAAAAGAATCTTCAACTCCAGAGACTTTTCAAATGATGAACACTGATGACCAACCTAGCCTGCATATCAGGGGATTTCTTACTTTATTTTATACAGCACAAATATCTTGCAAAACAGCCGTTATAAAGTTATAACATATAAAGTTTTCCACATCCAAGTAGCAACTAAATCTAGTTTAGCATTTGCATGAGGGTGAAACAGGTGAGAAAACATGAACTATGAAAAGAGTCTCACCCCTGCTGTGCCCATCGCTGTCTGGGCCAACGAACACATGCACAGATACGAAGGCCAACAGCGCCCTCTGCAGTTTGGGGTTGGGAGTGTAGAGCAGAGGGCCGTAGGACGTGGGATCCCACACGAGCAGCTGGTAGGAATGAGCTGTCAGAACATCACACACACCCAGGAAAGCCTGAGAGGGAGAGAGAGGGAGAGAGGGAGAGAGGGAGAGAGGGAATACTAAGAAAAAGAGTGTAAATGGTGCCGTATGTTTTATAGACCATTTTTCCCCCTTCCTGTTCTACCTGCTCCCTCACACCGAGGTTGGAGTGGGACAGACAGCGATGACTCCTCTCACAGAACATACTCAGCTGAGTCCCTCTGGGCCAGAGCCTTCTCCTGCGCACACACACACACACACACACACACACACACACACACACACACACACACACACACACACACACACACACACACACACACACACACACACACACACACACACACACACACACACACACACACACACACACACACACACACACACACACACACACACACACACACAGGGGAACAATTCACCAGCCATTATGTGGATTCCAACAGGAGGCCTGACTGACATTATGCAGGAATTTCACTTTCCTACTCTCCCTGTGAACACGGGCCCATCTGGAGGTTCAGTCACCTCTGCAGCTTCACTACACTTGCGTATCAAAAACACACACTACCCTCACTCACTTGCTTTTGCTATCTGTGATGCACGGGAGTTAACGGACTGAGAGCTGAATCATCTCTAGCCAGGTAAATGGGACTAATCAAAGATCCTCCACTACTCATACATGATGATGCTCTCACCTTGTTTACATCCTCCTCTACCTCTTCTCCCTGGCTCGGATTTCTTGAGTTATCATCATACATGATCATTGTAGCAATACAGGGATACTTGTTTCATCTATTGTGCAGGTGTGTAACTTTGATAGGTATTTCCTGACAACTGGTTGCTTGTAATGGTTGAAATACAGGAAGTGATGCGTATTCTACTTAGAACATTTCAATGCCACAATTATGTACAGTCTTTGCCTGTTCTCAAACGTTGTCCCTGCCATGCTCTCCGACTGTGAGCCAACCAAATCAAAAGCAAAACAATGGCTCTAGCTCTACACAAAGCTTTACTGTATGTTTCACACAGTTCCTGGGTCTGTAAACGAAACGGGTAAGGTGACACGTTTCTGTGAAAAAGAAGTGCTATCATTTTTTTTGGCCGCTAAAAGATATTGTTGGCAGCCAGATGTAAATGTAACTCACCCTGGAGGTTAAAGTGTCTCCACTAGTGTTGAGGGACCAGAGCATGGAGTAACACAAACACTGCAGCACCTCCAGTAATACCTTCAGACAACGGGAGGGATCAGAAACAAGAGCACAATCTACCGTGTGACAAAAGAAAACACACTTTGGTACTTTCTGAAGGATAGCAGTTAAATAAGTGCTTGGTTGACAAAATAAAAACATTTGTACAAACTGGATCCTCTATATTTTAGGAATGTAGAATGATGAACTTCAGGTAGTCATTATGTTCCGGCTGAGGATCCATTTGTGCATGGGATGAAGGGAGTTAGTGTGAGGGCTGTGATGGTACCTGAGGTGGTACTCCTCCCTGGGTGCCCTCCCCTGCCAGGAGAGGAGACAGCAGCTCAAACAGATTCCATCGAGACAGGTCGTGACCGCTACCACGACACACAGAGGAAAAGACCAGAACAGCAAATAAATACACCTCAGCGGAAGAATACGTGGGCTCACACGCCTCAACCTGAACAGCTCTCAGATCTTACTTGTGGAAAGCCCCGAGTTTCTTCAGCGTGGTTAAAATTTCAGCCGTTTTCTCCTCGTCTGCAGAGAAACTGTCACCCTACGACAGAGAAGAACACGGGAGAAGTTAGTGATCTTTTGATGCTTGGCATTTCTGTATACTGGTAGGTTTACTTGTGAATACAGGACCAGTCAAAAGTTTGGACACACCTGTTTCTGTTTCTCATGATCTTAAAGACATTTTGATATAAAGGCTTGATGCTTAAATGCTTGAAATATTCTTAGACAAATAGAGAAGTTGATGCCTGTGTATGAATTTATTTTCAAAACTTACATTTTAATTAAATTGAAATGCCCCAACAAGTAGTTTTCATTTAGACTTTAGAGGTGGAGAATGTTGAACCACAATGATTAAATTCACATAGTGATTGTGGCCTTTAAAAGTTAATTTGTGGAATTTCTTTGCTTGTTAATGCCAAAGGGTTTCTACTTTGAAGAATCTAAAATATAAGATAGTTTTTGTTTTTTTTTGGTCACTGCATAATTCCTTTTGTGTTATTTCACAGTTTTGATGACTTTACTATTATTCTAAAATAGTGGAAAATTGTAAAAATAAAGAAAAACCCTTTCTATGAGTAAGTGTGTCCAAACTTTTGACTGGTACTGTATATATATGGGTTGTCCAATTGTCTGGGACAAGTGGAAAAAAATATTCTGAGAACTTATTCTCCCAAACAGACAAGTAAAAAATAAAACGTTTTGAGATGTGCAGCATGAGCCTCGACAAGCCAAGTGGCAAGTGGCCGCAAGAGCCTGCGACACAACACGGCAGTTGATTGTTTTACGTGGAAATGGTTCAAATTTGGACAGGTAAGATAAGTAAAAAATAAGAAAAAGTTTCCAACCCCTGAGGGATTGTGTGTGCATGGCGTATGGGTAACTGTCCACCTTCAGTGAGTCCCCCAGTAGAGCTGCCAGTCTGTCTATCCAGCACTGGACCAGGGAATCTCTGGCAGCCCGGGCCGTGGGGTGCCAGGCCGCCTCTTCCCCACATAGACTGAGGTATGTGCGGGCGGCAGCCTCCAGAACGTCAGGGCCCGAGTGGAGGTCCAGCACAGCCCCCATCTCAGCCATCAGGTCCGATACCGCCTGGAGCAGAGGAGGAGAGCGACACTGACTCAGTCTCAGCAGCAGTGGGGTTATCGAGTTACATTCTGTCTGTACTAAATAATACTGAAAACACAGCGTTCAATTGAAGAAATGACAGTTTAAAGCCACACCAGCCAATTACACAGATTGTACATGAGGTAACTGTTAAATGCCCATAAATCATGTGACTAAATGTCCTCTTCTCAGTGGTTGGTGGGGTGGCGGAGGTGGGCAGGTTCAGCCGTCGGTGAGTCCAGCTGTCTGGAGGGAGCGCTCACTCACTGCACTCTAGTTAGCAGTTTGGGATTTTGCTCGTTCGTTTCGAATCGTCACTTCATGTGCACGGAGAACATTTTGCAGTGACCGTATCTGACACAAATAAAATAACTTGTGCAAGCGTGCATCTGCTGTACAGTGAGGATGGGACGCGCTGCTCAGTTGCAGCCCCACTTACATTTTTTACATTCAAATCTTGCCTAGTTCAGCTTTAAGGCATGACATTTTTAGGCTGGATACTCTTGTTTTTATATATGTGATTATCCTCAAATAAACAACAAATTATAATTTACAACGGCAGCCTGGTAATACTGAGTTTAAGTTGTATTTCATGGTTTAGTAACGACACCCTAACTGCACAGCGGCTCTAATACTTTGGCGTAACGCTACAAGGTGACAAAGAAATCTCTTCGTATTGTTTGGTAAGTCTGGTAAGCTGAAAGACGCAGACCTGTGTCCTCTCTGCAGCAGGACACTCGGGGAGGAAGTACTGAGGAATCTTCATCAGGGAGGCGACCATGTCCCAGCTCCTCGAAAACTGCCCAACCAACATCATCATCATCATCATCATCATCATCATCAGAGCATAGACATCACAGCCATCATAATGTACAAAGACAGCAGGATCACCTCAGTCATCACTACAGACGGCATCGCTACCGTCACTGTTATGAAACCAACTCGTCGTTACCATCCCTCCCCTGCAGTTCAACCCTGAAGGTTTATTCCTTCTGGGTTGTAGATATGGAATGAAGCCGACGGATAATGACAGTAATGTGTGAGAGAGGAGGATGAATACCTTGGACAGCAACTTGGGAAGCACCGCGAAGAAATGTTCAGTGAGTTTAGTACAGTCATCAGTCTGAGTCTTCCTCTCTTTGGCGCTCATCACCTGGAATATTAACACAGCCAAACACACATACATGGTGAGTAAAATACGATCTGGTACATGCATGGAAATCTGAGGCGGTGCAAGATATTTTATTGAACCAGAATTGTTTTTTTATTGAGCAGAATTTAATTGAACCTTATCTCCTGCTGACCTTTTTGCCTCCACTCCTCCCTACCAGCGCCGGTCCCTCTGCAGCCTGACGCACCGATGCTACCAGGATCTCCACAACCACAGCTTGCTCTGCCCGAGTCAGACCTACACACACAGACACACACACACACACACACACACACGCACACACACATATACACACCTGATGTTGACTGTTGTTTGATTAATGCAACATCAGTTAAATATTTCCCCCAAAATCAAACTCATAAGATACTGTAAGACGCTTTGGATAAAAGCATCCGGTGTGTTTTGGTGGAAACAGACTGAAGAACTAAAACTGAGTCAGGAGGAGCGGTGTGGAAACTGGCAGCGCTCTTTGGAAAAATGGGGAGACCAAAATAAATCAAGCCGATTCTCTTCTGAAAAAAGCCTTTATTGATTTGGCTACTGCTTAATACCTGAGATGCACTCTGATGAAGGCAGCCATGCCAGAACGTGCTGATGCGTTTTAACCTCGCAATAGACAGCAGACGTTTACGTAATACACCTTTAGCATCTCGCTCCCACTCCCGCCTACCCAACCACCAACACACATACACACTTTCTGACCTGTGTTTTGCGGGGAAGGGTCCTGCAGGAGGATCGATGTGAGCGTTGGCCAGTCCTTCAGCAGAGCTCCCCCACAGTCCCACAGACTGTCCACTAGATAAACCACATGCTTGTGCAGCTGGAGACACACCCAAAAAAACACATGGTATTAATGGTATTAATACCTTGGCTAGTATACTTCTGCAGGTCCAGTCAGTTGGCGTTGCTGAGTGACTTGGTGCAGTGTGTTGTGATTCACCTCAGACTCCTGGTAGAAGTGCAGCAGCGCCTTCAGTCTGGCAACCGTCTGTTGTTTATGTGTGTCCGTCTCATTCACTCCGTCCTGAGCATCAGATGCAGGGGCTGCGATGTTGAGCAGCCTAGGAGAGATCAACAGTATCCAGGTGATCAGTGGCCCCACGTTTATTATGTGTTGTAAGTGATGGAGATCGAGCTACCTTGAGTAAAGCAGTTCTCCAACAGGGGCCGCGAGAGGGCGCTGTGAGGAGTAAGCAAACTGAAACAGCTGCTTGTAGTCCTCTGGACTCAGAACGTCATCGCATGACCTGAAGGAGAGGGGGAGAGGGGGAGAGGGGGGAGAGGGGGAGAGGGGGAGAGGGGGAGAGAGGGAGAGGGGGAGAGGGGGAGAGAGTGACACAGCGAAGAATAGAGGGAAAATAATAATAACAGATGAAGACAAACAGGTTGGTGACTCACTTGGAGATTAGCACCAGTAGCTTCATGGTCTGCACCGCCACCTCATTGTCCTTATCCAGGGTCATGGAGATCAGCCGGTCCTGGAACACAAACAGTCATCATGCACACGCACACGCACACAAACACACTCACAGAAGCATGTTATCTTACGGAGGGTTGGTTACCTTGAAGCGGCTGGTGAACAGGTCTAGTTTAGGCAGGAGCAGAGGATCTCCATACAAGCCTTGCAGGCCTAACACACACTTCAGACGCACTTCTGTTATCTGAGGTGACACGAGTTAATGCAGAGACACAGTATGCTTTAAACTCTTACAGCTTTCTGCAATGATAAAATAGAGTCCAGTTGAATTACTTCCATCACCCGTTTTTCATAGCAGTGTATGACAGTCAGACACAAAGCAAACGTGTCTGTATGAGTCTGCAGTTGTTTACCTTGTCATGCATCATCCAGCCCATGTATTTGAGATAACTATCATTGAGAAATGCAGAACTGTAGAGCTTCATCCATATCGCCAACTCCTCCATACACATAGAGCGGATCTCTGGAAGCACATCGCTGCATGGACACACACACACACACACACGCACACACACACACACACACACACACACGCACACACACACACACACACACACACACAGGAGACACATAAGCCAGCTCAAAACACTAAATAGAAAAGACAACACCTTAATGCACATCAATCCCTAAACTACCGCTCAAACTGCCAGAGAAATTGTTGTGACTTTACCGGTATCTCTTCAGAAAAACTCCTTTGAAGATGGTGTCCATCATGCTCTCAATCTCCGCCCTCTTCTCCTGCAGCTGGAGGAGCATCGGGAGAGGAACAGGCTGCAGTCAAAGCCAAACCTCCTCGTACATCCCCCTCATATATGCACATATATGCTTACACACACACACACACAGTGGCATGGGTCTTACCTCGGTGACCTTCTTCTTTATTTTCTCCAGTCGGGGTGTGCTTTGCTGTCTCGTGGTCTTTGCCTTCTCCACCTCGTACAGTTTCTGGCTGTTTTCCACACCCACACTGAGGCTCAGAGCCACGCCCACCAGAGAGCTCAGCAGCTTCACCGCTTAGCAAGGAGGTTGACATCAAAGCACAGAGGTTAGATACAGAATATTTTATTGAATGTATGTATCTGTGTGTGTGTGTGTGTGTGTGTGTGTGTGTGTGTGTGTGTGTGTGTGTGTGTGTGTGTGTGTGTGTGTGTGTGTGTGTGTGTGTGTGTGTGTGTGTTTTATGTCCCCCTTACCTGCTAGCGTGCAGGTGTGCCTGAAGGCTCGTACGTAGGAGTCGGACAGCTCGGTGAGCAGGGAGATGACCGTGTTCATCAGGTAACTGTCAAAGATGACGCTGTACTGACACTGAGACACCAACACCGACACAAAGTCACAAAACTCAGAGTGGAACCAGCGGCCGTACGGCCCGGACTGGATCAGCGGGTACTCCACGCTGTCCTACAGCAGAGAGAGGGGGAAATGAAAAGAGACAGTGAGAGAAACACTGATGGTGTGAGACTAAATTGCGGTGAGAGATCCTATAACTGGAAGGTGACAGGACAAGATAAGATAAGAGCGCCAGCTAAAAACCTAAACCGTGAATGTGAGAAGAATGCTAAAAGCAGCGAGGTACTGACTGTGTCCATGGGCCATGTGACTGTGAGGATCCATGGAAAGGCCAGAAACTTCTTATACTGCAGACCAGCGTCCTGAAACACACAATCATGTAGTTTCAGCTAGAAATGTCAAACAAATGAGTGACAGAAACACAGATTAAAGCTCTCTTACCTCATCCAGCTCCTCAACCATCTTACTCATGACATCACTGCCCTCTTTGCTCTGACACATCTCTGCTGTGACCACGCCTTTGCACCCAGAGCACTGGATGAAGAAGCTGATGAGATCGAGGAGAGAAGAGTCTCGGTCCATCACGTAGGCCTCAATCCAATCGTCAATCACCGCCTGCTCAGAATCCGCACCACAAGAGAGACACTCAGCGCTCGTTCATCAGCAGTCAGAACATGCCATGTAAACGTCCTTGAATGCCTCACACTACTACTGAGCAAAACAGTCTAAATCATGGCGAGGTTCATATTCAATGAGAATTTAAGAGGAGTTATCCATTGGAAAGGATAGGCCTCTTACCTGCATGGCACCTCTGCCCATGGTGACCACCTCAAACAGGGTGACGGCCTCAACGTGCCGTTGTTTGCCCCGGCTGCTCCCTGCTCTCCTCCTGCCTCGACTGGCTTTGGCATGGCTGCGCTTGACGTTCTCTGAGCCCTCGCGTGCTCTTTTCTTTCCTCTCTATGGGGTTTCAACACATGACAGATCGAGATGTTAGATGCTTAAAAAGGTGCTGAAATAGATTTACATTCACATGTGAATGATGCAGGGTTTCCACCAGTGTATTGCATCCCAAGCGGGCCAACATGTTACAAATGTACATATTTCTTGTTTGTTTTTTTACTCCTCCATGATACAAATATTCACACAATCCTCAGAAAGAACAATACATTGGCACAAATCTGCTGCCTGGCCTACATTGGACCTCCCTGCCACCAATCCTGAGAACTTCCCTGGGGGAAACCCTGGTAATGACCAGGGAAAAAAAGAGTCTATATAGATCAGGTTAATTAGTAGGCAGTATATCATCACTGGACGGCACCTACCACACTCCTCTGTCTATTCTCATTTCCAGACTCATCCCCTGAATGAATGACAGCGCCAGAGGAGTTCGCCTCAACACCGGGGTTCTCACTAGGAAACCAAATGCATGCTATTAGAGCAAATGAAAAAAGCGCAATCACCATTTCAGGACAGACCATTACTTATAGAAATAACCTTTTCCATATTCTGACAGAAACACAGCTAACTATACTTACTTCTGCTCTGAGGGCTTGGGGGCAGCTGTAGCTGTGGGGTCTGGTATCATCTCTCCCTTCAGATCATTATACAGGGCTCAGATGTGTCTCGGGATCTGGGATTATGTTCAACATTTGTCCAGGGACCTATGGAAAATGTCCAGGTACGTTTCAAGAAGAAACACAATTAGAAACTAATTCAGTGCAAGTGATAGATCACTTACGTTAACAATGACCAACAGTCATCCAAGACTTCAGAGGTGGGGAAAAAATAGAAGTAGTCATGGAGACATTAACATTTTAGACAGCGCGGGTCACCAGTGTGGCTACCCTGCCACCAATAAATGTGACACCCTCTCCACAGGGAGGGCACCCCTGGAGCTGGTAGGGATTCTTACTGTCTTGCTCAAGGACACTTCAGCAGGGTGGATGCTTGCCTGCATGGGACTTGAACCCAGATCATCCAGTTACACTGCATTTTTATCAGTTGAATACTGCCTAGAAGCAGCCCCTTGGTCTGCATAGGGTCACTATCAGAAGGTTTAGAGATGAGTTTAGTTACTATGGGGGTGGATGAAAACAAATTGCCTTGTACCTACAGTACAGTAGATAGATAGCTAGATAGACAGAACTAGTAAAACTTATCCTGTATGTGTATTTTTACTTCCATGTTATTCATTTTGTACACATGATGGCCCGATCGGTGTTAGCCTACTACTTTACCCCGGCTGTCATAATCAAGTTGTCTAGACGGTCTAGCTCATCCTGATTGGTTGTCTGTTTTCTTAAAACCGAAATCGCATTATGTGATTGGACGTTCTGGGGGTCAATCAGACATTCATCCCGCCTCTGTAAGCTTTATCCGGCCTGCAGTGTTTAGAATTCTCTACCTACCGAAAAATGGCACCAGCCGTTCCGACACAAACCAGGTTTTAACACTCAGACGCATTTCATCACACCGTAGCGAACATAAATAGCCTATAGATCATATATGACTTTTAGTTTGTCGACGTTTTAATAAGGCGAGCCATGTTTTGATACAGCAGCGATGAACAACAGCATGCGTCGCAGCTCGCTACCTTTCTGAACTTCACAACAATCCATTACAACAGTGCTGTTAGTCCAGTGTAAATGCTGTATCTTACCTGCAACGGAGGCGTTACTCGCGTGACAGCTGTCATTGTATTCACTTCTGGTGTGAGACTTGAACACCTTGCGAGATTCGAACAAAAAGCAGGAACCGCGAAGCTCAAGAGCGAGCGCTGCGTGCACGTCAATGAAATCAGGACTAGACGCCCGTCGGGCTGAGACGCTGTTCTCGGCCGTAGAGAAACATCTGTTGTGTCCAGGTTTATTATGAAGGGTTCCAGCCGGAAAAGGAGACGAAACGCTGTGACAACAAACAATGCATTGTAATAAAGTGCAGTAAATCGATCAAACGCATATTGATTACACACATAGATTTTCTTCCAATAGCTTCCAGGTCACGTGACCCAAAGACACCAAACTACCTTGTTTATGTTCACTAGCAATGGTCACATCATGCACATCCTTTGATTTTTCAAATGTGATGTGTTGGCTCAGAAATGTTATCATTCTCCAAACATAACAGCTAGCTAACAACAAAATTAAAATCAAAACTGTTTTAGCACTCACTTGGCTTCATTTATATCTAAAATAAAGATTTGTTTAATAACTATTTGGCTTGAATTTTGGTATTTGGTATCATTTTTATTGTTATTTATGTAGTAACAGACTATGAAATAAGTATAATTCATACTATACTATACTATACTATGTTAGAGTATAATATCTAGCTCCCGTGTTTCCAATATCTAATAGCAACAAGAAGTAATGTCTTCAGGAACTCAGGTGCAGTATATAGTTGTGCATTACTATTGATATTGTACCCTACTGTTCAGAATTTGATGACAGCAAAGACATCTCCATTGCATACCATTTTATTATTCCATTTTGGGTAAAAATTTTGAAATATGACAGAAGTAAGATATTACAGGGAATTGGCTTACATTCATTTCCACACGACTGAATAGGGCCTAATATGGGCCACATTCAGCAGGACAAGGTAGAAAACCTACATGATTGTGTAAATGAAGTATACAATCCTACCATTTATCAGTACATTTAAGCAAATCATGTAGCACCTTTTTACAGTCATATCAACAACAACATTAGTTTGTTTAGGAGCAGGAGGCCCCTGGACTCCCCTGGTGCGTCTGAACCACGGCAGTCTTCGAAGGGCTTTCCTCAGAGGGTTAGTCAGGACAGGAACTGGGACATGAAGGTCATGGCCGGGCTAAGGTCGTCTGTCAGCTCCTCCGGTAGCGACGGCACCGCTGATGTTATGTTATGAGTTATTTCTAATATCCTACACACACAACATGGTCATTATCAGATTATAGTTGCATTAAATACACTATATTGGGATTAGTGTTCCAGCCATGCCACTGCAATATTTGGATGTTCTCACCAGCTGATGTAGTGCGCTGCCAGCTGAGGTTCTTGCCTGGAGCCTTCCTCTGTCACCAAAGACTGTTTCATCTGTTTGAAGTTGGCCTCAATATCTTTCTTTATTTCAGACAAGGCCTGGATTCCTCTGAAAGAGCTGATGACTTGCTGCAATAAAAAAAAAGGATATAATAACTTAGAGGCGAGTGAAACTGTACAGATTGATGCATGACAGAAAGGGAGTAGATCTCCTCACGTATATAACTGAGAGCTGGTGGGCGATGTACTTGTGGCTTCCGAGGTGCCTGGCGTCCTCCTCTAGCTGCTGACTCAGCACCAGGAGCTGGTTCAGTTTGGCAATGTGGGAGAAGTATTCTGCAACACAAGCATCATCTTAGATCAGATTATCTTATTTGAGAGCACAGGAAGGTGCTATGGTAGAGTGAACATGCAGCGTGGAGGGGATATAGTGAATAGAAACACGTCTTTAAAAAAAGTGAAATGTTTAAAAGCCATTTAACATAAATGTTTGACAACTGACATTGACTTTGTTACTGTGTCATATTCAAGGTATCCACAGGTCCTTCAAAAGTCTGACATTTTCAACATGCAATGAAAGGTTTCTTTGTGCTTTACATCCACTCTTAAATTAATACTTAACAGGGTTAGTAGTACAATATGAAAAACATGTTTTTATTCATTGCATCTGCTTTACTAAACACAATTGGACTTCTTGTTCCTAACCAATACATGTCCTGCTGTCCTCTTTTGTATAACGTCCATTTATAGTCTCAGAACTTTTATTAGCTAGGTTCTATTGGAAATACGCTGTTTTGCCAGCTTTGTTTTTTTTTATTTTGGCTTTTAAATTGATCTTAAATCCAATTCCAGGTAGCATGAGAAGGTCCTACAAAGTCTTAAAATTGGCTTTCTGTATCCCAAAATAACAATAAACACAAAGGGATTGAAACATGCTTCATCACCCTGGTACAGCAACTGAGGGTGAGGGATGTATGTCCCTTAGCTGAAGGCCTCACCGTCCATGGGCGGCCTCTCCAGCATGTCCACCGGGCTGCCTTGGATGAGGAACACCTCCACACGAGGAAACATGGCTGACAGACCCACCATGTCCAGGTAGTCCTGGGGAAACAATTATCCACTGATTTGGTTCTAAGACCCAGGTTCGCTCCAGGATCCAGGCATCCAGGTGTTGGATATGTATGTCATGATATATGGACAATTATGCTGTAATTGTGATCTATTTGTTTATCCCTCTACTTGTACATTTATTTGGTAGGGCTGAGCAATAAGGTGTGATGGTGAATTTCCTTTTTCTAGCTGTGGGGGCAATTTTCCAGCTGTGGCAGGGGCACCACAGTTAAATGAATGCAATGGAAACACTGCCTTTATATTTGAATTATTTGGTAAACCATGACATGACAACTCAAGTGTTCATTTGGACAATGGTGTTAGATGCGATACCTCTAGCTGAGGCATAGGCTTTGGTAGATGTTCGAGGCACTGCAGCATCTGGTCAAGAATCTCTGCTCCTGGAAGATTAAAGCAAAAAAGAGTTCAATATAATTTCATTGCAGATGAAACAGTCGAGGAACCGCCCTGACATCGGAGATGAAAGTATCAGGGTCTTTTGAATAATGTACCGCACCAACCTTGAGCCTGGAAAGTGTCTGACTCCTCTGGGCTACAGTTTTGTCCCAGCTGTTCCTGGAACTTCAACATAATGATCATGAATAGCATATTGCCGGATAAAAGGAAGCATACAGAATAATGTGTGACAAGCTCATGAACAGCTGCACAGAATGTACAGAATGTACCTTGGCTGGTTGACATTTCATGTTCAAGCTGATAATGACTTCCTCAAGTCTAATGCCTCCCTCAAGTGCTGTCGTAAATATCACAATTAAAGGTGAACGCACAAGAATGTTGCTACAAAGAGGTAAATACATGTGAATCCATCCAAGTATTTAGATGTGAAATATCATGTATCAAATTTGAAAAGCCTAAAGGAAATTGAACTAAGTTTCTGCACAGGCATTAAAGTTTTTGTCCATAAAGAAACTATGCAATATCTAATGATGGAAATGTCCCAGAAAAGTCATATATGCTGTATATAACGTAGTTGTATTGCCATTAGTTAGTACGTTAGAATATTACCACGCACATTTCTTTCTTGTCAACTTCAGACAGCATGCTATACGACCAACATTAGCTGACATGTCAGACAACTTTCAGTTGTCATGCATTTGTTAATAAAAAATTAAATAAATGAATTAAAACTCTTGATTCTGCCTCTACAGCACAAAGTAGCTCTCTTCCAATCTCAGACGTAGGCTGAGACGCTTAAAGGCAGCATAGTGACCGAGTTGCCTTACTTGCTGGAGCTGTGCCCTGATGAGGAGGTCCAGTTGCCCGCAGAGACACAACATCTCCAGGCCCACCTGCTCTGGACTCAGCTGAACGGGCATCAGAGGTCTCTTCACCTGTAGCTCCACTGACCACGGAGGACAACATGACAGGTCAAATAAACATCATTAGACTTGCCTGGCAACACACCCTTTCTGCTTTATCCCTCATACACACACACATATTTGCCTGAGATCGAGCTATCAGTAGAATTCAGTGCATGTGGCATCTATCCCATCCGTCCAACGGAGGAGAGTGAATGAGGACATAAGGGGAGTGGACGGCGCTGAAATGAGACGCTGCCCGTTTCTGGGGGTAGCATGCACTCCTTCCCCAATGCCTTTCTATGTAACACCAGAAACCGATATTTTCTTGCACGACATCATTATCTAGTCGTGAAAGATGCAAATGCTAACAAATTAGTAATGTTTAGACGTACCTTTAAATGTCTCATGATAAACGCACGGATGACAGAGCGGCTCAGAGATGCTTACTGCCATGTCTAAACTGAACTGGTTGTGATTATCACACTATTCTGTTAAGCCGGACAAAATCCATGTAAACCACATAAAAGCAATAACGATTACCTAATGGAGTCTAAAGGAAAATAATAGATTATGGCCTAAGTTTTTATTTAGTCCTATCCGATCGGAAACATTTGATCTAACGCACGGGGTACATTCGAGTGCGCTAAACGTTCAGGCAGGGTGAATAAACGCCGATATGTTCCCTCTATAATTCTCCTTGCAGGCAACGTAGCTCACACGCAATCAAAAGGTGAAGAATTTCCCATTACAACTCGGGTATCCATGCAAATGTTGGTCAAATTAACGCTTGGTAAAATTAACCCGCACCCACGCCCTTAATAACAATAGATTTGCAGTCTTGAACGCCCCTCAGATCGAGGTCTACACGGCTTTGTGAATGATGTCATGTTTTAGGGTTGAGGATCACAGGATCACTTGGTAGGAGGGGATGCAGCCTGCATCAGATTTAATGTCTACAGGTTTATACCAGGAGTAAAAAGGCCTTGATTGTGTTTTCATAACATTGCCAATGGAATATCTTCAAAGCACAAGTCAGGTTTGAGCTTGGTTTATTAAATAGTAATCAAAGACAAACAAGAGGTCTCAGATTCTTCATTCAGGACTCAAAAGCGGTCTTAATAAAATACAGCTAGATTATAAAGTTTGTCACAGTTTTACAGTATCCAAAGTGACAGCTTGAAATAAAAATGCTGAGGTCTTGACATAGTAAAGGGAAGAAGACATTTAAATAGTGTGCTAAGAAAGAATATATCTCCTGATACCTCAACAGTATCAATCTGGCGTTATAAAAAAAAGAAAAAGAAAGAAAGAATATGAAGACAATCTATAGCAAAAATCTAACTCAACTGTGTAGGATTCTTTTCAACACACAAATATACAATAATGTACATATTTTGGTAAACAACCATATTTTCAATTAGATAATACTTTGTTTAGAAGTGCACCTGAAGGAAAAAAAATAACATCTTTCATATTCTTTTGCATCTAATGCCAGCCTCTTTCACGATACACCTCTATTACAACAGTTGTTTCTTTGAGTCACAATGTTTACAAGTTTATTCTTTTATCAAGAATAAACATTGTGTTTTAAAATTCTGCATATTTCACTCCCTTTTAGAATAGGAACTGTACATCACGTTTGTAGACCACTGGCTGAAGCAGAGAGGACATATGTTGCATTTTGACATCTTGGGACCACAGTAAATGATGTTATTCTCCTTTATTCCCTCTAACTGGGAGACTGAACCATCCGCAGTCTTGGAAGGGACTCGGTCCAGTTGGGCTCCAGTACTGGCTATGGTTGCTGCTGTTGTTGTTGTTGTTGTTGCTATTGACGACCACCAGGGGGTAGGGTGAGGTTGGCCATCAGCTCGTGAACAGAAGCAAATATTGTACATTCACCTAAGGGAAAACACACACAGTTAACAAAGAAATCCAGTATCAAAGTCTACAAAACAAAATTGGGTGTTTTGTTTTGTATTAGTTTCTCAATGCATCAGCTGGGTGTCCAGAATCTCACCCTGTCTGGCGGGGTGCAGCTCATTGAACCTCTTGAGGATGTTGGAGACCATGAGTGCTGCGGCCCCAGAAGAGCTGTGCTGTCTGGGGATGTCGGCCTGCTGGGTGAGACCTGTGGCCATGTCATACACGATCGGCACGATGATGCTCACTGGCTCCTGGGGCACGGGGATACGCTGGGTCAGCTGGAGCTGGGGGACGAAACAGACAAAACACAGGGTCAGGTAGGTTAACGTGTTTCTGAAGACAGAGGTGTGTATGACTGTGTCCAAGCTCATGGAGGGTAGCTGGTGAGGCGCTGTTGAAACTTACAAAGAAGAGCATCTTGGACTTGAGCACAACGGCGATGGTTCCAGGAGGGGCGATGGGAGGAGCGCTGGGAGGGATGGTCAGACAGAACTGGACATTCCACTTCAGCTGGCCAGCCTGGTCAGGGAACTGCAACACGTGAGACATAAACAGACATTCGTAAACATGCATTGAAGAAGAAAACCCACACTGCTAAATGAGAAAAAAATCTGTTGTGAATGGAAATGATGCAGTTCTTGTTATCAAGACAGGTGCCAGATGTAGTTAAAATGTGGGCGTGTGAAACGAGTATTCTTCCGTGAAAATCAGGGCAAAGATGTTTTCAGTAAATGTACTGAACTGTAAGGTGATTTGCCAACAATAAAAACAGAATTTAAAGCACCGACACAGGTCTTTAAAAAACATTTTAAATAAATGACTTGACTCAAACACAGCACAGACAAACCAAAGAGACTCACACACCACCGTGTATTCAATATCCATATTCCCTTTTATAAGCCAAATCAGGCCACCCACCAGTTCGAGCTTCATGATGCGAACGCAGTCCCTGAGAATATTAGTGGGAGCCCCCAGCAGCTTGGTGAAGGCATTCAGAGTGTTGTACTTGAAGGGAGGGCCAGCCACCTAGAAAAGAGGACACAAGGAGATCGCTCAATGATGTAGAAGTGTGGATATATGTACCTATGTGAGTGGCTGGAACTGAGGGTTGTCTGCACTTACACGGGTCTCAAAGAATTTCTCCAGCACCTGCAGCTCTTCCTGGGACCAGGGACCTGCGTTCTCTGGAGTAACTTTGAGCTGCAGCGTCTGGTAGTTCTTTGGGTTAAGAGCCACGCGGCACTTCAGCACTTCCGTCTTGAACATGATCACCCCAGGCTCATTGGAGTTCACAATGGACAACTGGAGGAAATGACAAGGGAGAATGTAATTTGAGAAAGGAACGATCAATCACGGTAAAATCTCTCCCAATTATATTTGGGCATGAAATAGAGTGAGCGCAAAGCACAGATAAAAGCACAAAGAGACGAGTTGTGCACCACACTCACGTTGGGCTCTTGCTGGATGATCCTCTGCAGGTGGCGTCTCATGATGACCGAGCCCAGGAAACGCTCCAGTGGCGAGCAGAGGTAGCTTCCTGCCAGGCCCGGCACCAGGCAGGGTGTGGGCGAGGGGAGCAGGAGGACATGCAAGGCATTATGGGTGAGGATGGTAGGGATAGAGGCAGCCCAGGGTCGCTGAGGTAGCTTGCGGGGTGGAGGCATACTGCTGGGCATGACCTGGGAACCTGAGAGAGTGAGGGACACACACACACACACATTTACACACAAAATGAACAGTAGATGGTTTCTCACCTCAACTATCCACGCACACAGGAGTTCAATTCTTCTGATAATATGAGGCAATACTGAAGAAACAGTGCTTACTGGTTCCAGCACGTGGAGAATGAGGGTCAGGAATAGGTGAGTGCAGTGAAGGGTTTCCAGGGGACATGCCATGGATGCGCGCCCCAGGAGAAGGCCCTGAGACCTGGGGTGAGCCTGGCCACTGGCCCCTCTGGCTGGGAGACACCATGGCATATGGAGAACTGGGATCTAGAGCACCTGGGGGAAAGACAGACAGGCATCAGCCATATAATGGGCCTGACTTTCGACAACCAACACTGTGCGCCCACTGTTTACACTTCCAACAGGCATTGTGTCATGTGCTGGCTACCATCTGCAGCCAAGAAGTGCCCTGTGAAGATATTCATTTCAGCCCACTCCAGCCCTAGCCAGCCCTTGCCCAGCCCAGCAGACCAGAATCAACACCCAGCCAGCATTTATGGCTGCACTGCCGCTTACCGTGGGGGCTGGCAAAGCTGGTCTGGCCCATGGCTATGCCCAGAGAGGAGGGAGACGGGGTGGGCCCAAAAGGAGAGGGTGCCCTCAGAGCTCCGCTAGGGGAGCCGGAGGTATGGATGGTCCCTGCACACACACACACAAACACACACACAAACACACAAAAGGGCTCGTCAGACTCAGGAAGAGGGTGACAAGTTCTCCTCTCGCACACATTCATATACACACACACTAAAGCTCGGCAGAGGGCTGTGGTCTTTGGCTGGCGGGCTGAGATGGAGCAGGATGGAAGGAGCAAGACTGGCTGCATGCTTTCTCCCCTCTGGGCTATGAGGTGTGTGTTCAATGTTGCATGACATGAACACAATTGATCTCATGGTTTCACAAAATTAAAAACAGGCACACTTATCGTTGCTTTCCCTCCTTCTCACATATACGCACAAATTGCGCTCACGTCACACACACAAACATACACGTTTAGTAACGGGGTGGCAGGATGATGATGATGAAAAAAAAAAAAACAGCGATTTGATTAATGCTGCATGGTGGGCTGACAAGCTCAGGTAGCACAAATAGCACAGGGAATCACTCACACACACACACAAACACACACATTACTCTTCCCCACTACCACACATCCCTTCCCCAACACAGCTCCAGACAGCCTGTACCTGGTGACTGGGTGGGCATCATGGAAGGTGAAGGAGCTACATTGGCATGGTATGGTGTTGGTGGCGAAGTGAGGGGAGGGTAGACGCCTCCTGCGCTCCCTCTCATTGGCTGTTGTTGCTGCTGCTGCTGCTGCTGAGCTTGCAATTGGTTCATCAGGCTGTCCATCACGTCTACCCCCACCGGCGAGGGAGGGTTGTCGTCTTCGTTGACGGATCGCCTGCGGGCGTCCTGATTGCTGTCAACAAACATGTTCAGGAACGTCTAGATAGCGGGAGGGGGAGGAAGAAAAGACAGAGGAGTTGGTAGATAATAATTGTGCAAGTTGTTCCTAACATCAGGATATCACCTAATTTCAGTTGTCTGTACTAATTAGAAACCTTACAGTTGTAGGCACGTATGATTAATACACCATTGTATGTGAAAGGGTCGACCTGTAAAATGACCCTGGTCAGGATCAGGGTTGAGACCTGGGTCAAAGTTAAGTTCTTAAAGCATGTCACTAGACCACACCTTTTGGTTTTCAGATGGACCCCGAGTAGCACGCTGTAATATTCCCAGGTTGTGAAAGCTACACTAGCAGGGATTTATCGCTAAGTAGTTCAGATGGAAAGTTATGTCCTTTCCCAGATGGTCTGGTACTCCTCACACCTGCCTTGCCCTTATGCTCGGCATACCTTAAGTCCTGGGGCAGGGTAAAAGCCCTCTACAATCTTAGTGTTGTCAAATAGGCTGTAGGCTCCGTCTCGGATGGCCACCACCCCGCGGCTGCGGCAGTAGATGTCTATGCAGTACGTGTTGCGGAAGGCCAGGCGGATGTGCGTGGGCGACTGGGGCAGGATGGAGAAGCACTGGTAGGCTGTGTTGGTGCGCTGGGTCAGGCCCAGCATGGGCACCGTAGGCAGCTTGTTTATGGCATTCAGGGGAGCCAGTGTGTCAGAAAGCACCTGGAGAAGAGAAAAACCAAGTTACTCAGCATCACCAGAGACAAAGTAGCAGGTAGCAGTAGCAGAAAAGAGTGTCAACCAAAGTAACAAATACTTTTTGTTTTTTATTATTTGGAGCACCAAACAAGTGCGGTATACCACAAATGACAATACAAGGAGTGCCAGAAAGCTTAATGAATCAAAGGGAAAAAGTCAATTTAGGACATTTTTCTGTGACCCCCAACCTACCTGGACTGTCCTCATGTGGTAAACCCCACCCATCTGATACTCCAAGTTTAAAAACACTCGGCTTAACTGAACACAATTACAACAAACAAAGAATTATTTGCAAATACTACTTGACCTAGATGTAGTGAGTCTACATCTAAGTTGTATCCCTGCTATGGTGTACCTGCAATAGCTGCACCACATTGGGGCACTTGTTGAACATCTCCTGCAGCTGGTGGAGGATGATGTTGTGGCAGTTGGAGCAGCCCGAGTTGGGCCCCACCGTGCCCAGGGCCAGATGGAAACGCTGGCTGCTGGAGTTCCACTGGATGGTGACAGAGCTGCCCTTGGTGCTGCCGTAACACAGCACCAGCTTACGGTAGTTATACAGCCGGATCTCTGAGAACAAGCTCAGATACGATGGCATCTCTGGATGGAAGCAGACACAACATGCGTCCATATTAGATGGGTCAGAGTATCGCATCAAGTGTGATCTTAGCCTCAGAGATGAGCAAGCACATACCTGGTAGTGCACGTGAGAAGTCGAGGACACATTGGTAGAGTTGGCTGATGGCGCTCCAGTCATTGAGGAACATCTCCACCACTTTCCTCCCGCCTACCGGCTCCGACAGAGGGTTTTCATAGGTCAGATAAACATGTCGTGTAGAGGCTAATAGGAGGGGCAGGGAGGTGATACATTTAGAGGTTGAACCATGTAGCAGGTGCTTATTCACATGGCAGTCACATTTGATTCATATCACACTATACAGAAGACAGCAAGGAAGATGTTAGCATAGGAAGATGACCAGATTCAACTGGTCTTTGGACAAATAAAATGAAAATATAAACCACAATGATCCTTGGATATTATCAAGTTATGAGCAGAGCTGGAGGTCAAAAGCTCCAACAACTGGATTGAAGGGAACATTCATGATGCTGAATGTAGGACCTTCTCACACCAGTAATTCACATGCCAGTGTTAGCTTATGTATGTCAACTATGTTATGATGGTCAATAGCTAAAACTGCTACAGTGCGTGTTTACTCATCAACTTTATATGTGTGTGTGTGTGTGTGTGTGTGTGTGTGTGCGTGTATACATGCCTTGCTCCTTGCTGTGCGTGCTGTTAAGAGGGCAGTTGGCCAGCACCAGTTCAGCAACCCAGGTTCGGTTGTTCCTGCCCTGCAGGCGGAAGGTGCAGTCCAACAGGGTACGCTCTAGAGCTCTCCTGGTCTCCTCTCCTACACCTTTACAGGGAGGAATTCTAGGGAAGAAAATACATTTTATAATACATCAAGTTTTTGCACTATATTACTGGTCATCTGGTGTGTGTGCTTAAATACATGCATGTGTGTGTCTCTCTGTGTGCATTACTTGAGGAGGCGTATGGCATGACTGCAGCCATCTCCTTCCACTTGGACGCCCTGGTTTGGGATCTCCATGTTGGACAGCTACACACAGCAGACAGACAGAAATACACATGTAAACATTAGCCTGAGAACAGAACACAAGGCTGGGGGTGGAAGGAGGAATGAATAAATAAATAAATAAATAAATAAATAAATGGAGGAATATATGAGATAGAAGAATAAGAATGGCTGAATGTCTTGATCTGAGGACAATTCAGATGAAAAGACAATGGGCAGGAAGATGGTGGAAGTATTGGGGGGATAGCTGGACTTGCATGTTAAAGCAAGTCAGTGACTGTCAACCTTGTTTTGAAACAACAAATTAACTAACTGGCTGACTAAGGACAGAGACATACCTCTGCTCTGAGGCCAATGAAGGGCATGTTGGTGTCACATATGGCCACTAGGTGAGCCAGGTCCTTGTTGAAGGCACACATCTCCCCAGAGCGCTTGGGTTTCTTTGGCTCCAGGGCCCCCTGGTCTCCGGACAGCTACAGCGCAACAGGGACAAAAGACAAACAGTAAAAAACCCATGTTCTTCTTCTATGTACCTTTATCCAGAGAAAATCAAAGGAGTATGCATGCCACTGAGCAGTTCCACTGGCGCCGTAATAGGATATACTGCCTTGCTCAAGGGCACCTCGGCGAAAGTTGGTTGAGGGAGGGGAGAGTTACTCCTTCACGTTCCCCACCCACATTTTCCAGTCTGGGGATTTGAACAGGTGACCTCTCAGTCACAAGCCTCCTCTTCATGTAGGGTGAAAATGTATAACCATTTTAGTAGTGACTCTACCTTTCTCTTAGTCCCGGGACGGGCCCCTTTCCCTGTCCGTGGTGTCCAGGACAAGCTGTTCTAGGTTGGGCTTGAAATGTTGCAGGAGCTGGGCGCATGGAGGTCCGTCCTCTCCCTCCAGCTGAGACACAGACAGGAAGGAGTACTTGTACTGCAGCTCTGTGGGACAGCCAGGCACATCCAGCATCTCTACCACCTGGAGAGAGGAATGGATAGGGGGCAGTGAAGAGAGGAGTGAAAAGGATGCAGTAGAGCAATAGAGATTAAGAGAAGGGGGACTTGGTAACTGGAAAACCACCATTATTCCACACAGAAGGGGAAAATCAAAATGGCTTACAATGTAGTATTGTGGTAGTCGTGTGAGCTTGATGAAGAGTTTGTGTTTGGATAGGCTGCCAACAGGGTGAGAGGCTGAGTTGGAGAGGTGGAGGATGTCGGTACACACAGTGGGAAGGTGCTTCACTGACTGTCGACAGCGCTGCTCCCCCAACCAGAACCTTGACAGAGAGAAAGAGAGTGTGATTAAATTAAAGCCGAGTTGAATGGCAGCACTCACTGCCTTCACACCACTTGCTGGTGCAAGTCTCTCACTGCCTCGGCATGTCATCTCCACAGTCGTGTTATAACCTACCTAGCCAAACGCCATTTCATTCAGCGCATGACTCACTCTCCCTCTCACACACTCTCACACACTCTCTCACACACACACACTCGCTCGCTCACACACGGCAACATTGACGGACTGTGTATAGACACTTTTCTGACAGGCCAGAGGCAGGTGACAGACACTGTAGACTCTTTCCTCTGCATCATCGACTTCTACTGAAACTATCCTTAGCCAGTATCAAAACAATCATTTACAAGAGACGTATTGATTTCCATCTCAAGTTCATGTCCATAACTTAAGGAGGTAGATTTACTTCAGTTGCTGAAGCCAAGATATGATGCGCTTCATGTCATCGTTGATGGTCTTCTCAATGTCATCCAGCATGGACTGATCTGAAGAAAGAACATACCAGGTTGTTAGGTTTAGTCATGAAAGTATACACCACAATGGTTTCTTTTTATTATTTAGCAGTGCTGAGCCAACACAGCAGGAAAATCACCACCAGTGCAAGAGAAAATGTGACATCAAAACACAAAGAGGTGTAGATCTAATCCAATTGTTTGAATAAATGCCACGATTATGATCAAGTATCCAACACAAAACCTTATTATGAATGCAATCTTCCCATAACTAGAACCAAAACAGGGACAAATGTAGGACCTCAAGCACCACTGCTACATTACATTGCAGAGGACACATGGTGCCGTTTGTAGTTTTGAGGTTGTGTTTGTGCTCCTACTTACCTATTCCATACAGCATAGGCTGGAACATCCCGGAGTGCAGGTCTACAAAGATGTGTAGGCACTCTGAGCGACCACAGGGCTCCAGTATTGGAATAACAAGTGTAGGCAAAGCAGTCTCAATGAATGCTGAAATACACAGAACAGAAACACGCTCACATACACTCAAATTCCTCTTTTAGATACCTCATTTGTCAAGTGATATCTTAGAGATGAATGGCCAGATTTGACAAAACTTGAGTGAGTGAAGCATCTTGCCATTGAGCATTTACAGACCACTGACTGAATTAACTGAAAGCTTTTGTTGAGAAAACATATCTCCTGCCTCCTTCGTGGTATCATTTGAAATTTTGTACATATATGCAATTCTTCACGATTAAGACCTATAAATAAAACTGGTACAAGGTTGGCACTGGCACTAGTGGGAGTTAACATTGTTTACTGTGGGTTTGCTCAATATATGGCTAGGAATGTGTTAAATTGTTTGAATATTGAGAAAGAGAGAGAGGCTTACAGTTGTCACTGGGGTTGCTGGCCTTTAGTATGGCCTTCAGTTCCTGTAGCTTCTGATGTGAGCGGGCGTGTACACTGTCAATCAAAAGTTTCTCCACTGACAGATGGTCAATCTACAAGATGAGCGAGATGATAAATCATGAGAGATTTTTTTCAGCAGGCCACAATGCTATAGGTATAGCTTATTACATAGAAAACATATTTATGTCCAGGAGTTTAACCTTCATTGCTCTCTCCATTAGTTTAGAGTCACAGGCTGGGAGTGGAGGTTCATGGGATATCTGTAATGGCTTGGATCCATCAGATTCGTCAATCTTGATGGTGACTTTGTGTACTGACGCAGTGCCCGTTTTCCTACCCAAGACTTGTTGGCTAGAATAGCAAAAAGAGAAAAGGCATGATAGGAAGATGGGAGTAAAACAATATGAATATAGTCACCCATTATGATTATCATCTCATCATTCAGTGTTGATCTTTTTAACACAGGTGCACTATTTGTGTATACGTGGGGAGTATGCGCATGGGTGCATGTCCTTGCATATCAGTGCATGTTTGAGTCTTACTTCCAGACAGCGAGCGTGAGGAATTTGGCGGGCAGGTATCTCTCCACCTGCACCAGGTCTCCCCAGCGCTCCCTGACCAGCATCAGGGTCTGGGAGTGGAGCACCTCGAGCTGCAGCGACAGACAGAAGGAGTCTGGACACAATGGGGTTAAGGACAACACAGCAGGGGAAAATACTACGAACAGGAGACTAGAGATATAGTAACACACATCTCACCATTAATATTCAGAACACACACAAACACATATCCTCAAGACACATATACTCTGTTTGCAAAACACACCCTTTAAAAGGGCTATTTGTGCCGAGCACAGACAACTCTTTGAGAGGGTAAGCTGCAGCACTAGCTTTGGTGCAGCAGAGGCAGAGCAGAGATGTACTGATTAGCATTGTGATTAGCATGGCTGCGCTCAGCTTGCATGCTTGATTAAGGCCTTTGATGTTAGCATGAATGCTAACAAGCTGTTGTTGTCGTCGTCCCCTGTGCCTGAGGGCTGCGAGACTTTAAAGAAAGGCTATGGTTTACCGTCTTACCCCCGACTGATGAGCAATAGGCGTCTGACTGTCTGATGAAAACAAATCCTCTGCTTCCATTAAATATTGGTTATAACAGCATGACGAATGGCACCATTATCATTGCGTGACAATGATAATGATGTTGACGTCATATGATTGTAGTGGTACTTTTAGCAACTGTAGTTCGCAGCTGTCATTTTCTCATTAGCTACTGACATGTTGAAAAATTGGCATTAGCAACAGGTGTTAGCGACAATCCTCCATGGGAATGAATTATACCTCACACTATGACTTGGTCGAGCAACAGGTTATAATGTACATAATGCTACACTTGTCGATAACAAAAACCTGTTGTGTTGGTTGAAAGGAGGTTTCCTAAGGATGCCTTTCTGCAGCTGTGTTGCTCATTGGAATGCTGTGTGTGTTTGCTTCACCCGTCAATACTCTATATGCTCCGACACACACTGCTGCCCTACTGCAGTAGTTCACACCAGACTGGGACCCAAGCCAGGGTTGCAGGCATGAGTGTGCGTGCACACACACGTACGCACACACACGCACGCACACACGCGCGCGCACACACGCGCACACACGCGCACACACGCGCACACACGCGCACACACGCACACACACACAGAGGATACGCAAGCAGTTGTACATGTCCTGTAGGGGTTTCTCATCTGCAAACAGACGTGCCTGGACCAACTCGTGGATAAAGTTCACCTGCATACTGTGGACCAGGGCTCGGCCATCTGTCGGCACAGAAGGAGGGAGGGGGGGGAAAAATGGGACGGTAGAAATATGAATAGAGAAATAAAGAGAAGCCAAGTGAGCTTGGCTATAGCTGTGGTATGCAAGAGAGATGAGTGTGTGCTCATCTTACCTCCAGTTTCCTTGTCCTCCACCAGAATTTCCAGCTTCAGCAGTCTCCAGGGAATATCAGGGTCATCTCCCATCACGGTCAGAGTGGCCTCAAACTCTCCTTCCACACGAAACTTCACACGCCCATTAGCTGGACAGACACATGAACACAGAAGACGTTCTCACTAACACAATCGAAAACAAACTTGTTTTGAGCACCCATTACTGCCAATGAACAAGCAGTTGAAAATATACAGGTTTGGAGAGTGTGTGTTTTTACAAGAGCTTACCCACTGTGAGGTTGGCTAGTTGAGGGGGCAAGTCTGTGGTGACAAGACGGTGCCGCAGAATCTGATTCAGCTGACTCAAGGTGGTCTGTTTCTCAACCTTAGTTATGGGGTCTGGAGGAATGATCTTATCCTACAGATATGCACACAAACATGCTAGTGAGCTAACAAACAAAAGAGTGAGCTACTTAAAACCATGAGTTTGATTCACCAACTATCTTTCAAGCCAGGCTATAGACTAATAGCCTAGACAGGTAGAGTAGGAACCATGAAAGCAGACTTACTCGTATGCATGTGGGCAGGCGTGGGTAGGACCCTGTGGTCAGCACATCGATGGCAAAGGGGATGGCAAAGCTGGGCAAACGGGCATGTACCAGGGCATCTCTAGCCAGTGATGCCAACCTATCAGCTGTGTCTACAAACAAGATGGCCTGCTGATCCAGGAAGCTGGAGATCATCTGTTACCATGGAGAGCAGGTGTAATAGGAGAGTGTAAGTGCATTTTGTGTTGTAAGAAAGAGAAGGCCAGTAGCATTGCACTGTCTTCCTAAAATCTACCTATATAAAATGCTGGTCAGGTCATGAATATTGCACAATACATACCGCACACTTTTCAACTTTTCCTGCATTGCTTGCCCACTTCACCAGGGCTAAGAGACGCACAAAGAGCTGCCTGGTGCGACTGGCAAACTGGACAATTTCAATTTTCCTGTTAAGAAAAGTTAAAATCAAAATGAAACAAAAGAATAAGGGCATAATGACTGAATATAAGTGCCCTTCGTTCTGGGTGGAATTTGAAGAAACCTACCTCTCCATGTCAGTTTTTCTGGGAAGTCTGAAAGAGGGACATCAAAACTTGATTATAATCACCATTACCATCGTCATCATCATCATGTTAGACCAATGGCCGAAGATGTTACCTGCCCAAACCCTAAACTTTATATAGTAAAATAGATGATATTCCTATAACTGGTTTCCAGTTAGCATTGGGGAGCAAAGGGCTCTGGGGTGAGAAACTGGCAAGAGGACACCAGACTGATCAGTGGTCTATCTGCAACCTGGAAAGCCCCCTGCTATCCTAGACAGTTATCACACGATCATCATCCCAACACTTCTCTTAGACAGCTTACATACTAGCCATAGCTCCAAAAGACAAACCGGTTTGGTATTTACAGAGCCACCCTCACATATCTATTAACTGCCCCAATCAAGTTATACTGTAGAGCATATTCCCAGCTCTCACACATATCAATCACCCCACCTAACCTTTCGTTTATCTGCAAATACCAAAGGTTCACAGCCCCCACATATTTTAGTGGCTAGAGGGAGACTGGTGGGAGAGTATCCAATGAGTTTACTAGCAGCAATACTAAGTTAGCTAGTTGGTTAGCCTGCTAGTTATCCTAGTTAGCCTTTACGTTTAGGCCTAATGTTAGCTAAAATGTGACTTACAGTTCAGCCAGCAACGTAATTTCATGGTAGGTCCTCTGGAGAAGAAACTCAATGAGAAGGCTCAATCGGACCCCCTGTGTGGCCGGGGCCCCGGGTGGAGGTGGCTGGGGACCCGAGGCTACGGGACCCCCAAGCGGGACCAGTTGCCCATCTGATCCAATCTGCACCGGAGCCATTTTACAACGACAATACGAGCTAGCTACGGCGCTGCAAACCTAGCGTTAAAGCGGAAAACTATCGAGTCGTGGGGATTGTCCGTGAAAATATTTTTTTTACTTCGTCTCACATTTCTTTCTCGAAACGACTTTCTTTCATGGGCTCGGTTTCCCTGTTCGGTAGAAAAACTCGCTAAATACAATAGCACCCAATTTGGTAACTCATTACGGAGAGGATTCAACACTGTTCAACCGCCATCTTTGCTGCCGGGAATGATCACGGGTCTGGCTGGACCCAAAACCTAGACTGGACCTGATGAGGAGTGGGACTCATCAATGTCTTCCCTCCAGTCAACTAGTGAAGAGAGACAGTTGAGGCCAGTGGTTAGCAAACTGAGGTCGTCGAGTCGGTCTTTAAGAGCAAAATGCTTAGTTTCATTTAATCATCGCATTCACTGGAGTTTAGCACTAGGAGAGATAATGAGCAGGAGTTTGGTGGATATAATTGATTTTAGTTTATATTTCTTTGTTTGTTTCCCTTATAATGGTCACTGAGCAGAGGTCATAGTTGACCCAATTTTGTATTTACCACTACATCAGTGATAATGACTTCGGTGAATGGCATAACAGGATGTGCAACCATTTAGCACATTTGACTGTCTAAATGCATGAAATTTGGTTTTGTTATTCCCATAATGTAATAGTCCTATATACCTACTTTTGAAACAGGCTGTATATAAGATAAGATAAGATAAGATAAGATAAGATAAAACTTTATTGATCCGGCCGTGGGGAAATTCACGTGTTATGGCAGCTCACAACAATAGAAAACAGAATAGAATAGACAATATAGTGCAAAAAACAAGTGTGCAAACAATATATATATACTGACATATATACAGCCCTAGAGCAGGTGAAACCGATTTCATGATGTCATTGCCCAGAGGTGATGCATTCAATAAGGTATTTCATTTGTAAATGTAAGCCAACATTTATTTACACATCCAACATTTTATATGTTAGCTGGGAACATTGAGAACATGTTGCATTTGGCCCGTCCTCATAAACTGATATATTTATAAACGTATGAGCTTACCAAAAGGCAAATGCATCTGAGCAATCAACAAAATCTTGTGTACAAAAACTAAACTTGGACAGGTTCCATGACTTACAAAAAAGGCTTCATGTTTGCCCATGCAACATCAATGGTGCTACGGTATTAATTTGCTGTGACTCCTAAAATGCCTGCACTCTGTCCTCTGACCTGAAAAATGCATGTGCATGTGTGTGGGGTGATATGTTGTGTGTATATCTAGTCAGGGGTGTGTGGAAAAAGAATTATGGAAAAAGCATGTATGTGTATGTGACAAATAAAGTTAATTTCATTTTTCATTTCATTTCATTTCATTTAAAACTATATGGATAAAAAAGGTTGAATAATACAGCTGAACTTTTGGCCTTGGATTTCATTGGCTTGATATTTGTGACTCAAAAAAGCCACTGAAAGCAGTCAACTCCTATATATGATTTGGACACTTAATCCCCCAAATACAGCATTAAACCCATAGAATTGTTGATCACATCCATCAAGAAAAAAAAAGTGTTCTATCTGGCAAGATATAACATCCTTCGGATGATTTTGAAAAAAACAATGTCACAATATAATTTGTATCCATGTGTATTTTCAATTGCTATAATTTAATTCTGAGAAGAGCAAAGAATCTTTTTTAGCATTCATCTTTCACGTCTTCTCTTGTGGTAATTCCTGTGGTACTGACAGCTCACTAGATGCAGAGCGATTGCTGACTGATTAAGGTGCATTGAAATGTGGACACAAAGTGTTTTTTCTTTCAAGAACATGACTCTGATCAGACATAGGAAGTGAGGTAATGCATTAAAGATAAGGAAAATTTTGTGGGAAAACACAAATGCACACGCAGTGAGTCAGCAGATGGGTTCTTCTCCATTTCTCCATGATCTCATTTTCTGACTCCTGTGACTTTATCGCTCGCCCTCATTCTGTCCTAGTTGTGTAGGTATTTGGTCAACATTTTCAAGAGATGGGGGGCATGGCAGGAAAGACTGATAAACAATGCCATGGCAACTGAATGGGGAAGTAATCCACCCCCAGAGAGAGGCAGAGAATTAGAAATGGAAATAGTTTAATATGCCACTATGCTGTCAATGAATCAGTTATACATGATTTGCACCCCTCCCACACCCCATAACGACCAGTTGGTGTGTACTGTAAGAAACAATAGTATTTTCAATAATAGGACTATACGTTAAGTGGGCCCCTATTGAGCAATTAAGAGTGCATACTGTAAGTGAGTTATGGGTCATTTATATTTTAGGAATTTGGCTGAGACTCTTGAGTGATCAGGTGAGGTTGAGTGTTTACAGTTTACAGTGTTTACTGTGACTTTCTAGTAGGCCACTCCACCACCTGGGTGGTGCTGAAATATCAGAGTTCTGTGTATGTATGGACTGTATGGATGTATGAAATTGAGCCCACATAGCTTTAGTTGTCTAATCTGGTGGTTTTCCATTCCGGTTTCATATTCTACCAGGTAGTTTTGACTCTAGTTGTATAATCGGGGATTATTTAGACCTGAGACTACAGGTGAATAAAATTCAGTAGCTGCCAAAATAGAAAACAAGCAGTACAATCAGCCCCCAGGACCGGAGTTGATAACCACTGGCCTAATCAATGGACTAATCAACTATATATAATTTAAAATGACTACCCCATGCGATAGGAGGCGGTAAAGTAAAGTGCTCCACCTGCTTAGCTTTCTCGCCTGGTTTGAATTAAGTACTGGAGTTGTAAATCCATGCTGGAGTCGGAGTCAGTCATCATAATTGTGAGGGGTTTTTGTCCGTTCCGTTCAGCTGGCTTTCCGTTTGCTGAGCCGTTCTCGATTGTAGTGCAAATTGGCTCACAGACAACGTTGACCGTTGGAGTTCAGATAGTCGTCTGGCTTGTTTTACTGAGCAACATTTGTGTCAGACTGCGCTTCCGCCATGTTGAAGTGATTCAAGTTGTGACTGACTGCTGGGACCGAAGTGACAAGCCCCAGAGATCGGACTAGATAGAGTTGGGGGGGCTGCAACCGCGCCGGTGACGCAGGAAAAACACCCCAAAGCAGAGAAAAAACGTAGGAATTAGATCTTTCTGGTAACCTGTTTTGTCTTTTGCGAAACAGTCCGCGATATAGGCCACGTTTATGTAATATACGACGACAACATCGTTCAAGGCTGGACGTAGCCCGTGGATAGAGGAGGAAGTCCTATCAAATTCCTGGTGAGTTGTTAGCTAACTAGCTTGATAGCCAGGCTGCTGGTGGTTAGCTGGCTACCGCTAGCTCTCTCACTGTTCCAATATTAGCGTCAGCTGGTGGTGGATGCCAGGTAACGTTACAGCATTTGACTTAATTTCGTTAGTCAGACGTTGACAGCGTTTCGTCTGTTAGCTAGCATATATTGTACAATTATGTTAGCACACCGATATCGAGTGTATCAAACTGCAATTCATGGTCTTAACATTACTGGTAGTCAGACCCAGTTAGCTTTCCCTGCTGGCAAACTGAAGCCAAGCTAGCGCTAGCTAGCCTCTAGTCAGCCGCAAATGGTCCCGGACACTGTCTACTCTCAGTCTATAGACTGAGAATGTAGAATTCCTCTAAGCGTTTCATGTTTACAAGTTGTCGAAATTGGGTTATCTGGTACAGTCTTTCGGCCAATATTGTTTGCATTTGATCCATGATAGCTCTAATAAAAACTGTATTCCTTTTCTGAAGATTCAATTATTCTGGCCTCGAAGATCGCATTTTCAAATAGTTTTAGCTGTAACATTAACGCTACAGATCAGAACAGTGTTCAATTTAATTTCAGGAATTAGACGATGCCCCTGTCACTAACAGACATTATTTGACGTTATCTATCTTAGATAACGTAAGTTTGTTAACCGAGCTGACGAAATGGTAGCAAACTAACGATAAACTTGACAGCAAATGGTTAACGTTAGATTTATAGATAACAAAATATGTATTTGCTGTGCCATCTAACAACTTGTCAAAATAATGGCATGATGCAGTTAGGAGTTTCTAGTCGCTATTAAGCTAACGCTAACCGTAGCTAATGTTCACTGTTTCTCCCACCTAGGTAGCTCATCGCTAAGGTTAGCACGATTATGCTCGTTGCAAATGGCGTTACAGCGCCATAGTTACTTAACAATAACGTTAGGTAAAGTGAAGTTACGCTCATAAAAAATCAATTATTAACCAATTCTTCTGTGCGTAAACTTGACAATTATGTAGCAAACGTTGACTGGGCAACTATATCAGGCCCGATCGAATGAACAGGCCTGTGTATGTTAGAGAAATTGACTTTGGACGACAAGGCCTTCGCTGCTCTCCTGTCTGGGCGGATCGCCTTGCAAGCTAACACTAGCTACCGCAGCTAGCAGCAGGCGTTAACTAAATCACCAGCTACTAGTTAACTGCGCTAGCTTGTAATGATATTTACGTAATGTCACAGTTTACTTTTATTTTATGCGCCAGCTGTTGGGGCAGTCGCCTTAATTTGAAGACACCACAAGCTAACACGTAGATGACCATCTCTAGTATTGCTCCGCTCAGGAGGTTTTTTTGTAAAACATTTCCAAGCCGGTTCAGTCCAAAAGGCCGCAGTTGTAGTTGCCGTGTAGATGTTACTTATTGGAACCTTCTCGGATGATTAAACACAACGTTACCTTTTTATGGGTCACGAAAGTAACCTAGTCCCCCCAGGTAGTTAGCTAACGTTAGTAGTTTCATTGGCAGGATAGGTATCTCAACTCAATGTTATGACATTATGTCTTCAGCATAGTGAATCATTTACTAAATGACAGTGGCAAGGTTTTGCCTCTGCTAGCTCAAATGTCAATTCTGAACCTGATTGCTGATGCTGAACCAGATGTTGTTACTGGCCACCTGCAACCCAGGAAATATACCAGTTTCACTACCCTCAGAGTATCGACATTATCATAACAAAAAAATCAATGTCTGTTTTAACTGTCATATCTCTTGAGAAATTATTGACCATTGTGTAATAAGTTGTTTATTCACCAAAAATGATTGGTTAGTATACACATACCAATCTATATGACACACACACTTATGAGAGCGACGGCTTGCTTGGCCTTTTGCTGCCCTCTAAAGAGCACACAGGCAGCTGTTATACATACATCTGTATTTTGACACAGTCATGGTTTGATAAGACTTTACTTTAATGCAAAAGCTTTAATGTTTTGGACAAGTTTTATTTTTATCCTACATTTGTGTGTGTATAGAGTGGATCAAACATTCTTCAGTTCTGGTTTGTAAGCCTATTTCCAGTCATTTGTTGATATGGTAAACCCATAATGTTTCTGGACAGAAGACTGACTGGAGTTAGGCTTTTAGATGGGCAGAGAGAGGGGGAGAGTAAACAATGCTCATCATTATGGCTCATGGCCTCATGTGTCCTCTAGAGCTTGGTTTTACAAGGGGCCAGGCTGCATATTGGGATTGTCAACTACACTGAATCTTTCAGCTGGTTTCAGAAGACTGAGAATGTCTTGGTGCATTGAGGTGGCATTTGTTTGGGTTTGAGGTTATTTTTCCATTAGAAAGATTAATGGATTTATGTTAATTGACCTCATGTCTCTAAGACAGCTAGATGCCTACTTAACTGTATACCAAACCTACACTGGTTGATGCATAAGGGGGGGGGGGGTCTATCTGTAAAAGAAAGGGATGAGAAATGACTGTCCTGCTTCCTTGCCAACCAATCCCATGGCTACTACAGGAAATCCCCCTTCTTGTCTGAAAATTACCAAGTCATGGCTCCTTTTCTTTCGTAGTGCCCTGCACTTTCCCGATTATGATCATTGGAATGGCTCTGGCAGAATTGTATGGCTGTAGTGCAAGTCCAATATAATGACATCACTCCTTTCCACCTCAACTTGAGAAAATAGCATTGACTCTTGACACAGACTAAATGCTTTCACATTTGTTCTACTTGCATATGTTTCCTAGATATTAAAGGCGCTATTAAAGGGATTTCTTATCTAATGCATTTTTATGATTATTGAGCTTCACCTTTGAGTGGAATTAAGTGCTGGTGATGGAAACTCAAATTTTCATTTTTTAATTTTCACTTTCACTTTTTTAATTTTTTGCATTTCTTGACAATTCAGATAGGAATCTTTGAGGGGGTGTGAGATGGTACAGCAGGCAGAGCTGAGAGCATATATACTAAATGGGCATTGTTGATTCTAGTAACTGAGAGATTATAATAACCAGTCTGGTGTTGATTGATGGTGACAGTGAAACATCATGATTAACTGTCGATCATCTCATTGATTACCGTCCTATGACATTGAATTTACATTTCTGTGTAATGTGTGCTTGGCCAACATTATCACTTGTTTATCAACTGTCTTTTTGATTTTTGTCTGAAATGTCAGACAGCAGCCATGTGTGCTCATGTATTGGTTCCCAATCTCATAGCAGACCTTGGCAATCAGTGTCACGGCATGGCCTAAAGGTGGTATCAGTGTGTCATGCTGATCAAAGTGGAACCTTACAGCTCCCTCTCTCTCTCTGGAACTTAACTACAAGAGCACCTCTGGTGTCTGGATCATAAACTGTAAAAAATGTTGGAGACTCCAAACACATACATTGCGTAGATTTCAGTAGGTTTTGCTCTGTGGTGCAGTATGGCAAAAATGGTCACTTCCTCATGAGCCATCCTATTTTTCTCTGATATGTTTTCTCCATTGAGTAGCTGCAGTAACTGCAATCCATCTACGGTACAGCTGCAGGCATGGTTTATGAATTTAAGTTTGTAAAGTAGCCCCTGCAAGACGGAATACAAAAGACCCCAACTAATTCTATATTTTCCTATATGTGAATTTTGTGGGGAGGGAATAACAGTTCTACTATATGAAATATCTAGCTAAGAAGCTTTTAAATGTAAGGGTTTTGTAGGTATTTAAAACATTCAGCAAGGGAAAACGGTTGTTCCATAAAGAAATATTTGGGAGGTGTCTCTTTGGGCAGACCTGCATAAAGTATAAACCACTATGCTGTCACGGCTTAAACATTTAATTTTGATGCATTCCCTTTCCATTGTGATAACGGATATCATTGTAGCTACTCCTGAAATTAATTTCAACTAGTGGGGTTTAGGGCTTTTCCTGTTAGGTTTAATCTGCATGTTTTGCATTTCACATCAGGTTTAGACTCCCTTTGGCTTTCTTCCTCCTCTCGAGGCCTTTTTGTTGTAAAATACTTTAAAATGCTCATCTGAGGGAACAAATGTTCAATGCACGGGAGAAAATTAATTTTACACGTGATGTATGACTTTGTGACTTGTTGAATATATTGACTCCGGTAGCAGCTTGACAGTAACATTCCAAGTTCAATATTGGAGGGGGAAAAGTTTACAATTACCTTCCATTGTCAAGTCGATATCAGGTTTTTGTCAGACAGCTTTTTTAAGACCAGACTGTGCCCATGCCCAGACTGTGCCCCAACAGGTGATGTCTGTCTCACACAAGCGGATGAGGAAAAACGGTGCAAGCGCGTGGTGTGTTTACAAGTTACAGTTGAGTGAGACTAGTATCTGTTGTGACAGAGAACATAAAGTGATCTGCACCTCTTATGCGCTGTGTTAGAGCTCTATTCCTATACATTGACCAACTTCTCATTTTGTGGCGGTGCACCACAGATGAGCTTATGTATGGGAAACACTGTGATGCAAGCAGGTTTTGATTCCAACCAAAGACAACACCAGGTGATTTCACTGATTAGTCCCCCCCCCCCCCTTTCTGGTTGAATGTGTACTTATTTATGACATTACTTGTGATTATAGTATTTGGTTGGGATTGAAACTGACCTACTCTCAGCCCTCCATGGCACATGGTTGCCTGTCCCTGGTCTAATCGGCCTGGAGCAGGGCTACTGGCAGCCTGTGTACTGAAAGCGGGGATTCTTTCCATTTGAATGATAACATTTTGTTATGTCTTACTTCCATTGCCATCACAGTCATTCCTCAAAATATAGGCTTGTTATTTGATCTCTTCGGATGAATGTAATCTTTGATTAAAGCAGAGACTCACTTTTAGACCATATAGCATAGGCTGAGGTTGCCTCAACAAAGCATGTATTTATGTGCAGGATGTGATGTTGATCAGACAGTCTAGGGGCGCTGCCAAGTGCTGAATTGGCAGGCAATATCATGTTTCACTGATCGTCATACTGACATTTAGCCAAACTGTACCAGGTTCTCAGCTGATCTGATGGGAATCTACTCAGCTATCCAGAGATAGTGGGGACAGGTTTTGTACACTCTTTCAGAGTGTCTTGTTAGCAGGATGGTAGTCCTTATCACTCTCACCTCTACACATATAACACATCCAGTTATTAACTGAACACTGAGCTCTTGGCAGGAAAATATGGACAAAAAAAGAATGAGCAAGCACAGACCAGCTTTCAGAGTTAGTTGATTTTAGATGGTAGTGTTCCGCATTGAGGTAACTTGCCAAAATGTTCTGTCCAGCTGTTTGCATGTTCCGCTTGGGTGTTACACGTAAACTAACCAGCCCACTGATAATTCTGATATTACTCTTCTCTACTCCAGGTTATGCAATGGTCTCAGCGGCCCATCCAGATCTCCAGGTGCTTGTGTCCCTCTCTCTCGTGTTCGGGCTCTCATCCCTCTGCTCTACGGCTGAGGCGGCTGTGATTTCCTTCCTGGCCAGCGCTCCCTAAGAGGCCAAGATTGCCAAGATCTGCCCTGTGGCGAGCATGACGGCCACCACGCGTGGCTCTCCGGTGGGGGGCAATGACAGTCAGGGCCAGGGCCAGGCGCCCGATGCCCAGAGCCAGCCCCCGCTGCCACAGAACCAGGTCAGCATTGTCTCGCCAGACAGTACTCAACATTAGACCTTTTCCCCACTCTCCTTTCTGTCTTCAACTATGTGTCAGCTGCACAGTCTGTCTGGGCTCTTGATCTTCACATCTTCCTTTGGGTCCTTATTACCTTCAACCTATTTTGTCCATCATACTCATTATTTCTATCCATCTGTACTGGCTGCCGCTTTCCTTCAACTCCCTACTATCTCCTCCTATTCTTATTTTATATGCCTGTGACTAAGTGTGTAACTGCATCAGTGGCCACAGAACGATGCCATCAGCACCTCAGCAGCAATAGACACATGTAATTAAATTAACCTGTGGAGGGAGGAAAAGGAATGGTGTGTATCTTTATGTCTCCCTGTGCGGGAGTCCAGACACTGCAGCACAGTTTTTTTTTTTTCATTCAACAGCTTGTGCTCATACCTAACCACACACAGATGCCCAGGGGGAGGATAAGGGAGGGAGGGACAGAGTGAGCGGAAAAGGGAGAGAAAGTGAAGGCGAGGCATCAATGAACAGAGCCTCCTGAGTGATGGATAAAGAGTGTGTGTGTGTGCCTTTGTGCGTGTGCATGTGCAGGCCTCTGTTGGTTAGAGATGAGCAGCGCTGAGACGTGAGAGGCAAGCTGCCTATGTAGGTCAGCCAAGCAGAAGGAGCCTTCTCCACACACCCCCACATTTCTCAAGTTATGCATCTCTCTCTTACTCTCACTCACACACACACAGCTGCTGACGCTGCCATCGTTGCTCATACACAGTCATTAACTCAGGCAAGGAATCAAGGAAAGAATGGGCATGCCGGTGCTTAAACACACACACACACACAAACTCAGTCACACTCTCCTCCCCCCAAGAGATCTATTGACAGCACCCCAACATACATACACCTACACACCACCACATTTATACTTCCTAACACCGGCACGTCAACCCACACACAATTTGCCTTGTGCTGTCTCAGTCTCCTCTAGAGAGACAAGGATAAAAAGAATATTGCTTGATATGCCAAATAACATTAGGAGTGTTACGATGACTTAATGGCTTTGTTTAATGGACTTTCTGGAGAGACACCTGCCTCTGCTCTTTACACACATCCACACAGACTCCATACTGCTGTATCTGTGACAACAGGAATTGTGCTGACTCTGGTCTAATGTTTGGCATTATGATTGGTTAGCCTACTTCTTGGTATTTGGAGTCTGGTACTTGGTAGGGGTGGGCGATATGACTAAAAATCAATATCGTGATTATTTCAAACTTTTACCTCGATTACGATTAATGAACAATTATTTTATTTGTTTTGTTTTATTTTGAAATTTGTTTTATTTTGAAATTGACCGGATGCTCTGTGTCTGACTTCCTGCCCGGCTTGACACATTCGCTCGCGGCTCGCAAAAAACAAACACGTCTGAACACAGCGTTACTGGACGGGGCGGAGGGACGTGACTGAATACTACGTAATATTTTTTAAGGGGACAGTTCATGAACGCAGTATTGGGGAAAAGTATTTGGCCCATTCATTCGCGGGAAAGTGATGTTACGTCTGATGCACGCACACACACACTGGTTGCTTTGCTAACTGGCGCTTCTAGATGTTCCTCATTCTTGTAGCCTAAATAACAATCGAAATCAACGATTTTGAAAATTTGCCACGATTACATTATTAAATCGCGATTACGATTATAAACACGATAATCGCCCATCCCTAGTACTTGGTATTGTGACACTTGGTCTGACATAGTATTGTAGGGTCAGATTTTGGTTGTATGACTACGATAACACGCACACAGAGACCAATATGCATTCTCTAATTCTGATTGTCTATGGTTATTCCAGACATCGTCTCCTAACTCATCCAATGAGAACTCTCCAGTGAGCCCACCCGATGAGCAGGGCCAGGGGGATGGGCCTCCTCAGCTGGAAGAGGAGGAGCCAGCCTTCCCTCACACTGACCTGGCGAAGCTGGATGACATGATCAACAGGTGTGTATGTACACACACAGACACATACCAACGAAAACACGATCCACCACTGTAATTAAAGTGTCTTTTGCATAGTAGTGTGTGTCTTTCTCTGCATTCATGTGGTTGTCTGTTTTCTCATAGGCCCCGTTGGGTTGTTCCAGTTTTGCCAAAGGGAGAGTTGGAAGTCCTCCTGGAAGCTGCTATAGATCTTAGTAAAAAAGGTAGGAATTTCTTCCTTAAAGATGCTGTCTGTTTATGCTACACACTGTGCTTTCATTTGGTCTAATGAGTGACTTAAAGGGTAATTCTGGGATTTTTCAACGTGGCCTCTATGTCCACAAAATCGCTTTTCATACCTTTAAGTAGATCCCAAAAGTTTCTGAGTTTCTCCGGTCCATCGACTCAACCAGCAGTCGCGTAACGGCGGCTCGATGGCGGCAACGTAATCCGTAAAGGCATACTCGGCCGGTCAAAGTACGTCCACTAAAAGTGCTTGTTTTTGTCACGGACAGGCTCCGATTGTTATTCGTGTGTCTGACAACATTACCGAAAGGATCGCTACAGAAATAGACCGTTTTTAACCAGAAATAGACCTGAACTCTCAACTCTGACAAAGCTGTTTTATGAAAGCAAGAGGATTCACTTTTGCAAGACGAGGATTGTGTAAACAACCGTCCTCTATCCGACAACGAGTGAATCCTCTTGCTTTCATAAAACAGCTTTGTCAGAGTTGACAAAGCTGTTTTTAACTATAAGATCCCAAAATAACCTTTCCATTAAATTGTGATGTTACGCATCAGAAGTGATGAAATTGATCACCCAAGCCAATAGAAAGGAACTCTCGTATTAAGGGGCGTATTAATCTTGTGCTGATGGTCATGCTGGCCATTCAATTGACAGTGATATATTTAGAGAAAACCCTCCATGACAGTGATATATTTAGAGAAAACCCTGCTTCATAATTTCTACACCATGTGGCATATTTTTGTAGCTTTAGTTGTGTACCTTCCTCAAGCTGAACAAATATAAGATGACTCTAGAGCAATATGGAGTTTACAAGTTGTCAGATGCTTTCATCAGCGTCGTTCGTTTCACTTTCTTCAACATTTCTAAGAAAGGCATCTCTGATTTGTTTCTTTTTCTTTTTGCAGGACTGGATGTCAAATGCGAGGCATGCCAGAGGTTTTTCCGAGATGGTCTGACCATCTCCTTCACTAAGATCCTAACAGACGAGGCAGTCAGTGGCTGGAAGTTTGAGATACATGTGAGTGTTAATTTCACCTCCATGGCTTGGTACTTTCAGGAACACAAATTTCTGCAAGGAACCAAACTTACAGTCCATCACAATGGGCGTTTAATCCCTTGAAGGAAAATAATGTATCCTAAACTAAACTTAATACCTTACCTAATCTAAACTTAATATTTCGAGCCATACATTGTTACGTTTCTAGAAAATATGACCCTCGTGGATGTAATTGTATTGTAGTTATTTTCATGAAAGCTAGATTTTACTCTAGATAAATGATCACAGTATGGGACCTTTCAGTTCCCATAGAGCACAATATCTACTCTGCACTGGTTCCAATGTAGAGTGGAAGAGATCAAAGTGTATCTTGTGAATTTAAAGGATTCTATTTGCTTGTAAGGTGGTATGACTTGGTACAGCTGAAATGGATGGATAATGTAGCTTCATAGCTCTGGCTGTTGCATTGACTTGTTATCTCAGCGGATGTATTTGTTGCTTGTGCCCGAGTCCCGTGCCTTTTCTCCAAATTGAGTTTTCTGTTCGGCTTTCTTACAGCTGAAAGAAGGAGACATGGCCAGGGGTGATCAATGATCTTTTCATTGAAAGTAGCCAAGGCTGGCTGTTGTGTTAACTTCAGGAGCTTGATCTGTGGAACCTTTTCACAGTAAAGCATAGTTTGACAAGGGCACAAAGGACAAAAAGCAACTGCATTTAAAAAAAAAAAAAAAAAAAAAAAAAATGTATCTCTACTTTATTTTAACTGATGTTGAACAGGTTTGGATTTTTATCTAATCTTATTATGAGATATGACACAAAATTGTGCATTTTAGATGCATCGTCTGCTTTTCGTGCGCCACAGCTCTGATTCTTCTCATTAGTCACCCAAAAATGTTTTGGAAGGAACTGGATAGTTGTAAGCTGTATTTCTCCCAGAGTCCCCCTGGAAAGCGCTGATGAGTCAGCACCATATTGGTTACCGCTATCAGGTTCCTTCAGATCTCTGGCCCATACATACGGAGGAAAGGGAAGATCATGTACACCTGGCTGTCAAGAGATGTCTGAATAAACGTTTTTGTTGTTATGAGTTAACTGGAATGTACCATAGAATTAAACTTGAAGATAACTAATTCTGTTTAAGTATGGTCCTTTTTTTTTTTTTTTAAATATCAGACAACATTGAGCTGGCATTTTCAAAATTACACTGGATGGCCCAAGGGGGCGCTACAGTCACAGGTCAAAACAGGGTAACATATTTGTGTCTGATTGTGGCAGAAGGGGACTGAAGCATTCAAGGGTGACAACATGTTTACTGTAACTGATTATTATGGATATGGCTGGATTACTTTATTTCTGTATACTGAAATTGCAAACAGAGAAACTAAATATTCAGTGTAATGTTAACATAATGCTGTTTGCTCCCTCCCCTCAACCCTCCTTTCACAGAGGTGTATCATCAACAACACACACCGGCTGGTGGAGCTGTGTGTGGCCAAGCTTTCTCAGGACTGGTTCCCTCTACTGGAGCTCCTGGCCATGGCCACCAACCCCCACTGCAAGTTCCACATCTACAACGGCACACGGCCCTCTGAGACCGTCCCTGCCGGGGCCCAGCTGGCCGATGACGAGCTCTTCGCCCGCCCCCCAGACCCTCGCTCACCCAAGGTGAATCACAACCACAACAATTGACACAAGGTTCAATTATACCCATTACTTGACTCAATGTTCAACAGGTGTCGGTGAGCTTTTTTTTTATTTTTTAAATCTAGATCAATGGTCGTCACATCTGGTCCTTGGGCTCCAGAGTACTGCTGGTTTTCTATCGTACCAGCCAGTTAATTGCATTCACCTGACATCCCAGGTCTAAGTCAGTCCCTGATTAGACAGAATGAAAACTGCCTGGCAGAACAGAACACCAGCAGTACCAGTATGTGTAGTACATGTTTAGGCTTGCGGAAGATAAAATATCTTTGGATGCTCTACAGGTTAGAGCATTTTAATTCATCTGCTATTGCTATACGAATGGCTATCCAGGCTCTTTTCTTCCTCCAGAAGCCAGTTGGCTTGCCTTTCTTCTTCTTGGACTGAATCCATAGAGTGTGGAGCTTTAGTCAAGACATGCCCTAAGGGCCCCAGTGAAACAAAGAGAATCCCTCTGTGTATTGTATTGATAATGGAAAAATATGGAAATCAAATAAAAGTCCGCAAAACAAACACTTAGTACTTATGTCAAAATGACGAATGTATGAAAGGGAAGGACGCGATGTCAAGTTTCTGTTTTCAAAGAAAGCGAGATGAATGCAGCGTGGGCAGGGAGTCAATATAAACGGCACTGCAGCATTGCTTGCCTGTCTGCCTCAGTTGGCACTGGGCCCAGTACTACTTAGGTCTCCACTGTGTGACTGTTTAGTCAGATCTTGCCACTGTTATTTTTGACTAGTATCAAAATCTAGGCAGTCTTCTAACCTGCAATCATAAATTTGCCTCAGAATTACAACAGCAAGATTTTGTTGTTTTCATTAGCTGTAGTATATTTTCAATGTCTCTCTTTCTTCCTGTTTTCCTGTCTGCTTTCACTCTTTCTCAATGCTGTGTAAAATGGCTTGGGAAGAGGTAACATAGATTGTCAATGCCTCTTCCTCTGGTCCACTGAGAACTGCTGCCCAGTGTAAGAAGAGGTTCAATGATGTAAGGCCAAGCGCTAGAGAGAAACTTGATGCGTCCCGGTGGGAAGCATCAGCCACTGGGACAATCTACGAGCCAGTCCCTCACGCAAGCGGAGGTCATCGCTGCCTCTACGGTCCCCGCAGAGAGCACGGCCAGTTTTAGGGCCATAGAAGTCGGCTTGCATTGGAAATATGTGAATTATTTAAATGTCAAATTCGATTATTTGCCGTTTATATGTACACAACATGAATTAGGGAGTAGCTACGACTACCTACCACTGCACAGCACTCTCTCCAGGACCTGTTGCTCCTCCTCAGACAACGTAATATAAGGGATCCACCGGCTGTATATGCGTTCCCAGCATTGCCTTCTGCATTTCACAATGACATAGCACTCCATATCTCCTATAGGTTGTGACCCATCACAGAAGAAACTATTTCAATATGATCAGAGGTTGAAGGATGATAATAAAAGTGAGAATTATATGAATGATTTACCAGTATCGCACCAGTATGTTTCTTCTCCTTCCTTATATCAACATTGATAATCTGGAGTCTTGGCTTTCCTACTGCACCGTCTGACTGACTGACACCTAGGCATTTTGTTAGACATGCTGGGCCAATTTCCTTGACATGGATAAACTTTGGTCCTATACCATAAAAGGGCTTCTTTTTTTTTTTAAAGATCATTTTAAGGCATTTTATTAGATAGCGAAAGAAGAGAGCGACAGGAAAGATTGGGAGAGCGAGACGGAAATGACAAAGGTCCCAGGCCAGATTGAAACAGGACGTTGTGGTTACATGGTGTGCGTCTTAGACCGCTGAGCCAGCAGGACTCCCTCATAAAAGGCCTTTTAATGGAAATTGAGCACTACACATCTTGTAAAACCAACTCCTAGTAAGCAGATGAACGGTAACTGTCTGTTTTTTTTTGCTCTCATTTTTCTGTTCACAGGGCTGGTTGGTGGACTTAATAAACAAATTTGGCACATTAAACGGGTTTCAAATGCTGCACGATCGCTTCATGAGTGGCCAAGCACTGAACGTCCAGATCATCGCTGCACTTATCAAGTGAGACCATGAGACAATCGAGTAGAGGAAAATAGAGTTCGAATAGAATACACTGTACACCATGTAAAAGTGCTTTACTTAACATTTTATTGGGTAGCAGAGTGCCCTCTATGTAATGGCTTTGTCTTTACTAGTCCATTTTGTCTGACTGTGTTTTGTGCCTTACAGGCCTTTTGGCCAGTGTTACGAGTTCCTCACATTGCACACGGTGAAGAAGTACTTCCTCCCAGTCATCGAGATGGTTCCCCAGTTTTTAGAGAATCTCACAGACGAGGAGCTGAAGAAAGAGGCCAAGAATGAAGCCAAAAACGACGCACTGTCCATGATAATCAAGTCCCTGAAGAACCTGGCTTCTCGTGTCCCAGGGCAGGAGGAGACGGTGAAGAATTTAGAGATTTTTAGGTTAAAAATGATTCTTAGGTGAGTATCAACCAAATGGTCGTGTATTTCTCTAAATCCTTTTCATTAACGTTTTTGTCACCCATTGATTGCAATATCCCGTCATATGTTTGGTTGAATAATTGAAGGAGCTGTATTTTCATCCCCAGGTTATTGCAAATTTCCTCTTTTAACGGCAAAATGAATGCACTAAATGAAGTAAACAAGGTGATCTCCAGCGTGTCCTACTACACTCACCGGCATAACCCGGAGGAGGAGGAGTGGCTGACAGCAGAGCGCATGGCGGTAAGTTGGCTCGTCTGCCTCACTACTTATGTACTTTGCTCAGACTGGTGGTCTTGTATGTGTGCCATGCTGTTGCAGCTCCCGTAGTCGCCTCCAGTTGATACTCTTTCAAAACGACGTATCTGTATTATGTTTGCTAATGTGGCTCAGTGGCTCATACGAAATTAAAGGTTTAGTATTTTTTGATGTTGACACTAGTTGCTATGGTTCTGCTGTTCACATTTGTTCTCTTCAGCCACCTTTTCAACCGCAACCTAATTCTCATTTCTCTGTCCGTGTCTTATCTTAGGAGTGGATCCAGCAGAACCACATCCTGTCCATTGTGCTGAGGGACAGTCTGCACCAGCCACAATATGTTGAGAAACTGGAGAAGATCCTTCGCTTTGTCATCAAGGAGAAAGCGCTTACCATGCAGGATCTGGACAACATCTGGGCTGCACAGGTACGCTACGATACATACGGTGTCTGAAATTAACAAAAACATTTAGCTCCCGAGAATAATTTTAACCGGACAAAATATGAAATGGATTTAGTTACTGTGCAAAAATTAAATAAAGTCACTTCTGCAATGGATTCATTTTGTAATTCAACATGAAGTTACTTTCCACATGGGAATAATGTTGAGTTTCAACTAAAGGCTAGTTAACTATGCGACTACTAGACAGCAGAGAAACAGAAGTCTAGATCCTACCGTGTTGTGTAGAGCATAACAGGCAAAAAACGAAAGATTGTATAAAAACAACTTACTGGCATTCATTCTGAGGCTGTTCCAGTTTTGTTCAGGTAGAATAACAATCAGCTGTGATGTTCACCCAGCAGTGGGGTTGTGGTCTCTCTCCAACTGCAGGCTGGTAAGCATGAGGCTATTGTGAAGAACGTCCACGACCTCCTGGCAAAGCTGGCATGGGACTTCTCACCTGAGCAGCTTGACCACCTCTTTGACTGCTTCAAGGTGAGTGGGCACCATATTACTCATTGAGTGACACATTATCAAGGGTTTTAGATGTCATTGTAGTGTACACAATAGACCTTGGCAGTGGGTTCTGGTCCCTTCACGGCACCATTCACAGTGCTGTCACAACATTATATACCACAAAGACACATGGTATCTGCTAACCTGACCTCTGAACTTGGCGATTCTCCTGGTGCAGGCAAGCTGGACCAACGCCAGCAAGAAGCAGCGTGAGAAACTGCTGGAGCTAATCCGGCGCCTGGCTGAGGATGATAAGGACGGGGTGATGGCCCACAAGGTCCTCAACCTGCTGTGGAACCTGGCGCACAGCGATGATGTGCCTGTAGACATCATGGACCAGGCTCTTAGTGCTCACATTAAGATACTGGATTACAGTTGCTCACAGGTACATGTTGGGGTGTTCTTGGTGTGTATGTGGAGAGGAGTGACATGAGAGGGCTGCATTCAACCCCATGAATACTGAAAACATATGTTTATTGTCACTTGCAGGACAGAGACACACAGAAGATTCAGTGGATAGATCGCTTCATAGAGGAGCTACGAACCAACGACAAATGGGTGATCCCTGCACTGAAGCAGATCAGAGAGATCTGTAGCCTGTTTGGAGAAGCCCCTCAAAATCTCAGGTAACCTCATGATAGAAAGCTAGTTTATTTTTATATCTGGATATTAAAAATAAATAGGAGATGTGGGAGGAAGGAATGGAGATGTACACTGCGTTGGAGAATCTAATGGTGTTGATAGCAATACAGTGTGTAGGACATTGTGTAGACAGATTATTATGTTGATAAGTATGAAATATTTTCTTGCCATTGCTGTAAAATGTTATATTTTGAATAATGCCAATCTTTGAGTCTAGCTGAAAATGCCATGTTGATGCACATAATACTTGTGCACCCTCAGAAAAAGCAGCATAGCCTTCATTTTTGACATATTTGACCCACTGACGTTCTTGGCATTTTAATCACATTTGCAGTGGAGCTGAGGCATGCCAACTCTTCATAAACTAGCGTTTTTGTCAACAGTCTTTCTGAACGGCCTTGCTGTCCAGTTTCACCATGTTTACACCAGCACAAGATAACTTCTTTGACTCCTCTCACTGAACTAATTAACCATCATGCATCATTTTTATTTAGATTACATTTTTATTTTCACGTGAATGTAGCACATATGTAGCATACATGCCTGTTGTTTTTCAGAAAGAAAATGCCAATTAACATACAAACGAACTTAGTGGGGTAAGTTGAGAGCTAATTCCGGGGCTATACCGACTTATGTCAAGTCTAATTTTTTTCTTTATTGAAATGCTTTTTACAACATATCCATACAATGTAAACCTCTGTCATGAATCTGCTTCAGCAATTCTTTCTTGGGTTTCATCTCAAACGACGCTGATTCCTCATATAGTGCACACATAATGCTTTGATCTAGACTGGTGCACCATATAGTGGAAGAGTCCTTTGAGATGGAGCCCCATTCACCTTGATGCCAGCTCCTTTAAGCTCCAATCATTGAGTGCACAATATAGGGGGTATTTCATGCCTTGGGTACTCTTATTCACATTCTTCTAACTAAAAGGATTGTTTTTTTCATGTGGATTATCGGCTTGAGCGAAGTAGTCCAGGTACCAGGTGAAACTAGAATGTATTTTACAGTTTTCTGATAATAGCTGTACTACAATCAGCACATTTGGGCCACTGCTATATGAACTGGAGTCATAGGCGTAACTGCAGCAGTTTAATAAGATAAACCCAATTGTAATTTAAAGTGATTAACTGCAAATTCCCATATGGCTCTCATTAGTGTGGTGGCTAAATAAATCTAAATCATTAATTCCAATTTCATTTGGTTCGGTTGGACAACTATCAAGCCGAAAAACTGGACTCCACTTGGAAACAAGGCAGGAAATGGCCTTTATTGATGTATGACTGAAATTCTGAAATTCTGCTCTGGTTATTCTGCTAAACATGCAGCATACACATGAACACACACAAATATGGGATACCAAAGCTGCTTTCTTCATGTCCCAGTTACAGACAAATAAGAAGTCACACCCCCCCCCCCCACCACCACCAATACCCCTCTTAGTCCCCCTCTCCATCCATCCACTCCCTGTGCTATCCCCCTCTGCAGTCAAACCCAGAGGAGTCCTCACGTGTTCTACCGCCACGACCTGATCAACCAACTGCAGCATAACCACGCTCTGGTCACACTGGTGGCTGAGAACCTCTCTGCTTACATGGAGACCATGAGGCAGTTCTCCAAAGGTACAGGAACAGAAACGGCATCCCATATTAGTTGACATTTCAAGATGCACCCACAGTTCTGTCATAGGTAGTTAGATCAGGGCTATGCACGTATCTATCTGACTGACTGTGTGTGTGCGTGCGCTTTTACAGCAGAACAGGCTGAGTTTGACCCCCAGACGGTGAGGCCAGGGAGCCGCTATAGTCACGTCCAGGAAGTCCAGGAACGGCTCAATTTCCTGAGGTACACTTTAACTGTCTCAAATACATCCCATTAAGCAAGGCTATTCTAGTTAACCAAAGGCTGAGACTAAAGCTGTGTGAAAAGAAAACATTTAGTAAACTGAAATGCAAAAAAACCTTAATAATTATGATTCCTAATTCTGTGCAATTGGGTCATTTTCAGTCGGTATTCACACAAAGCAGGCTCTACCAACACACTGAATACAGGCATGACCACTGATTTAAACTAATACTGAACATTTATGAAACATAAATGCAATGAACATGCAATGAAAATTAAAAGCTAGTAGAAATAGTAATTCTACAGTGGAGAAAACCGTAGGCTAGTTTTGAAACCCTGTCCCCATCTTGCAACATAAAACTGCCCCCTAGTTCATTGTTCATGGGTTGTAGCACTTAGTTCTTGTCAGATTTTAAAAGGTATTGTATAGATCATAATGTAGAAAAGAAAATGCCCGTGGTAGTATAGGTCCTGAGGAAGATGATGGTGACTTCATCTGTGGTCTGATGTGTTATTTTATTTTATCCATTTTGCCAGGTTCCTGTTGAAGGATGGCCAGCTGTGGCTGTGTGCCCCGCAGGCCAAGCAGATCTGGAAGTGTCTGGCTGAGAATGCAGTATTTCTCTGTGACCGTGAGGCCTGCTTCAAATGGTACTGTCTGATTTGACTATCTATTCTGATCTCTTACTTGCGTTCTTTGTTTTACATTGTTAATTAATCAATTTAGTCAACCATTCTATCCTAAGCACTGTTTTAATGTCTTGCTCCCAACAGGTACTCTAAACTGATGGGTGATGAGCCAGACCTGGACCCGGACATCAACAAGGACTTCTTTGAGAACAACGTTCTGCAGTTGGACCCATCTCTGCTGACCGAGAACGGCATGAAGTGCTTTGAGAGGTTCTTCAAGGCCGTCAACTGCAGGGAGGGCAAGCTGGTAGCCAAGCGCAGGGCCTACATGATGGATGACTTGGAGCTAATAGGCCTGGACTACCTCTGGAGGGTGAGAGGATTAGTTGAAACGTGGACATTTTACCAAATAAAGTGCCCTTCAACTATTTTGCTACTATGCACCTAAATAATATTTTCATGAAACCAAATCCAATGCCTCAAACGCTGACAGCTTTTACCTGCAGCTGCCTCTGAATGAGGTTTTTAGAGGTTTTTAGTCGCCTCCAGGTCCACATGACTGATTTGAATAGGTGTATGGCGGCTGTGTAATTATTTATTTGTATATTTGTGTGTTTATAGCATAGAGGGAGGATGACACACTTTGTTTGGAATAGCTGTTTGATTTGATAACCTACATTTCCATAATCCTTTTATATGTTGAAATACATTGGTGTTATGTGGAGGCCGTAGTACTGAACATGGTATCTTGTCCTTGGTTCCCAATCTTTGGTTGGCTGCGTGGTGAGGTTCTCCTCACACTCTTTGGTCTGAGATGTCTGTCATAGTTTGGTTGGGAGATGAACAAAAGATAGTCTGCCCCTCCTTCACTAACATACCTTTTACAGCATAACCTTGAGCTAAGAAATGAGTTGTTTAGTGGCCAATAGTATGACTGTGTTGTACCGTGAGAACCTCTGTTTTTGTGAGATCCTCTCTTTGCCTGCAACTGTTCTCCCAGCTGTGGCTGTAAATATGAATGTGTTCTAACTTCTTAATCAAATTACAAAAAACTAAAATTCAAGTTGCCTTGTTAGCTTGTCTGCATATTATAAACTCAGCGTACTTAAGTGCAGCTGAAGTCATGAATAAGTCATTCCTCTGATATTAGTCAATGTGTTAACCTCTTTAGTGGGGGGGGGGGGGGGGGGGTTGTGTTTTGCTGGCGGCATATGTAGTGTGAGGGGAAATCCAGTGGTCCTGACTAATGCTTTTCTGCCTTGCTGCCCTCTTCTGTTCTGAGTAGCTAATAATGAGGTTCGATGATGAGTCATAGTTCTACCTGACTCGAGTGCTTCCGACCTACACACACACACATATGCACACAGGCATGCTCTAACACTGAATATGATAGAGAGGGCCGGAGGACATGCATTGATTTCTGCTATTTTCTCCTCCCTCCCAGGTGGTAATTCAGGGAAGTGATGACATCGCCAGCCGAGCCATAGACCTGCTGAAAGAGATCTACACCAACCTCGGACCAAAACTACAAGTCAATCAGGTGCAGGGAGTGATTTGTCTCTGTTTTTAGCAAAAGCTTCATTCATTTGTATCTGTTGCGTTTCTGTCTCCTGCCTGCCAAGCCATTTTTTTTTCTCTGTCAAAAGATAGAACATTTACAGGGGCCAATTCAAACTGTCATAGCACCAAAAGACTGCAAAGGGGATTTCAGACAGAGTACTTATCTTCATGGTGTATACCCAATTTCTCGCCCTGCAGGTGGAGATCCACGAGGATTTTATCCAGTCATGTTTTGACCGTCTCAAGGCGTCCTACGACACCCTATGCGTGTTGGACGGAGACAAGGACAGTATCAACTGTGCCCGTCAGGAGGCCATCCGTATGGTCCGAGTACTCACCGTGCTCAAAGAGTACATCAACGAGTGTGACAGCGACTACCACGAGGAGAGGACTATACTGCCTATGTCCAGGTACGATTATATACAGAAAGCCGCACAATATCCAAACATGGCTGGAAGACCTTTGTTTTCCTTCTGACTGTATGTGTAAGTTTCCCCAGAGCAAGACAAGAGGTCATTTCTTTTATAGACATATTTGTGGCAGAACATACCTACAAATGGACCCCCTAACCCTGGCAGCATTGGTGCCATGCACTACTCATTGAGTTACACAGGGCCACATCTCTTGACTGATTCATTCAAACCATCTCTCATCCTTCCCTTTCTCTTGCAGAGCTTTCCGGGGGAAGCACATCACGCTGATCGTGCGTTTCCCCAACCAGGGGCGTCAGGTGGATGACCTGGATATCTGGTCACATACCAACGATACCATCGGCTCGGTGCGCCGTGGCATCCTCAACAGGATCAAGGCGAACGCCACACACACCAAGATAGAGCTCTTCATTGGTGGGGAGGTTGTTGATCCGGCTGATGATAGGAAGCTGATTGGACAGCTCAATTTGAAGGACAAAACGGTGAGAATGATGGACTGGTGCTATTTTTATGCATAAAAACCTACATACTCAACATGACTGCATTGAAGGTGCTGTGCAACCATTTGTTAGATACATATTGTGAGCTCCATAAATATTTGGACTGTGTTCTTTTTTTCTCCTCATTTTCCCCCTTAGGGTTCAGAGCATGATGAGCGTAAACTCAATTTATAATTCTGTTGTGACTGTTGTGCACTTCTCATTTTGTTCAGCTCTGCACCCTATACTGCCCCCAAGAGCATGGTGAAGACGTTATGGCGCATAGTTTGTTTTTTATAAATAATTCTGTAACTTAAATTACTTTAAATCTTCAGCTGCACAAATACTCAATACAGCCTGAAAATGGGAGACCATGCTCAAAAGGGGCTGTAGTTTTAACTGTTCGCGACATTTTAAAATGGCCTCAGATTAAAGTAGAGATTAAAGATTAAAGTAATTTGATCTCATTCATTGTACCATATCCCAAAACAGCCAGACTTACTGTTCAAATATTCAGGGAGCTCACATCATAGGTCAGTTTTTCTAACCGCTTGCTTTTGTAGTAAATCACTATGATTTTGTGTATAGCTGATCACAGCCAAGCTGACTCAGGTGAGCGCCAACATGCCCTCAAGCCCAGACAGCTCATCTGACTCATCCACGGGTTCTCCTGGTAACCACGGCAACCACTACAGCGATGGGCCCAATCCTGAAGTGGAGAGCTGCCTGCCTGGTGTGGTGAGTTTACCACACGCACAAATATAGACAGGGCTATATATATCCTTGTTACCCAGTAACCTGTTGTGCCAGTGAAACCACGTTATCTGTATTCTAACCCTTACTGTCTGACCTGTCTGTCTTACTGTGCTGTAACTCTGTCTGCCGTATTTTCCAGATCATGTCGCTGCACCTGCGCTACATCTCCTTCTTATGGCAGGTGGCTGACCTGGGTTGTAACCTCAACATGCCTCTGCTCAGAGACGGAGCCCGGGTTCTCATGAAGCTTATGCCCCCAGGTATGCATGTACATATACACTCAATATCCAACCACCACACAGTTGAAGAATACACCCACCCACCCACACACAAACACATGCAGACAATGTGAGCTCACTGTCATTATTCTGCTGTGTGTGTATCCTTAGATAACACTACAGTGGAGAATCTGCGTGCTGTGTGTCTGGACCATGCCAAGCTGGGTGAAAACAGCCTCAGTCCCACACTGGACTCACGCTTCTTCGGCCCCTCACCCTCACAAGTGCTCTACCTCATTGAGGTGGGTCTCAGTGTGCCTTTACACTGCACATTTTGATCTTTTAACAAGTGCCCATCTCCATTCTGTGTCTGTGGCTCTGTATGATGGTTCACACCATTCCTCCATGCTTTCCAGGTTGTGTATGCCCTGCTGATGCCAGCCAGTGCCACACTGGGCGAGGATGCCAGCGACTTCCAGTACAACTTCCTAAAGAGTGGTGGGCTGCCCCTGGTGTTGAGCATGCTTACCAGGAACAACTTCCTGCCATCGGCAGACATGGAGACACGGCGCGGGGCCTACCTCAACGCGCTTAAGATCGCCAAGCTGCTGCTTACAGCTGTAGGCTTTGGGCATGTCAAGGCTGTAGCTGAGGCTTGCCAGCCCAACGCTGAGGGGAATGTCCCTGTCTCACCGGTTAGATCACACAGACATACCTTTATAACTGGTTTCTTAATGGTTCACTAACCACATGTCCACTGACATGCACGTGTACATGTATTTGTACCCTGTTTCTGATAACAATCTATCAGACTGTGATCTAAGACTGTCTTGATGATAAGTATCCCTTTTGTCCACTCCCCCCTCCCCTGCTGTGGGTTGACTCCAGATCAATCAAGCCACTCATGACCAGGCCCTGGTCCTTCAGAGTGCCCTGCAGAATATCCCCAACCCTGCCTCAGAGTGCATGCTGCGCAACGTAGCCATCCGCCTGGCCCAGCAGATCTCTGATGAGGTAAGAGGAGAGTGGTCATTGAATTTAGGAGAACAGACTGGATGTTGTTGGAGCTTACAAAACTAGCATACCAAGGAATAGTAATGGTCATGAGGAGTCGTATAGGTTAAATACCTACTGGATAGATGATAGATAAGCTTGTGATGAAGGGGGTAGTGAGAGATGTTGGTTCAAGGTTCAAATACAGTATGAGTGGATGACTTTAATAGTGGCTATAATAATAGCTTTCGTGGGGCTACTGTTTCTTCCAGAATTTCTTCCAGGCATCTAAGTACATCCCAGACATCTGTGTGATCCGGGCAGTACAGAAAATAGTTTGGGCATCAGGCTGCGGTACAGTGCAGCTTGTTTTCAGCTCCAATGAAGAAATCAGCAAAATCTATGAGAAGGTAAGAATTCAAAGGTTACATATCTTGTATGTTTTTTTTTCTGTGGTTAGAATTTAAAAAAATAAAAAGAATCCATTGCAGTCATTCATGTGGTATTTGTAGCCTGATCTTCCACTGGTTTTGCAACTGTTGCGTTGGCTGTTTACAAAGAGAGACAACTGGCCAAATGCACTGGTTATAAACTAACTTATGATGACTTTACTTGCCATAGTGATGCATGTTGCTGTCTTTCATGCCACAATGAACTCCTGACAAAATAATGACGTGTCAGTATGAAAGTGCAATTTTCCCCCTACACAAAACGAATCGAAGCTTGACTAAGATGGGTAAACAATGTTAAAGGTCACCTTTTTCTTTGTATGTGTATTTGCATTCTTTTACATGTTTCTTGTGTGTAGTTGGTTATTGTCAGCACATTCTGTAGTGGTAATTGTGCCTGTTCAGAATAATTGGGCTTATTGGTGCTTGCTGAGACGGCTAATTGGGCCTAGCACTAGTGTACAACTCCTGCCAGCTGACTGAAACACAGCGGGGGTTTGGAGAGTTGTTCTCTTATGCTGAACTCTGATTCTCATTTAGAACCATTCAGTGGTTGAAATACAGCAAAATTCAACTCTTAATTGTATCTTCCTTTTATGTAGTTCTGCAATTTGGTTTGATTCTTAATTAAATACAATGTGTTGTGTACTAAAATCTATTTTATTTTCTTTCTCATCTTTCTCTGCTCTTGTTAGACAAATGCAGCTAAGGAGCCAGATGGGGAGGATGAGCAGGTGTGCTGCGAGGCCCTGGAGGTGATGACGCTGTGTTTTGCCCTCATGCCCACGGCTCTGGACACGCTCAGTAAGGAGAAGGCTTGGCAGACCTTCATCATAGACCTGCTGCTGCACTGCCACAGCAAGTAAGTACACCAGCCTCTGTTGCATCTATTGAAACACAAATTATTTGAATGAACTGGAGCAGACATCCTCATCCTCTGCCGTCTTCTGTAGTTCTCATTGAATATTATGACAGTGATGTTATAATCTGTCTTGTCCAGGTCTGTACGTCAGATGGCTCAGGAACAGTTTTTCCTGATGGCCACCAGGTGCTGTATGGGTCATCGACCCCTCCTCTTCTTCATCACCCTCCTTTTCACTGTGCTGGGGGTGAGTGGCTTTAGGGCTTGGATTTTTAGAGACTCTACCTTACTTCACTCTTTTGGCTGGATAGGCTAATGTATCACCACATGGTCCTAAACATGTCAACTAAATAATTTTAAAGCTGACACGTCCAGTGCTGTAGAACTAACCACTCCAAGAATAATAAGAAGTAAAACTTGTTTTTCCTCTGTGCGTGTCCAGAGCACGGCCAAGGAGAGGGCCAAACATGCAGGGGATTACTTCACCTTGCTCAGACACCTTCTGAACTATGCCTACAACAGCAACATCAACCTGCCTAACGCCGAGGTGCTGCTCAACAATGAGATTGACTGGCTCAAACGCATCAGGGTAAGACACTGTTGTCTATATGTTTATGTTCTCTATTTAATTGGATACCCTTGAGTTTATCGCCTTAGTAAGGGACAGAGCTGGTGGTACATGATATATTTGCCTTCTCCAGGATGAGGTTAAGAGGACAGGGGAGACTGGTGTGGAGGAGACCATCCTGGAGGGCCACATCGGTGTCACCAAGGAGCTGCTAGCTTTCCAGACCCCAGAGAAGAAGTACTACATCGGCTGTGAGAAAGGAGGCGCTAATCTTATCAAGGTACAATGGGCAGAGAGCACTCAACAAATGGAAAACTGAACTGTTGGGACAGTTTGGGACAGTTTCTCTTCAGTCTGTTCTCTCCCTTAACATAACTAAGATGAAGCAGCAGGCAGCATTTTTGCATATTCACTATTATCCACCATGTCTCTCTTCTGTTCTAGGAGCTGATCGACGACTTTATCTTCCCGGCATCTAATGTCTACCTGCAGTACATGAAGAGTGGGGAGTTCCCCACAGAGCAGGCCATCCCAGTGTGCAGCAGCCCTGCCTCCATCAATGCTGGCTTTGAACTACTGGTGGCCCTGGCTGTTGGCTGCGTCCGCAACCTCAAGCAGATAGTCGACACTCTGACGGACATGTACTACCTAGGTAGGGAGACACCAGTCTGGCAATTTCACAGATGTATCCCACTGATAGTTTGTAAATCATAGCCTGCATGTAAATTGTCAACCGCTTAGCTTAGGTCAAACAAGTCTGTTTTACTTCACTGTATCAGTGTTTCCTCCCGTCTCCTTCCAGGTTGTGAGACATTGACAGAGTGGGAGTACTTGCCTCCAGTGGGGCCACGACCCAACAAGGGTTTCGTAGGTCTGAAGAATGCTGGGGCCACCTGCTATATGAATTCAGTCATTCAGCAGCTGTACATGATCCCGCCCATTCGCAATGGCATCCTAGCCATCGAGGGCACTGGCACTGACGTGGACGATGACATGTCAGGGGATGAGAAGCAGGAGAATGAGGTAGCGTGAAAGTTTGTGTGGCATCAAGCTATTGCCCGATGAAGACGTTCATCCTTTCTCAGTATGCAGTGACTGACAAAATAGCCAACTCCTCTCAGGCTGTGTAGGCTGAGCTTGGAGCTGAGGGCAGTAGAGTTACAGAACTACTCCCAACTGATTGCTCATACTGCTCATCTTTTGGCCATTTCTCTTTAGCGGCTCCCTTTCCAAGGAGACAGCATAACAAAATGTCTAAAAAGTGTCATGAACAATTATGGAATCTGGGATCCTTTTGTTTGGCTTCATCTCTGTACATGTCGCTCTCTCTCTTCCCCCCCCACCAGAGTAATGTGGACCCCCGTGATGAGGTGTTCAGCTACCACCACCAGTTTGATGACAAGCCCTCCAGTAAGTCAGAGGACAGGAAAGAGTACAACATCGGGGTGCTGCGCCACCTACAGGTCATCTTTGGCCACCTGGCTGCCTCCAGGCTGCAGTACTACGTCCCTAGGGGATTCTGGAAGCAGTTCAGGTATTTCAAAGACTGTCAGTTTTGATTGGCGGTGTGTTTCACCTCTGTTACAGATGATGGTGCCTAATCATTTTGCATATCTCTTTGGATTTCCTTTTCATTCCTTCTCTGCTGGTCCCTCCTAATTTCCAACAATATCTCACATTCTTCCTTTTTCTTGCTATCCTCTCCTCTTTTTTTCCCCCAATCCTTTGTTTTAGGTTATGGGGAGAGCCAGTGAACTTGCGGGAGCAGCATGATGCTCTGGAGTTCTTCAACTCTCTGGTGGACAGTCTGGATGAAGCTCTGAAAGCCCTGGGCCACCCAGCCATGCTCAGCAAGGTGCTGGGAGGCTCCTTTGCTGACCAGAAGATCTGCCAGGGTTGCCCCCACAGGTGAGGGCAGTCCTCTTCTTGTGTTTCTATACTTGAGATGTTTAATAGTGTCAACTAATAATTGTTTGTGTCACCAGGTATGAGTGTGAGGAGTCGTTCACAACGCTCAATGTAGACATCAGGAACCACCAGAACCTGTTAGACTCCATGGAGCAGTATGTTAAAGGTGATCTGCTGGAGGGAGCCAATGCCTATCACTGTGAGAAGTGCAACAAGAAGGTGAGAGCAGGGCACTCATCTGGCTCTCAACCCAATGCCAGAATGAATGATCCTCATAAAATACAGCTATGTTTGCCTTTGCTACACTTAAAATCACTTTTACTCTGATTAGCTGCCAGAAAGCAAAAGTAATGAAGGGGGGAAAAGCCATTTAGGACTGTCTCATGATTCACTTGAATGCATGCCCTTCTTTTCTTTTTCTCATTAACTTTTGCAAGATTTAATAAAAGGATCAGAGTGGTAATCTGTAATGTTTACTCTCCCTGTCAGGTGGACACAGTGAAGCGCCTGCTGATTAAGAAGCTGCCTCCTGTCCTTGCCATCCAGCTGAAGCGCTTCGACTACGACTGGGAGAGGGAGTGTGCTATCAAGTTCAATGACTACTTTGAGTTCCCCAGGGAGCTGGACATGGAGCCGTACACCGTGGCTGGGGTGGCAAAGCTCGAGGGGGACGACGTCAACCCAGAGAACCAGGTGATTCAACAGAACGAGCCTTCGGAGCCCACGCCCCCCGGGAGCTCCAAGTACCGTCTGGTGGGGGTGCTGGTCCACTCAGGCCAGGCCAGTGGCGGACACTACTACTCCTACATCATTCAGAGGAATGGGGGTGACGGCGAAAGGAACCGCTGGTACAAGTTCGACGACGGCGACGTGACCGAGTGCAAGATGGATGACGAGGAGGAGATGAAGAACCAGTGCTTTGGAGGGGAGTACATGGGTGAGGTGTTCGACCACATGATGAAGAGAATGTCATACCGCAGGCAGAAGCGCTGGTGGAATGCCTACATCCTGTTCTACGAGCGCATGGACTCACTGGACAAGGACAGCGAGCTTGTCAAATATATCTCGGAGCTGACCATCTCCACCACAAAGCCGCACCAGGTCAAGATGCCCGGCGTCATCGAGTGCAGCGTCCGCAAGCAGAACGTCCAGTTCATGCACAACCGAATGCAATACAGCCTGGAATATTTCCAGTTCATTAAGAAACTCCTGACCTGTAACAGTGTCTATTTAAACCCTCCTCCAGGTATGCATAGAGAGAGAATGAGAGAGTGAGTGAGAGCGAGAGAGAGATGATTTGTTATAGATATACCAGACCCTTCTACTTCCCAATTTATGCCTCTGCTATCCATAGAGGGCTTTCTTGATCTTTTGAGCTGTGATGAATTCTTTATCTTATCTCTGCTGTGGATTACCAAGCCTCTCTCTTAGGGGTTTAAGGCGCCATTAGAATTTTCTCACTGATCTCAGACATTAGTTATTTCTTGTCTGATATAGTTACATTTCAAAGAGATGCTAGCACACTATGCTGCATACAGAAGTAGCATCCCTGCAGGGGGAGTTGGGAGATGGTAGTGTTGAGCATGGGCTGCCATAAACTGCACTTTGCCTCTGCATGTAAAGTTGATATGTGCCAGTGCATTATTAATGGAGCCAGGGCCCAGAGGTTCTGCACAGGGAACTGAACTACGAGGACAGTCATCAATGTAAAAGCACTTGGTTGGGATTAAATGTTTCAGCTCATCAAGAATGTATCGTGTATGGACAGTGTGTATTGGGGTATTGTGTATTCCAAGCAGACTACTTCCCTGTGCCTGCAGAAATGGCATGATAAGAATGGGAAAGCTTGGCCACATGATTTTAACATTGAGATATCCTTTACCTCCTTATGTAGCTGTCTACTTGTTGTGCTATGTGTACAACTTGATCATCAGTATTACTGTGGAATTATTACATAACAACCAGTAGCACTAATGATCTGCTTGGTGCTTTCATTTAGGCAAATTTGTAAGTTCTTTATTTGCTGCAGAAAATCCCTTCTGGCAGACAAATGAAGAATTAAATGCAGCTGAGGGGGAGTATGTCACGAGGAAGCAGCTCACAGGGGCTCCCAGGTGTAGCGCTATTGATTGTCAGCTTATTTGACAGCAGTGAAGATGTCAATTACCTGTAAGGCTTCCACCATGTGTTTAGTGTGATCTGTACACTCTGTTTTCATCAGGACAAGACCATCTTCTGCCAGAGGCAGAGGAGATAGCTATGATTAGTGTGCAGCTGGCTGCTAGGTTCCTCTTCAGCACAGGCTTCCACACCAAGAAAGTAGTGCGGGGTCCTGCCAGTGACTGGTAAGCTCTTGCTGCCTCAGTGGCTTTTCTTCTCTTTTTCTGTCTCAGCTGTGTCCTTTGCTGTAAATGCCTCTATCTCTTTCCTCTAGGTATGATGCCCTCTGCGTCCTGCTGAGACACAGTAAGAATGTACGCTACTGGTTTGCACACAACGTCCTGTTTGCCTACGCCAACCGGTTCTCCGAGTACCTGCTGGAGTGCCCCAGTGCTGAGGTCCGTGGCGCATTTGCCAAGCTCATCGTCTTCATTGCACATTTCTCCCTGCAAGACGGCCCCTGCCCCTCCCCCACTGCTTCGCCTGGACCCTCCGCTCAGGTGGGTGCTAGTCTCCAAACCTCCAAACCTCCAAACCACTGACAACGGGAGTTGGACGTAATGGTTATTTTATGCAGTTTGAAAGTTGAAATTGAAATAATATACAAATCACTGTTTGCTCATCTGTGATGACACCTAACACTATGGATAGTTGCATAAAGGTTATTGATGTTACTAAATAAAACAAAGGACTATTTCATGTGATCTTAAGGTGCTAGTTGATATCGCAGGTTGTCACTGTAGCAAGGAGTTGGTTGTACACTAGGGTGGGTTTCCCAAAAGGCATCGTAGCGCTATGTATATCTTGAAGACATTTGTGAATTTCACGAGTGTTTCTCGAAATGTGTCGCAACTCATGTAGTACGTGAAATCTCTTGTTAGTTCACGATCAATCTCTATTGGCAAACCCACAACAGTTGATATAACCCGTGCTGTGGTTTGTCCATTGACCATGTGTGTGCATCAGGGCTGTGATAACCTCAGTCTGAGTGACCACCTGTTGAGAGCCGTGCTCAACCTGCTCAGGAGAGAGGTTTCTGAACACGGCCGTCATCTGCAGCAGTACTTCAACCTCTTTGTCATGTACGCCAATTTGGGTAAGGAGCACACAAACACACTCACCTGTCATGCACATCTGCGCTTCTCTGTGATTTAATTGCCCCTTAGACTTAATGGTCAGGGTTTATACTAATCCTATAAATGGAATACTTTTTCACCTTAAACACTCTTTATTCCTTTTTCTTTTCTCCCGCTCTCTACCCCTACCCTTGCTCTCCCACACACAGGTCTGGCAGAAAAGACCCAGCTGCTGAAGCTGAGTGTCCCTGCCACCTTTATGTTGGTAGCTCTGGACGAGGGCCCCGGCCCTCCCATTAAGTACCAGTACGCTGAGCTGGGCAAACTCTACACCGTGGTCTCCCAGTTGGTGCGCTGCTGCGACGTCTCCTCACGCATGCAGTCCTCCATCAACGGTGAGTTAACTGGAGTCTTCAGCCGCACAAAATCTGCTGTGAACTTTGAGCTGTGGTGGGAACAATTAGGAGTGTCTAAAAGCCCAATGAGGATTTTCATCCTTGCTCAGGATCTAGTGACTGATAAAACCAGCCACTCTGAGCTTCTATGCCGTGTAGGCAGAGCTTAGAACTGAGGGCTTCCAGAGATGATGATGATGTTACTATGTACATCTGCTGCTGCATAACTGCAATTTCCTCTCGGGGTCAACAAAGAACCATCTAATCTAAAGGACACTGTCTGAAGCTAATACATGATTTATGCATCTAATAACTAAATAAATTGCACATTACTGTTCCTCTTACTTTCCTCCTTTACCCTCTCCAGGTAACCCTCCTCTTCCCAACCCATACGGTGACACCAACCTCACAGCTCCAGTGATGCCTGTCCAGCAGCTGGTAGCGGAGATCTTGTTTGTGAGGACCAGCTACGTGAAGAAGATCATTGAGGACTGCAGCAACTCTGAGGAGACGGTGAAGCTGCTACGCTTCAGCTGCTGGGAGAACCCCCAGTTCTCCTCCACTGTGCTCAGTGAGCTACTCTGGCAGGTAAAGGGTTAACGCGTCTCTAGTAAACCAACACATTATCATCAGAAGAGCCATGAGCCTGTAGGCATTTTATTTACACAGCAAAAATGATGCCATTACGTGGTATTTTAGTAATCCTATGTCTGCAAGCGCCTCGTCAGGTTATGCATGGTTTGTTTGTCTGTGTGCAGGTGGCATACTCCTACACCTATGAGCTGAGGCCTTACCTGGACTTGCTGCTACAGATCCTGCTCATCGAGGACTCCTGGCAGACACATAGGTCAGGCTGATTGTTCTGTGCCATTTGGGGGTGCTTCTTCATCTTGAGCATGACGATAGTTTTAATTTCTCCTTTCCTTCTCTGGTTGTGCAGGATCCACAATGTGCTGAAGGGCATCCCCGATGACCGAGACGGGCTGTTTGACACCATCCAGCGCTCCAAGAACCACTACCAGAAACGGGCCTACCAGTGTATCAAGTGCATGGTGGCCCTCTTCAGTAATTGCTCTGTGGCCTACCAGATCCTACAGGTAAACATGCCCACAGATGGATCCTTCTCTCTCTTCCTCTCACACATGGATTACACACACGCCTCAGCCACACACTAAGAAATCCATTTCTGTCTGTATCGACTTTTAGACAAGGCAACAGTAAGTATGTTGTCGCCCATAAATGATGCAGTCCCCTGTGGCCTTGTTTTGACCAAATCAGTGTGACGTTTGAAAATGCAGTGGTGTGATGCATCATTTCCCCAAATTCAGTTGAAATCCAATCAGCAGTTTGAGTGAAGACAAGAGATTGTGCCATGTGAAGTGCAGCCATTCCTACTGATAACCATGTGACATGTGTGTCTGTGCGTGTTTGTGTGTACATACAGAGTAATGGCGACCTGAAGCGTAAGTGGACGTGGGCGGTGGAGTGGTTGGGGGATGAGCTGGAGAGAAGGCCATACACAGGGAACCCCCAGTATACCTACAACAACTGGTCCCCTCCTGTCCAGAGCAACGAGACCTCCAATGGCTATTTCCTGGAGCGCTCCCACAGTGCACGCATGACACTGGCCAAGGCTTGCGAACTCTGTCCTGAGGAGGTAATGGCCTGCCTGGCATTGACATCATACCCTTCACACACACTCTTTTGCTTAATTTCACATCAACATTATTTACAGTCTCAATGATTATGCTTATTAAGCTGCACCGTAAAAGTACACCACTTTCCTTTAGCTTGTTTTTCTTGCATGGATAGCTATCTGTAGCGAAGGCTACTAGCATTGTATCTGGCTTAGTCTGATATTTCTGCTCACAATTTTTCTGCTCTTGCTCTAATGTTTTCTTTTGAAGTCTTAGGACATTGTTTTTGTGATATGAGTGTGGTATAATCAATAGTAAAGTACAGGAGCCTAGAGTATGGTTGTGTCTACGTAAACTGCCCGAATGATTTGTAGATACCAATGATGCCTAAATTGAGCATTTTTACTATAGGTAGGGCTTTGAGTTTTCGACTATTTTATTTCCAGTATGTTGCCCCCTGCGATGTATACTGTTGATATTTAGTTTTATAATTTCATTTTTGCCTTATTTTTGTTAGAAAGCATATGTTATTTTATCTGCTCAACTGAATAAGCGCCCTGTAGATCGGGTCGGCCAGATAGATTCTGATCATAAATGACAATAAGGTAAAAAATGATAAAACAAGATAATACTACCTAGACTAAATTATTCCAAAACAAATCAATCCAACCACACTTGCATCATTTATTGACACTTGTCAATATGGAATATTAACTGCCATTTCAAAATAGTGTCACATAACGAAGCACGAGGTGGTGTCTGAAGAAGACGCCACGATGCCGAAATCGTCCTCGCCACAACAGCTTTTGCCAGGGGAAGGGACAGGACAGCAGCAGCACACTGTAAGACCCAGATACCCCAGCAACAAGCTTCCTCTGCCACTGTCGCCATCCTCCGTCCTCTCTGGGTGTCCACAGGGCATGTTGTCCACCAGCACAGTGACAAGAAATGTAGACAGGCCGCCAGACTGATGATCAGGAGCTAATTATTTGAGAGGATGGCAAACTTCCACTGATTGTTTGCTTACTTCTGCCAAACATGACAGTTTATGGAGCACTATGCTGCTCCGAGGTGCTATAGTATAAGTGGCATTAAAAAAAAATCATGTTTTGCAGCTGCGAACAGTGAACAGAGCTTTGTTCTCTTTCCTATCCTGTTGCCGAGTCCCAGTGATTAGTCCAAGCAGCAGCACTGACATAGCTAGCTTTCCATCTCAACTTAGCACTCTGTAAACAACCAAAGCAATTTTTTCTTCCTCCCCAAAACAAACTCAAACTGTGGTGTTGCCAGCCACCTGCACCACTGATCGAAAACTCTAAGCCTTGGCTATAGTTAATGTAGTTGTAGTATCAAGTAAATGCTTTTGAATTGTGGAACTAGGCCTGTACAATTCAGTAGGAATACTACATGATTTTGCTTACTATTGTAGCCAATACGTTTGTGTTCAGTTACAGTGAGTAAGCTCACTTTTATAGGCTTTTGTTAATCAGTGGAAAAGAACTAGAACTAAACTAAAACAACACAAGGACAGCACCTAGTAGTAGGAGGCAATTACATTTTCTTAAGACACTGTACAAATTTGTCTTAATAGCCTCTGGCAAATTCGGATGTTTTTCCATTTATGTCTTTCCATCATGTTGTAATGTGTTCATTACTAGATGTTGAAACATGTGAGACATACAACGGCATGCATACTGACCACACATATGACATACGATTATTAAAAAAACGCCACAGTGACATAACCGCCACAGTCTGCAGAGGACTGGATGTGAACAGAGATTTAGTGCCATATGAATCTTCTATTAGCCCTGTTTCCACAAAACTACTGTGGACATCAGTTAAACCAGAGCTCTCATGCTGAGTGGATGCTTCCTAGTGTAGAATCCACCCACACACATAATCAGGTCTTTTAGTTTTACTTCATTCACTTGATATAAAACAATTGAACATTTGTCCTACATAGCCTGTTTTGTGCTTTTCTTTCCACACAGAAAAATATCAAAGCTAAAGATAGAAAGTATTCATCCTTGTATTCAAAGACTAGCACATCCATGTAATTCCAACTGTACTAGTTTAGTCTAAATGAGTATAATTTACATTAATGTTCAGCTCAAGTTGAATGGAAGTTGTAATAAATGACAAATATCCCACAACTCCCAGGAGCCTGATGACCAGGAAGCACCTGATGATCAGGACTCCTCCCCACCTGAGGACACCTCCCTCTACCCGCATTCTCCTGGAACCACCCAGTTTCAGCAGGTACATTCACAGACCCTCGATACATACCATCCCAATGTAACTTGTGATGTACAAAGGAGTCCTTGATGTGCAGATCATTTCTGTATTGTCAGTTAAACTGGAGGGGGTGGGGAAGCATGACTACAATCGTGATCACTGGAGACTGGATGTATTACAGTCATTTTATACTAGAACTCAGCAGGAGATGTCAGTATAGTACTGCTGTATATGTGGAACCACTTTGATCTGCACTGTCTTGTCCTTTGTCTCCGCCTGATTTCTGTCTTATCCTCCCAATCAGAACAACCACCCCCATGGGCAGCCATACACAGGGCCTGCTGCTCAGCACATGAACAACCCCCAGCGCCCTGGTCCGGCCTCTGCCCCAGCTGCAGGCCCTACCCAGACCCCGACCCAGACCCCGACCCCAGGCCCTGGTCCCACTCCTGGCCCAGGCCCGCGAGCACAAGAGAACTGGGAGAGCACTGAGGAGGTCACCCCTGCCCCCACCTCCACCCCAGCGCCTGCCCCGCCTAAGGAGTAACATTCCCTCCCCCTCTGCTGTGCCTCGAGCCTCCATTGTCCCGCTCTCCCTTGTCTCATCCTCCGACCGAAAGAGCTCCTCATCGGGACACACTCTCTCTCTCTCTCTCTGGCCCCCAGGGCAGGGCAGAGCCAGGCCTCCCAGCCCCTCTCCAGGCCACTTCTGAGTCTCTTCCCCCATCAGTCTGGGGGAGGTGCTCTTCCCTGGTCTGGGGCTGCCTGCCCTTGTGACTGGGGCCTGCTGGTGGCTGCAGAGGCGAGGGAGTGGATAGAGTTGTAATAAAGAAAAAATAAAGTTACCCAGACCTGACGATGCTGATGCGCTTGTCTACACGACGAAAAGGTGTATATAGTATGTTAATGTTTTTGACTGTTCGAGTCCCCCGGTAGCATAACTGTGTCCGGTTTGCTGTTGGGAGATCTTGCAGATCTGATGAAAAACAAAATGGATACTATAAATAAACAAAAAATACACAAAAAAAAAAAGAAGACAAAAACTCCTCTTTGTTTTATCACCCATGCTCAGCAGTAAGGTTTGGTCTGCCATCGGACGGTTACTGGTCATTCAACTGTAGGAGGACGCATTGTTATTATCATAATTATATTATTATTATTCTTAAGCTCCTTGGCAACCTTATGACCCATGCCAAATCAACTCACGAGCTGTGGTTGGTTTTAGTGTGAGATGTGGAATGGTTGGGTGAACTTTTACGGTGTTTGGTTGATGTGAAAAAGCGGTGACGCAACATTGTTCTGAAACTCATTGCCTTTCTTTTTTTTGTTTGTTCTGGTAATTAATTCAATCCTTTTGAAGCTCTAGTTAATATGCTGTAACATTTAGCATGGCTTCTCACCAGAATAGTGTAGCCCGAGGGAAGACTTGTGATCATAACAACCTACAGCTGTTGTTCTTAATCCACAGCTCCAGAGGGGAGTTACCCTTAGGTTTGGGGTTTTTTTTTTTTTTTTTTTTTTACTCATCTACCCCTTGTACATTGAGGGCGATATTTTGAACCAATGTATGAATAAGTGGCTTTTCAATTGCACATTATTATAATCCTCCAACTTCACATTCGGCAGTCAGTTTTGGTGGGATAGACAGCTTAGCTTTCATCGATAGGAATTCTGAAAAATGAAACACATATGCAACAGAATTGCTACACTGGGATACCTGGTGTATAATAGACTGTGTGGTTTGCTTCTGTCTCTCTTCAATAGAGCCTAGTCTTAGACAGACTTCTTGCCCATTGGCTTCCATTCTGCCATGGAGCTGGTCAGGTAGGGCGTCTGACTCCTGCCCAGGTAGGGTGGCTGATCCTGGGCAGCAGTCGCATGTCTCCCTCTCCCTCCATGGTCAATAGGTTCCACAGCAGGGTTGTACCATAAGAATAGCGGCTGGTTAGTCATGTTGCAACTTGAGCTAAAGTGTAATTCTGTAGGAGTAAAAAGGTAAACATCAGTAAATACTGTATTTAATTGGTAACTTGAATGCGTGTATTTTTTGGATTTTTTTGTCTAAAACATACCAAATACTCCTGCAAATGAAAATATTCTGCCCACCGTATTATATTTAAATATTTTGCTCTTATTTTATAGAATTTATTTTGTTGTATTTCACTAAAAAATAGAATTTGATTTAAGAGGAACATTTTTGTCCTTGTGTTATTTTTAAAGAAGATATTGACTGTACAGAGTTCTGCGCCCTGTTTTTTGCCGACTTTTGTTTTGGCCATGGTGTGACGTTGAATTCTGGAGCTACAGTCGCGATGTGAACTTTCACTTTGTGAGTTTTTTTGTGCACAGAAATATAACAAAAAAAGCATTGCGCCCTTAGCAAATAAAGAACATGGAATCTTGACTGTGTCTCATTTGTGCTTTTGCATGCAGACTTCCATGCAGTCTTAATTCTGTACTTGTTATATACTTGGAATCCTGACACCAAATATCAAAGTGCATTCACTATCAGGACTTTCTGGGCGATTGCACCAGCTGACCAGATGGTATTCTTGTCCTGTGGCTACTGATAGCCTGATGACCCATTTTGGGTCCTGACCCATAGTTTGAACCAGGAACAACTGTAATGGTTCACCTTGGGTTTTGAGACCGTGACCTGAGGAAATTGCATAAAGCATAAATTGTTCAATAAATTGGAGTACATTTGCTTGTTTTGCTTATGTTTACTGTTGGCATCTGCAGGTTAAACAAAATGTGAAACGCTTGCTCTAGCTCCTGTAACAGCTCCTAGCTCCTTTTCTGTCGTCATACCGGTTGGTTAAGCTTGTCGGCCTTTATACATAAATACTGGATAGTTATGCATTAGTTTTGTGTCTATTAGCTTAGGCTATTTTTAATGTATACAATAAACTTTGAACTTTTCCAGTAATACTATTCCAACTAACAAAGTTTATGAACCCTTTTGAATTACCTGCATGAATGGCTTCTAAGGTCTGATCTTCATAACAATAGACAAACATCATTTAACAAATAAACTGTACTTTTACATGTTCAACAATTAACAGCCTGAAGCTGGAAAAAGCTTGTGCACCTCTGGGTCCAGAGTACTGCTGGTTTTCTATCCTACCAGGTAGTTGATTACATTCACCTGACATCCCAGGTCTAGATCAGTCTCTGATAGGACAGCTAGAATGAAAACTACCTGGCAGAGACCAACAGGACTCTGGATCCAGAGGTTGAGATTTGAGGACCGCTACTCTAGGATGACTTCTGTGAAACCAGGTGATTCAATCAGTGAGATGACATTCAGGTGTGGGTCAGGTGTCTTGTCATATAACCCCCCCACCCCGAAGCAAGCTGTTCATGCAAAAATATGAATGAACTGAAACAGTTCTGTGAGGAGGAATGGTCCAAAATACTTTTCCAATCCAAGCTGATGACATTTGAACAATGTGCTCAATAAAATACATGTAAAATACCTTTTACTTACATGAAGATAAGTCCATTTTTAAAGCCATTTATACAAGAGCTCAGGGAATTCAGAAAGGATCAAACGTATTCACACCTGTAGGTAAAAGTTTCACTTTTGGCTATACAGTACTTCGAAATTCATAATCACTTAGTGGTTGCTCTGTTGATCAGCAGTCAATTTCTTTATGCCCCAGTGATACAAGCATGGGGAAAAACATCCAGTGTATCCACAACACAATTTTTAATCTTTGCACTCAAGCTAGGAAACAAGCCTCAATTGCAGCTTTCACAGCCACGTCAGCTTATGTAGATCCTATCCACGATACCAAACTTAAAGTTCTGCCAGCTAAACTGAAATCCAGAATGTATTGGTTCCTTTTGTCCTTAAGAGCTTTTAAAGTGTTTTATTTGAACTCAGATGCACATCTCCTGGACCCAAGAAAAACACCTTCTACAAAGACACCCTGATTCACTGATGTCTTGGCGTTATACCGAAGCGATAAGACTTCAGTAAGTAAATGTTCATCTTACATCTGGTAAGCATAAAAACCTTTGAACCTTTTAAGTTGGCCCATTGAACTTAACCTTTGTGACGAGAGGGCAGACAAGACCAACTCTACATTACTAAAAGGTCTATCTTCAAGTTAGATAATGCTAGCTGCCTACGGGCACCTAACCTACTGTATGCTAACACATTAGCATGTGCACAGGACAGAGAAATGGCCAAACAAAAAGAGCCAAACGAGTCTGATTCTTTTGGAACACATTTTATTATCAAGAATCGCAGAATTAGTTCTCCTTCTCCTGGACGGTCTTTGTTCCGCGAAGTCTGCCTGTACGACGGGCAGCGATGAGACCGACCTTGCGACCAGCAGGTGCGTCCCTCCTGATAGTTGAGGGCTTGCCAATATGCTGATGGTTACCACCACCGAAGGGATGCTCAACAGGCTGCACAGGGAGGGGAGAAACAGGGACACGGTCCATTTTAAGAGGAATTTGACATTTGAAAAAGTAGCTGCATCCTCTCAGGGGAGCGAGGGAACCGGCATCTCTTCCCCAACGTCCTCCTTTCCCTTCAAGTGTGCAGCTTTGTTACCAGTCGTGGACTTTATAAAATAACTGGGCTGCTGAATACTTTGCCTTGTTTCAACAGTGTAAGGTATGATGCTAACACACAGTACAGGAAGAATGTTCCCAACACTGGATGCCAATTGAAGGTATTCATGAATCATCTTATCCACAGTACACCACCTTACTACTCTCAAGTCAGATGAGGCAATTACCTGTTTCTATCCATATCTGTATCCTACTTAAATAACGGAACTGTACAATATTATAGGTTTTCCTTAGTCGTGATCTTAGGTAGGAGTATATAGGATATAGCACTATATAGTGTAAGAAGACTTTCGACACCGACGCATGTCCAGCCCAAAGAGCTCAGTAGGTAGAGCATGAGACTCAGGGTTGTGGGTTCGATCCCTTTGTGGTTCAAGTACGTTCATACGTCCCTCTGGATAAAAGTGTCTGCTAAATGACTCATGTAATGTGTGTCCCTGGTTATTTAACCCTGAAACACGACCGTTCCATTTCTCTGATCTTTACCTCACGTATTCTTGGTCCTGGGTTGACCAGTCTCCTGCAGGTCTGACACCTTACAGCCTCTCAGAATGTCACTTTTGCTCAGTAGGGCTTGTGACAGATAATATCCACTCTAATTAGAAGTGAGTGTTCACTTACGTTCATAGCCACACCACGGACACGTGGCCAGCAGTTCCTCTTGGCCTTGTACTTGTGGTAGGCACGACCAGCCTTCAGGATGGGCTTGTCAATACGACCACCTCCAGCAACAACACCTGGCAAACAAAGGACACAACCACTCAAAAGGTGCACTGGTAGATTCCCATTTTCCAGCTCAAATGCCACTGCAATTCTAAATCCCCTTTAATTTAGGTAATATTGTAGTTTGTTCAAATTGAGTATTGCTGTACAATAGCAGTACAATTTCCAAACTAGATCAAAGCAGCCAAGAGCAATAACATCAGTTGTAGCGGGCAGGAAGGGTCATTACCAACAACGGCTCTGTTGGCAGAGGCGATGACTTTCTTGGAGCCAGAGGGAAGTTTGACTCTGGACTTCTTGGTCTCGGGGTTGTGGGAGATGACTGTGGCGTAGTTTCCTGAAGCACGGGCCAGCTTGCCCCGGTCACCAGGCTTCTCCTCCACACAGCAGATGATGGTACCCTCAGGCATAGTGCCAACGGGCAGGACATTGCCAATGTTCAGCTGAGCTGTAGGAGACAAGACAAACATTGGTCAGCTGCATGTGTTGGGCCAGCGCTTCACATTTATACATCATGGACATTAACACACTATAACAGTGACCTGCATACACCAAAATATATCCCTATCCAATTCATGCTGATAATCATTAGCACTACACTGCTTTGTCAGCATGGTTCCTTTGCTTGCAGGATGCCAATTCAAGTGAAAGCATGAACGATGTTTAGGGCTGCCCTGTGAAACTGCCTTCTCCTTGCATTAGATTGCATCATTTTAACTAAAGTGAGGCTTTTAGGTTGGTTTAATATAATTACTGGTCCCATAACAGAGCTTCAGCTCTTTCCAAGTCAGAAATGCTAGGTCTGTTATAAGCTAGGCCCAAAGTAACCAGTCCATAGTGCAAGCTCTCATCTTAGTGTAGCTGCTCCTAGTAGCTCTGTGTCGCAAGAACCCCAGAAAGCCCATTTTTCCAATGTGTGTCCCTTGTTCAGTCCCTTGTTCAGTCCCTTACCCTTCTTGCCGCAGTAGATGAACTGTCCGGTGTGGATGCCCTCGGCAGCGATGAAGAGCTCGGTCCTCTTCTTGAAGCGGTAAGGGTCACGGAAGGCCACTTTGGCCAGTGGAGCGCCACGGCCGGGGTCATGGATAATATCCTGAGCGGCCAAGGGAAAACCATGTCACAATATGCAGTCACCAAAGCCCAGTATGAATCTGACCTGCCCCCCCATCTCACAGCAGAAGACACTAACAACAGCAGAGTACTTAGTTAGTGTTACCTTCACAATCCCCTTGATGTAACCATGGCGTTCAGCGAAGTCAATGTGGCGGAGTTTAGCAGCACCTTTTCTGTGCTTGACATGGGCTTTGAACACAGAGCCCGCACCTTTTCTCTGTCCCCTGATTACACGTCCCATCCTGTCCTAAAAACACAAGACAAGAAGTTTAGTTTCCAGCTTGAAGTGTGAATCGTTTTAGTCCTGAAGCTTAAGCTTCGTTGTAATTCCTGCGCACTATTACTGGAATTATAACGTTGGTGACAGGTTGAAACGATGTCAAATGCGGTCATTCACCCAAAATAATATATAGGGCAGGACGGAATAAACTGCTACGAGGTAGCTAGGTATCCTAGCCTAGCTGGCTCAGCTAGCGCCATGTACCGCTAATGAACAGGGACTGACAGCATTCACAGCACAACTTACTAATGTTAGCAACCTGGACAATATGCCAAACTGCGATTATTTCCAGTCACAATACTTAAGAGTCGCGAGTTGAATTTCCACAAAACTCACAAGTTGCTACTGAAATAACTCACACCAAACGCTTACACGCTGTCTGAAATAGCTCAGCTGCCGGCCTCTCCGCTAATACACACGGCCTGGTAGCGCTATACAGTTAAAAAGTCAGATATTACGACTTCAAAACAAAGACCTCCAGTTAAAATGATCAAAAAGTCTTATTGTTTTGGCTTTATTACACATTTTTTTGTGATTGTTTAGAGTGGATGAACTTAAAATAAAGATGATTTAGATCAGATTCTTTGAGGAGAAAAAGGTAGAAGCTGTCCTACCTAAACCCCGTTGACGGAAAGAGGAAGTGTAAGGAAGAAGCGCACGTTTTCTTCCGGGGAAAGAAACGAGGGGGCTGATGGGAATTGGAGGCATATTTTTATATCGTCTTTATTTCGCTTCTTCTGCCGCAAGCCATTGCAAATCGAAGTCGATATTTCCTACTCGGTATTCATGACTTCCAATCTAAATGTGTTCCAGTACATCTGCTCGGGAAAACATAGACGCCCGCAGCAAACTCATGTTTGTATGGCAAGTCTCTGAATTTCACAAACATCTAAAGATGACCTACATCAACAACTACAGCGTCATTAGTGAATAGAAACGGCGCATATCAGTGAACTAGTAATGCTAACGTTAGTAGGCTAGTACCACAGGCTAGTAAAGACAAATCAACCGAATTACGTTACAAATGTAAACTACAAGGTTGTTTCAAAATGTTTTCACAACAAAAACCACACATGAAGTAAAAGTTGATGCAAAGGGAATTGTGTTTACTGTTCACGGTGTGAGCCGCGATATTGCTGTGACGTCAGATGTGTTTATACCGGCGAACTCGGACCAGTTGGATCTTGCCCGAGTTTCCGACTTGAGTTCACTTCTTCAGTTGCACTTTCCCGTACATTGGATTTCACCATTAAACTCTAGAGATCTAAATCATTTGGCGCGGAACAAAGTTTTCAATATACTACAAATTGAATGTGCTATTAGGACTTGATAACTTGGTGTAAATTGACGTCTGTTTTGATAATGAAAAAAATAAATGTACTCTCAATTATGTTCTAGAAGAAAACGTTTGTGTAAATACATAATACCGTCTGGTAAATGCATAATAGTGATATATAGATCTAGTCATACAATTATGTGCTGTGTGTGTGAAATACTTTTGTCCAGCAGGTGGGGCTATAAAGCCTGCCACGAGAGCCCCAATAAGTCCATAAAAACATAAGCGCTACACTTTAAATCTAATTTCGGATAATATTATTTTGTATTCACAACTACAGCACATCTCCACAGAAAAGGGCATGGCAAAAACCTTAGCGCATCAGATTAAACCCAGTAAATTCCAGCGATCAGAAGGAGCAATAACAATAGTATTTGGGCTAAGTGTCTTGCTGTAGACAGGATATAATTAGTCTGAATTTATTTTACAATATACTTTATATAATAGCTAGATTTGTGTACATATAGTTTGTCTACATACATTTTGAAGCATATGGGTTCACTCATTTGATTCGCACCTTACATAATAGCCACACAGTCCTGCATCTATCAACCAGTCAAGCAACATTTTTGGTGTAGGTAGGTGTATGCCTACTGTGTGGAAAAGTACACCATGTCCAACCATTGATTACGCTTGTTCAGGATATGTGGTCCCATTCTTCTGACTCAGAAACTTGTGACACCTTCCATTCTTACCTTTGTATACTACTTGTATACTACACTAATTAAATATACACAAGGATGGATGTTAACTGCTTTAAATCCTGGGGATTTAGTATAAGGAGCATTTTCTAGGCATCAGTCTCACTTGTTGGCTGTCATTTCTGAAATCTCTCACCAGTTGACCTTTCTCCCAATAGCTGATTATCTCTGGTGCACCCCATAACACTTCACATAACACTTCACTCTACTGGTACACTGTATAGAAAGAAGAAAATAACTGAGTATAGACCACATTATATGAGGTGGATTGTATGTAGACTAGAAGGAGAGAGAGAGAGAGAAGTGGGAGAAGAAAAAGAGGGGATGGAAGACATGGGAAGGGCTTTGGCTAATGCTCTCCCTGACCCAAAGGACATTCGAAACCATATGATTAGGAGGCAGTCAGCCACCCCAGATGGCATGTCCAGTTTTTGAACAGCTTGGCTTGACATTTATGGCAATAATGGTGTGTGTGCGTGTGCGTGTGTGTGTGTGTGAGAGAGAGAGAGCCACCTCAGATATGCCAATTTGATCAATTTGAGTCAAAATCCTCCTTCCTAGTTAGAAGTGATGGAGGTGTTCAGAGTTATTGTACACAAGCTTTATTAAAGAGGTATTTTCAGGCCTAAGATGTGGAATTTGATATAAATCATGTATAGAGGAACAACAATGATGGTTTTATGTGCACACCTAGTTAGCTGCAAAGCCCCCTACGATTTTTTTTTCTGATGGCCTTGCAAATCCGAGAGGGAAGGAAACATCGCGATGTTTGCCCACTAGAACACTGGCCTGGGTTTAGTGTGGCGATATCTCGCGGTACCGAGCACTCGGTCTCTCATTCCACCACGGTCAAGCTTGCCAGGCGGGGGTTTATGTGAACAGCTCCAGAGAAATTATTTCATTTGGGAAACCCAAAAGGAACATTTATTAACAAACCGATACCGTTGTTTAATTTATTAAGAAGTAAACGTAATTAACTAAGTAGCCAATAATTGACGGAGTTTCGTACTTTGTAAAAAAGCTACAGCCTCGCTGGTCGTGCTAACAAAGAAAATCCTTTCTCTTCAGAAATAATCCCCCACTATTCTCTTTAGTTATGAGTCATGTGGTCGTCGATAATCCACACGGTCTAGATCAGCAGGTAAGTACTTTTATACAATTACTTGTTTTTCTATTTTACAAATAAAGGGAAGTGCTGCTACGCACATGTAATTTCGACAGAGAAATTCGGGGTTATCTTGGCTGTTTCAAGTGAGGCTAAATCGCTAGCTTGGTAGCTAGGCTAATGTTGCGGCTGGTAAAATGGTGGTGATGATGTCGCTGTCGAAAAGATTGTGATGGCGGAGCTCGTTACTACGTTTGCCAGAAAACTGAACTGGCAAACTGGCTAATTCTCTGTGATTCCTTATTTAGCGGAGAAATGTTGTCAACACACTGGATTATGGCTAAAATGTTAAGTATTCCCAACGCGATTAAGGAATAATATCAGACTTAACACCAATTAGCAAGGTTAGCTGATATTTCGACACCGGCCGGTATGCTTAGCTAGCTAGGCCCTCTTAACATGAAACGTGGCGCAGGAAAAAAATGTTGGCTGCGTTTTATGCTAACGTTAGTCCAGTTTCATGGCACCACATGAAGTTTTTTTTTTTTAGTATTGCCATGTTAGTTGGCCCGTGTGTTTTGTTAGTTTGCCAATTGCCTTTCTGTCTCATATTTTTGGTTTGTCAGCATTTTTTTGCTTTGTGTCCCTCGTGACAAGTCTTAGTTAACATTTGATAGGTGCCATGTGAGTAAATGTTGGTAGTTTCATAACTGAAGACCACCGCAAATGCCCTATAAAGGGTTATTTGACGTTTGTTTGAAATTTCCAGCTCGTCCAGATTAAATATCAGAAAAACGTCTTAGAACAAACATTTCAGGCGACACGATTAAAAAGTGTAACGCGAAGACGAATGTCCAGCATAAAATGTTATATGTTTTGGCAATGTTAATCATTGATCTTCATCCATCAAGCCATTTAATTTCAGACTTGAGTGTGATTGGCAGTGTCAGCCTCATAGTCACATACTCACCTGGATGTGAAAATAAATGTTTTAACTGTCCTTTTCATTTGCAGCTTGCTGCCCTAGACTTGAACTCTGCTGACGGACAAGGTGGAGGCACTGGCAGTAAGTATTGAACCAGCCTTTGCTTATAAATGGAAATGCACATGTAATATGTGCTTGGTTAAATTTGGCGTCTTTACTTAAAGGGCCTGTAGAGTAGTAAAGTATCCTAAACTAGCTAGCATCCATTGTGGTACTTTTATTTTTGGTGAAGTTCTGTAAACAACCTATTTCACTGAATGTGTGTGGACCTAACTGGATGCAGTTTATAACACGTGGTTGTTTTTTTCTCTACCAAGGGCGTTACATTCCACCTCACTTGAGGAACAAAGATGCTTCCAAAAACGGTAAGTTTAACCTCCCGCTCATCTAGTGAACCACAATCAGACCATCAACACTAGTTTCACTTTAATGTTCACTTCTTTATGTTGAAGTGCATGTTAAATGCAAGCACAGTCAAGTCAAGTAAATTTGCATGAGCTGGTTCCCAGTAAAACAAGTCAGTTCCCAGAGAATCTTTTTTGTTGATTCGTTTGACTCCACATTGTCACCAGTAAAGACAAGATGGATGCACACTATTTTTCCTGCTCTTTAGACCAAAGGAAACTGAAGGAGAGAGTAGTCTGATTTCGCTAGTGTTCAGAATGTGGAAAGGGAGCCACCTTAAAGTGGATTTTCTGTGCCTGTGCATGATAGCTTACACTGGCACTGCTAAACTAGGACAAGTGGTGCTTACTGTAAAACCAGACATGGCCTTGTATTTTCACCCCAGTCGGATGATAATTAAAATATGAAAACAGGGCAAATTTGTCTGAACAATTTAACATTTGATTTTTATATTTGATTTTTATTATTTTGAATGGAAGTTTAGGATGGATTCTATACTGCAGGATGGATTTCAGAGTGGTTGTTAGAGAAAGGGAGAGGGTTGCTAGCGGGTGACTGATAAATCGACTCCTGGGGAATATGCACCATACACAGCCAATAAAATCTTTCTGTATTTGTTTAGCCTCTTAAAGGTTTTAAATAAAGCTACATAGGTCAGCCATACTCACAAGTAAGATAATTGTCAATTTTAATTGAATCTTGGAATCATGGTACTGACTATTTGTGTCATTACACACTTGACGTTTTTCCGTTTTGCTGTTTTCTTATTCCACAGCAGGAAATGCTTTTTCCGCTGGTAGACAGTGCGGTTATTCAGTGGCACCAGTAAACCTCTGTAAGTCCCTTCTGTCTGCTTTCGCTGAGGGCAACCTGCATTCCCAGATGCATGAAATAGCCATTTACACACCAGCAAAGCCAATGTGAAGGGGGAGAGGGTTAGTTTACACATCACACTTAAGGTTAATGAAGGGCCTATGATTAATAGATGTGCTTTTCTCTGCCATGATGTTTGCATTCACAACTGTGAAGATGCTAGACATTACAGGTAATTTGATGTAAGCATCAACCAGTTAGGCAAATGTTTTCCTTTTGTGCTGACATTTTCATTTTAACACCATTTCATAATGGTGTTATAAAATTATAATGAAATTTATTCTGCATCACATAGTGAAGCCCAAATTATACATGGAATTTCGCCCAAGCTTCTTCTAAACAGTACCCACAACCATGGCAGGCAGAGCATCAGCAAAGATACAGAAATAACTATACTCCTGGATGGGATGACTGTAGGACTGGTAACTATTAGTGTAAAGTCAACCTCAACACTCATACTGCATCAGCCAGTAATTATGGGCAAGTCTTTTCATAGCCTGCTTCCCTACCTTTGCTTAGGTTACCCAAGACTGGCCTCTCAAGAGCTTGCCTTTTACCATGCCTACAGTGGGGGTTGGCCAAACAGATGTGGTATACCATGACCTCTACCTGCATGCCATGCCACCTACTTGTTGGCAGAGTTAATCATAGTATATTGCTGAACACTTGAGCACAACCGACCAGGCTTGAATCAGTGCTTATAGCCTATTCTTTGTAATGGTCACTTTTAAAAAGCAACACGAAGTTGGGCCTAATGCAGTGTTTGTCAAAGCTTGCAATTGAAGTTGCTTGTGATGCATGGTGATGGTGCTTTGAAAATTCTGCACTGCACCACTAGTATGGCTTTCTTACTAATAACAGTGAAGTACAATATCTGCAGTTGGAAAGTATTAGCATAGACATTAGCTTTTGTATCAGTTGTTCAACCACTGTTGTTCATGCAGTTGGCAAATGAAAGCATGGATTTTCTTTTGCAAAGAAATTAAGAATTTGACGTGTCAGTGTTATCTGAAATATATAATTTGTAACCGGTATGTGAAAGTTTTTCTTCTGAAGGCCTTATCAGGTCCACGCAGCTTTTTCTATCTGCCTATGCCAGATAAATACTGTTGGGGCCAAGGGGGGGCGGCTAAAGATTGTGTAAGAGTTTTTTCTGTGTGTTTTGTAATTTCAAAGGCGAGAGTTGTTAGCAAGTGTTCCTCTTGGCCTTTAATAAATGTTGACCCTACCTTTGTACATGGCAGGATCAATGAAGATTGCTTTTTGACAGGACCATAAAACGACTGGTCTTTTGTGGTTGGGATTGACTGATTTTGGAAAGCCTAATTGGTTTTAATGTGTTCAAATTTAATGTGCCTGGATGATATTGTCCCGTATTACTTGAGCAGTGCTCAAGCTAATAGGAGTGAGCACTTTCTATCAATGCATAGCTTGCATTAATAGATAACTGAACTAAATATTTCTGGACTTGTTGCCATTCGTCAGTGTATCTCGCTGATGTGGTTTGATGTGGAGTCATCTGAGATGCTGTCTCTGAATGTTAGTCTGACCCTGCAGTATGGTGTGCATAGTCATGTGTGCACAGGGCAGTGAATGGGTGTATTTGTGCACATCACAAGCCACGGCCTGGTGTGTGTGCATCCATCTGGGCTGGTGTGTGTGTGCCCGTCTTTTTAAAGCATTACAATGCTTTCCCTTTGTGTGTATTTGAAGTGGGCACCGCACTGAACGCGCTTACCTGTTGCCCTACAGATCCAAGTTAGATCCTTATCACAGATCTAGAATCAGCATCATTAGCTGGTCTAATCCTCTATCACCAGCATTCAAAGACCAATAAGAGCCTAGATCTGTATGGCTGGGCTGCCCCCTGATGCTGCTGTGGCATAGCCTCCGCTACTTAGTAAGCCTCACCTCGGTGACGCTAACTGTGCATTGTCCCCCACTCTTCCCTAGCCTGCACTCAAAACAGTGTGGCCACCAATGGGAACGATGACACAGCCTGTGTGCAAGGCAGATCGTTGTGGTAAATGTCCCCCTCAGAGACGGGGCATAATGGGTCTTTTGGGACAGAAGAGCCCGGGGATCTAATGAAAATGACAATGGGTTGTAATTTTTACTAAGGCGTTTATTTTTCCCCATCCATTGTCATGTATAGAAAATAAACTTGTGCATAAAATTTAAAAAAAGGAGCACCTTTTTTTTGTATGGAATGTGTCACTTTATGGAGATGGATTGCTTTGAGATCCTTTGGACATGAGTGTTCTTGTTCTTGTGAATCTTAGCCAGTGATATGAATGTTTGTTTGCAAAAGAGCAAGCAGAATTTTCTGGTTATGATACTAGGTTCAATTTTGTTAGATTTGCTTGTAGACTGGCTCTACTATAATAAACGGAGCTAAAACGGGGGAACACTGAAGGTGATCCTGGGCTGTTAGGGACTATGAGTGAAGCCAGATGCTTACTTTTTGTAAGTTAGTGTAACACAGGCAGCACTACATTCTTATTGATTTGTTTTTTTATTTTTTCTTCCCATGAAGATTCACCTGGGTGGGACGGTGGCCGCACCAATGGATTTGTGAATGGTTACCATGACAACCGCATGAATGGGGGCATCGGAGGGCGTGGACCCCCTCGCAATGATAGAGGTGGGCGTGGCAGCTACCGTGGTAACAGGGGCGGAGGCTCGTTTAATCAACCAATGCAAAATGCAGGTGGGGAAAATATATTGTAGATTGTTTATCGAAGTGTAGCCTCTCTGTCCTCGCAGTATAGCTTTAGATCTCATAGATGAAATCCTGCTACCCTCCACCCCTTGTAGATATAGTTATCACTAAGGTCATTTTCTAGTGATTGAAGGTTTGAAGAATTTGCAGTTGATGGGAATGTAGACAATTTTATTTGGTCAACAACAGTAGCTGGGTACACAATTCAGCTATGACAAAAAATATTTATTTGTTCAAATATTATTTGAACGGAACTAAAGTCTTTCCGTTTGAGGGGGAAATGCTCCCTTATTGGTGAGAAAATGGCCTCAAATGATTGACAGCAGTCAGCTGTTGGTGACAGCTGGTTTGAGGTAGAGCTACTGGTCCTTTGCTGTATTATTGACTAACCCATTATTTGTCAAACCCACTCCAGGGTTTGGCACTTATGAAAACAAAGATGGCGGCTGGGGAACTGCTAGGGATGCTGCCTACAACAGCTTTGGGGGGCGCTCTGATAGGGGCAAGTCTGCCTTCTTCAATGACCGTGGGGCAGGCTCCAGAGGAAGGTGAGGGAAAATCTGTTTGTTACATGCAAGAGTAATTGATGATAATAATGGGCTCTTAATTACTTAATATTAGACTTTAAATGAACATTTTAACTAGATATTCATAACTCTTATGTGCATACCTAGGTACGAGCGCGGGGGCTTCGGTGGTGGAGGAAACAGCCGCTGGGTAGAGGACTCCAGGGATGAGGAGGATTGGTCCAAGCCTACTCCACCCAACGAGCGCCTGGAACAGTAAGAGTTATTCTGATCAGAAATAACAAAAACACAATCTTCTCACTACTTTAGTTGACCGTTGCAAACTTATTTTGTGTTCTAGTGAGCTGTTCTCTGCAAGTAACACTGGGATTAACTTTGAGAAATATGACGACATTCCTGTGGAGGCCACTGGAGCCAACAGCCCACCCCACATTGAAAGTGTAAGTCACAGATAAGTTCTTGCTCCTTCCTAATGGTGTGATTGAAAGTGTTATTGTTGGCACCATTGCATTTTATGCAGATAATGTACAGTATTTTCTCAAATAATAGGAAATTGAAATGGCTTTCAATTTACAACAGCACACATCACAAACTACAAGAATAAAAACCTTATGGTTTCACCTTCACAATTCAAATCAATTTGTTAGAGGAAATGGATTCTCATTTGCAGTATAATTCAACTCACCTGTAACAGGATACAGGTTGCACAGCTTCACAGCTCAACATGTGAAGACAGAAAGTTGCTTTAGTTTCCAGTGGATGTAAGACATTTGTGTCATGTGCTGACTATGTGTTTATGTAATGCAGTTCCATGACGTGGACATGGGGGAAATCATCATGAGCAACATTAATCTGAGTCGCTACACTCGTCCCACCCCAGTTCAGAAGTATGCTATCCCCATCATAAAGTCCAAGAGAGACCTGATGGCTTGTGCCCAGACTGGTGAGTACTTCCTTATACACCTCTCTTTATTGCATGCATGCTTGCACTTAATTCCAGCACTTATTCGCTAGTGATTGCAGATTTTATGTGGGCTAAATGCTCACCCATTCTCATCACAGCCTTGTAAGTGATATCCTTGGTGAATTTCTCTGTACTTTGTAGATGGAAATAAAGCAAGGTTGTTTGGACACATTCATTGTGCACCTCTGGCTTTATATTTTAGGAGATCTAAATAATGAAATGCATGTGTGTCCCCTGCTGTGTTTCAGGCTCTGGTAAGACTGCTGCCTTCCTGCTGCCAGTGCTGAGTCAGATTTACACTGAGGGGCCAGGAGAGGCTCTGCAGGCCGCCAAGAACAGTGGACATGTACTGAAAAAACTACTTTAAAACACACCCTGAACAGACAAATGTTTTATACACTACTCTTTGTCATATATGCTCACTTTTTTTCTCCTTCCATCATCAGGAAAATGGCAAATATGGCCGCCGTAAGCAGTACCCAATTTCCCTTGTCCTGGCTCCCACCAGAGAGCTGGCCTTGCAGATCTATGATGAGGCCAGGAAGGTGAGCTCGAGTATACAACTGCCTCTACAGAGCAACATGATAATCACACTGTACTGATGTACAAGCTGTACACATGTCATAGCTCATCTGAGCATTGAGTATGTCGCTTAAAGCTTGTTGTTTACCCTCCCTCCCCACTCCCTAGTTTGCCTATCGTTCCCGCGTTCGTCCCTGCGTGGTGTACGGTGGCGCTGATATCGGGCAGCAGATCAGGGAGCTGGAGAGAGGCTGTCACCTGCTTGTGGCCACGCCCGGGCGTCTGGTGGACATGATGGAGAGGGGCAAGATTGCTCTGGACTACTGCAAGTCAGTACATCACAGGGATGCCTTTAGACAGTGGGATTGGAACAGTGAGTGCTTTTGATTACAATGGCATGTGCAGATTTTTTTAACTGTGGTGTGTTTGTGTGCCGTGTCCCTGTAGCTACCTGGTACTGGACGAGGCTGACCGTATGTTAGACATGGGCTTTGAGCCACAGATCAGACGGATTGTGGAGCAGGATACAATGCCGCCTAAAGGCATCCGCCAGACCATGATGTTCAGCGCCACCTTCCCCAAGGAGATCCAGGTACGTATTGACAGCCGACGAGTGTGCAGAGCGTTTGTTGAATGGCTGGGCAGCTGTAAGGGACGCCACGTGCACTCGTTTATATACACATCTATTTAATCTTACTTTTATAGATCCTGGCCCGTGATTTCCTGGAGGACTACATTTTCCTTGCTGTGGGGCGTGTCGGCTCCACTTCGGAAAACATCACCCAGAAGGTGGTCTGGGTGGAGGAGAATGACAAGAGGTCCTTCCTCCTTGACCTGCTCAATGCCACAGGTTAGAAACACACCAACGCATATTTCAATGTTTGTTTGTTTTTTTATGAAGGACACATTGTGCGCTAACCAATTACCCTGTTTGCCGATCTGCCCCGTGCCAAGCTAATATTGACCTGGGTACATCCCTGCTTATATAGGTGTGTTGACTATAACAGGACCTTGCAGTGAAAGATAAACTATAAAAATAAATGTGTAATATCCTTGTTCAGGGTTGAGCATGAGCTCAAAGCGTTTGCCATGTTTGGGTGGGGGGGGGGGCTCATTTGGTCTATCAAAGCAGATGATGTAAAGCTGTGAAAGTTGTGTACTGAGCAGCCTTACGTTTACTAGATGGTCTGGTTTTATCTTAGTCATTCCCAGTGAGGTTCAGGAAAATGTCCCAGAGGTCCCAGAGAAGCCCGGTAAGTATGAGTATATACTGTACTTCAGTCTGACCCACAAGCCAGAAACATCACATCCCACAGTTCATCCCCGCCCTCCCTATTCCCCAGCTGACATGCCTCAGTTGTTTTGTTTTTTTCTGCCCTTTTCCCCTCATTTCCAATATGAGCTTGTAGGACCAGCAGTAACACTTGCCTTTACTATGTAGACTGCTGAATGAAGCAGCAGATCTAGGATGGAAATAAAGTATTCTCTAGACCCTGTTGGAAAAGGGAAACCTTTTTGGCACAGTGTTACTGTCTGGGAAGATTTCCAACACCAACACTTGTGTCTACTGGCTCAACATGGACACACTGGTTGGTTGCTCATAGAAACGGAGCCCCCGGTTTCATGAGTCAGATGGCCGTGACATTAGTGAGATTTGATAATGACACCAATCTGCGAGTATACAACCAAATGTGTAAATCTTCGAGGGGGGATACAAATGGTAAACATCAAATTGATATTATATTGGGACACGTGTGGCAGTTCCCACCCAATATTGCTATTATTCAGAAGTCCTATTTCTTGAAACGGTTATACCCTAAAAGAAGGGGCAGCAAACTGCTTTTGTGCTGTTTCCATGGTTACAGGTTAACAGCCACTGTTGAAAGTAAACATATATAATTTATGTCACGGGCAGCCTTGCTAAAGCACTGTCTTATCTGTTATCACCATGGTAACAAGGCTTGGGGAGGGCAACTGCATCAAGATGGCTAGCTTGGTGTCCTCTAAAGTGCTCAGTGTTGCCATGCCGACATTTCCCCTAACCAAAACATGGTCTGACAACCTGGCCAATCTCAGATTGACTATTACCCCTGAGCTATATCTGGAAGGCTTGGTAGGGTTAAGGAATATGGAGAAGATGTTTATCCCACACTGCTTTCACATATCTAATCCTCCCAGATGTCTAAAGTTGTAATAGCAGGGGCTAGAAGAGGTTGTTGTCTGGGCTCGGGCCTGAGAGTGCTTTGGCAAAAAGTTGCCGTGTTATCAGGGAATGATTTGACTATTGACTTGGACTGGCCTATCCTACCTCATCCCCCTCCTCTGCCATCTTTTTTATCTTAAGCTTTTATTCTGATAGCCATTAATGGTAAATATCTGTGTCTTATAACCAAACACTTAACAAGTGAATAGTTTTTAAAGACATTATTTGAGAGTACAGTCAATTCTAATTATTATTCAACTATAGTTTTCAGTATGGTGGACAACAAAACTTAAAACTAACGGTTAATGGTTGTCAGTAAATGCAAAGCTTCTTATGCAAAACCTGTCTCTATTTTCAGTTGCCATTTTGATTCTTTTCTTCATGGTCTCACAGCAGCTGGCCTTGTAGTATGACGACTGTTTGTCAGTCATTGCTCCCATCTCTCCTCTGTCTTCAAATTCAATATTAAAGTCACCTCTACAGTCTTGTACCCAGTTGTCAGTGATTTTGTCTTTCTCCTCTCTCCCTCGGTCTTGCTTTCCCTCTGGCTGCGTAGGTAAAGAGTCCTTGACGCTGGTGTTTGTGGAGACTAAGAAGGGAGCAGATGCTCTTGAAGACTTCCTCTACCGTGAGGGTTATGCCTGCACCAGCATCCACGGAGATCGATCCCAGAGAGACAGAGAAGAAGCTCTTCACCAGTTCAGATCTGGACGCTGCCCCATCCTGGTGGCCACAGCTGTACGTAAACGCGTACAGACTAGCTTTGTTAACCTTTCAACTGTTGTGACTTTTGCACGTTTTTTTGTTTGTTTTTCCCTCTCTGAAAAATGGCTACAATGTTACATTCTGGATATACAGATGTCAAATAGAGGCACATTATCACTATTTATTTACAGAGTGCCAAACGATAACATCATAATATACATAATTATTACCATCAGTTGTTGACAGAGCTTGAGCTTCCATGGTCTTGGCCCTCTAAACTTCACATCTCAGTAACTTGGCTGTCATAGTAAATCCATAATAAGTCTTGCTGGCATGTAAGGCAATGCATACATGTTCACCTTTTTAATGAGTTTTACACATCTCTGGCGGCTAACAGCTAGCGCAGGACCATAGATGTTGTTTTTTTATATGTATCTGTCAGATTGGATACAACAGGAGTAAATCTCTTTTTTCCCGGTACTGGCACAACACTAGAAAGTGAATATATGGAAATTGGATTTGGGGGCATTAGCTGTAAAACAAAAGTAGGTTGCTGGAAAGTAATCAATTATCAGTATCTGGTCGGCACTCGACGCTTGTATACATAAACATTTTCTTTATTAATAAAACAACATAAAGAGGTTAAATTAATGTTAACTGTCTCTGCTTCTCCAGGTGGCTGCCAGAGGTCTGGACATCTCCAATGTGAAGCATGTGATTAACTTCGACCTGCCCAGTGACATTGAGGAGTACGTTCACCGTATTGGCCGTACGGGACGTGTGGGCAACCTTGGTAAGAACAAACCAACGCAATCTGTCACGCTTGTTTTTTGTTAGGACTCAATAGCAGAAAAATATGTGGTGCATTAGCATAATGATTCACCTGTAATATTGTATTGTCTACTAAAAATGGCCCTGTTGTGTGCAGGTCTGGCCACGTCGTTCTTTAACGACAAAAACAGCAACATAACCAAAGATTTGCTGGACATCCTGGTGGAGGCCAAGCAGGAGGTTCCCTCCTGGCTTGAGAGCCTGGCCTATGAGCACCAGCACAAGAGCACCAGCCGCGGACGCTCCAAGAGGTACACACCACAGACGCACTTCCAATACATGTACAAACTCATAATCTTCAATTGTAGGACGTGGGACATCTGCAGATCTTTACAGCTCTTTATCTAAGGGCATATTCACGGACACCTAGCCAAACAGCAGCAGAGGTTTTAATTGACGCTCCTTGTTTGTTGTAGGTTCTCTGGTGGTTTCGGAGCCAGAGATTACCGTCAGACGTCTGGTGGCCCCAGCAGCTTCACTGGTGCCCGCGGTGGTCGCAGCACCGGGGGCCATGGAGGAAACCGTGGCTTTGGTGGAGGTAAGACATTAAATATGTCAACCGTTGTTTTTGTCCCCTCTAAACCGACAATGTGGTATTCACATTCTCCTTTAGAAACTAAAGTAATTTTTTTGACATCTGCTCTGAAATCCTAATGCACATTTAGACTTCTGTCCTTGTTTAGAACTAATTGGCAGTATTTGTGTGGTGTGGTTTTTTAAATCTTAGTGGCTTGGCTGTCTGCTGACCTCTGCCTCTCCCTGTTAGGTGGCTTTGGCGGCAACTTCTACAGCAATGATGGCTACGGAGGAAACTACAGCCACTCCGGCAGCGTGGACTGGTGGGGCAACTAGTCACCATAGGAATAGGTTGCCATGCCAACCCGACCCCACAGAAACCACATGTTAACTTTAGCCAGACCATAACAACCTTTCTGTGTAGCTTCACTGACACACAGTACATTACCAATCCTGATTCTCTGCCCTTCGCTTCTCACAAAATGGAAGTGCAGCGTGACGCAAAGGAAACCCACCAGCACACGTGATCCACTGGAGACCGCAGAGATTCGCACACCTCATAGTGAGCATGGATGCTGACATGCGTTGTCCGATAGCAACCTCGGACTTTCATTGTTATAAGTAACTTTTTTTTTTCTGTTTGTGGAAAGAAAAAAAACTAATTGAATAACTTGAGGATCATTTGTATGTTAATGTACTGTGCCTTTTGAATTTAAACAGGAAGTATATGTTCTCATTTCACCAAATTAACATCGCCAAGAGCTCTAAATTTGTTATCACTGTTATTTTGTTATTTGGTGAAAAGCATTAGAAACGTATAATAAGCTTGGACTTAATCAAACCTTGGCAAACACTGGCGTGTTGTGGCTCGCTAGAGTCATGATTCCATTTGAACTTCAAATTTATTGCAGGGACATCATGTAGCCTTTTCTACAGTCAAACAGCTAATGGAGCCATCACTATACTGTCCGATCCCACTGGGGCCAATCCCAGTGAAGAAACCGTATTTAATCCTAAGGGACAAAGAGTTGGATTACTTTTTTCGCTCACTCTATCCTGGACAGGCTCCTTTTATGGACATGGTAGTCTTTGAAATAGCCATTCCTATTGTGATCTTAATAAACACAAAAGTCATTAAGCTCAGTGCCAACACTCACTGAGGTTTAAACAAGAATAATCAATGCTGGAACTTGTTACTCCACATTTTTCAATTGACTTGACAGTGTTACGGCAGCTAGTATGTTACCAAGTGCTAGCTACATTAAGTGGGCGGTGTTTTTTGTTTGTTTATTTTTACTTGAGACATTTTTGGTGCGGTGTGCGCACAATTGAAAAACTGAGTCAGTTTTTTGATTTTCGAAATGTTTCTTTACAAATATGTATCAAAACAAAAAATGCCTGCCATCTTGAAAGTGAAGTTCAAAATGGCTGCATAAGGACCACAGCATCGGGAGGGCATAGCGTGGCGTTAGTGTTTACCGATCTACCGTTAACCATAAGGCCCAGACGGTATTCTACGCTTGCAAGTGTTTTGTTTTTTGGTCAAGGTGAAAAGACAAATGAACTGAGTCGCAGGCTTAACTTAATTACAAACGTTTTCTCTTTTCAAGCTGCGTTGGAGGCATGGTTCATCTTGAAGAGACAGGCAGTAGAATGATCACTGAGGTTTATCAGTTAAACAGCAAAAGGACGGAGGCGGGGCAGAGCAGCACTCCGATCACGGGGGGTTAGGGTAGGGTAGGCGTGGGGCGCGGTTTCAGTGCACCACTATTGTCAGTGGCTTTGGTTTCCATTGCAGCATATTCAACTGGAGGTGGCCAAAGATGGGGGGGGCGGGGGGAGTGTCCACTTCCTTATGGGACATACGTACTGTCAACTCCTCTGGAGTTCATCTGCTCAGATATGTATAAAAGCTCTGGCTCAGTAAAGCCAGACCAGGCTTTTCCTCTCAAAGAGGAGCAGCCAACGAGAGGAGGAGAGATGGGGCATTTAACCTCTGAATGCTCCATGTTTTTCCTCAGGTGTGTTGTGCCTTGAAATCTTTTTCTTTTTTTTTTTTCTTTTTTTTTCTTTTTTTTAGAGATTGAACTAAAAGCGGATGCACTGACAGTGTTGAGAACTTGAGATTGAATGGTGCTACTTGATTTAGGTGTGTAGGCCCTTGTACGTCGTGCCCATCGAGTTTTACAAAAGTTATTTTATTGCACATCTAGAGTTTTATATAGATGTCTTGGATATGTGTCCTTAAGCTTCCAAATATTGTGTGTGAGGAGATTGTGAAAAACGCAGCTTGTTTACAAAGGGGAAGGGTTCTCAATGTTAAACCAGGATTTATTTGGGACCAGGGGATTTAGCAGTTGGGGAATTTAGCCATTTGCACACAGATTTCTAGATTCTACTTTTGCTGCTAGTTTTGTGTAATTTATTAAGCATTTTTGACAAATATTTATTTTTGTAAGCCTCAAAGTGATTCTTTGAACGTTTCAGAAACTTGACCAAAAGACAGTACAAAAACACTGGCACTTGAATGTTGAATGTCACCTGTATGCGTGAAATTTATATATTTCGGGGTAGTGTGAGCTTTTTAATGTTTAAGACGCATTGGATTCAGTAAATAATATCCACAGCTGTTTCAAGGCCTCCTCAGGGCCAGTAATCTATTAGATTCCCAATTGGCCAACAAATTTAAAATGGAATTGAACAAACATGCCAAGGTTTGGAATCAAGTTGTCAAAAGAGCAAATAAATTTCCTAAGTGTATCAGTGCAGAAGTGTTCGGATTCTCCAATTGTGTGCATTGTGTTTGATTCTTTACTCTAATTTGACCTGATAATTATTTTTCTCCAGTGAATGTCTGGCACATGGCAATCTTTAAAGAAACAAACATGTGGTTTATTCTATATTGTTGCATATATGGTATCTCTTGAGTTCTCCCTGAGTGTGGTGCACGTCTCTGCAACGCTGATTCCCATGGCAGCTGGTAGCGCTGTTGGTGGCCAAGTGGGCCCTCTGTCTCCGGGACACGGCCCTGCTCCAGACATGCCCCATGCCCAAAGGAGAACCCTCGAGCTCTTTAGATGTAGACTTTGCTTTTCTGTACTAGCTTAGAAGCTAATGCACTGCATGGGAAATACTCAGCCGTGCGATTCTTGTATGATTTTACCAAAATAAAGAGTTTGAATGCTAAAGTATTTGAAAAACCAAGCATGTTTCCTAATGACTTGTTTACTGTAGTTGTCCGGCGGAGACGTTGATGTTCCAGGCAGCCCGTTGCCTTGTGGCTGCAGGGTGAATAGGCAGCAAAACTGAATTTGGAATAGATTGGATAGGGTTATGTTCTTTTGAAAAACATAAAGATTTAATTTGGCAAGCCATCAGTGTCAATTGTGTTATTTTCCTAACACCGTTTACCATTTTAGATGGTCATGAGTTGATCAGTTTGTGGTGAACGACTTTTCTTTTCACACACCAAAGTGGTGAAATGACTCATCAGTAGCTACATGTCTTTTATACTGCATGGAAACCTTGTTTAGCCCAATTTCTGGGGAGGTTTTCACTTGAAAGGTCACATGGTATATTGAGTAGGTTTCGTAACCGCAGAGCCAGTGACACATTAAAAACCTATTATATAATTTGTGTCAACTTGAAAATAAGGTTTTAAGGACATGCACGCGCTAACCCAGCTAGAGTAAGAACGTTCAGTCCTGTGGACAGCTGGGAGGTGCAGTATATTATCTGTGGCATATGTAGCACCTGCCATTTAATCTAATTGACCAACTCTATCGATTATGTTCTTGCCCATCAGATCATGCCACTAATGGCCTGCTCATCCCCTAATCCATTTCAACACATCTGTATTTCTGAAAAGTTCCCTGCATGTCTCCATGTGTGATCTGAGTGCTCCTTGTGTCTCAGTTCCCAGCCTGCCTCTGGTGCTCTGATCTGAGTGCTGCTTTACCTCTAATCCTGCCAACCACCCATCTCCCTTCATCTCCATCCAGGGGATTTGGCAGCCATTAAGAGATGGATTTTGGGAATGTGTGTGTGTGTTATGGAACAGTTAAACACACACTAACTGAAGTGGGGGAGGATGCTATGCACTAAGTGCAGAAGTGCGCACACACAACCACACACACTTTAATTCCTTTCTCTGTCCTGTATGAGAACCGTCAGTCTCAGGCCAGTAAGCTTGTTCAGTTATGGGTTGGAGCCTGAGCTGTGCAGACTGACACGGGATGGGTACATGCACTGTTTGGACAGTGACTTTTATCACATGGATGCAATCGTCAGGCGTGATCTACAGGTATGCTCTTTCATTTGTGCTCATGTTGCTGATGTTAGAATTAACACTTTTACTCATTACAAAAAATGTCGTGCAGCAGTTCTGGCTAATAACTGAAGTTAACAACTACAATGATCCTAAAACGTCATTATGTGTTTTAATCATTTCACTACAATTTAAAGCTAGCCAAGCTGTATTTAAAGGAACAGGAGAGAGTGACATGTAACTAAAGCTCTACATCCTGAAAAGTGTAACTAATCACTAATGGACCTCCAGCAACTGGCCTTGTCATATATTTATATAATTCAGATTCATTGTCATAGTTCATCAGAAGTGCTACTGTGCTTTTTGTGCCACTTCAGATCTCCTTTAATCCTGGCATGTCCCAGATGAGAGACTACAGGAATGACTGTCATCGCATTCACTGGTTAGTTTCAATCCCTCTGCTCTCCAGCAGCCCTCTTTTCTCCTTACAAAGACAATATTGTTTGGTTTGCTCTCATGAGCAGCAAACACAGAGCTGTCCCTGAACACCAAGAAAGATTCCTTTGCCATAATTAATTGATTTGGGGTTTGGCTGCACGGAGGCCTTTTCATCTGCAGAGATTTATTGATTGATCAAATTAAAAGGCAGGGCCAAACCTGCCAACATGAACTGGATGAGGGTAAAAGCCCAGGTGCAGACAATGCCTATTGTTGTTGGGCTAATCTCTAATGTAAGCTGTTCTTTCTTAATCACATCGGTTCACCACGCCGAGCAGCTGGGAAAGAGACAGTTCACCCTGAAAATAGCCCTCAGCCTGCCAGTCAACGTGACTCAAACATCAAATTATTACTCCAGCATTTTAATCTGCGGGAGGGTAAATAGAAGAACCTCACAGCACCATTTGCAGTTGTCAATATCTCTTGTGGAGCTGCAGGGATGGGCAGTATCACAGTAGGAGGTTTCTCTGGAGTAGGGCTCTTGTTTTGGAGCCTTGAGCCTGAAAATGTCCTGAAGTTTACTGTGTATAGTTTAGTAAAACCACTCCTTAATAAGATCTACACTTTCAGTTTAATCTCTTCAGGATTTTCTTGCCATAGAAGTATTTTATATCCAGTCAGAATAATATATTGTACTGTCAATAATACACTCCACTTAAACATACTAGTTGAGTTGAGTTGAGTTGTGTGTGTGTGTGTGTGTGTGTGTGTGTGTGTGTGTGTGTGTGTGTGTGTGTGTGTGTGTGTGTGTGTGTGTGTGTGTGTGTGTGTGTGTGTGTGTGTGTGTGTGTGTGTGTGTGTGTGTGTCAGTTTCCTCTACCACTGAATAGTTACAGCGGCCTTAAACAACTGCTAACTAACTTCATTAGCATGGGTTTTAATGGAGAGTTTTAGTGTCCCATGGTCTGAACGCTGTTCCACTGTTCCTTTGTGTTGGAAACCCTGGTGAGAATGTGAGAGTGTGTGAGAGCTTGTTTAGGGGTGTGTGGCGGGGTGGGGGTTTAGTGTGTGGTGGGGTGGGGGTTTAGTGTGTGGTGGGGTGGGGGTTTAGTGTGTGGTGGGGTGGGGGTTTAGGAGGGCTCGCTGAGCAGGGTGACCGCTGTTGTGGTAGTGCTGGGTGATGCTCTGGGACCTCCCAGACAGGAGTACATTAAAACAGGTGTCTGTCTGGATGTGATCATGTCTGGATCACCACTGACGTGTGGTTTATATTCCAAAGCAAAATGTGCCGTACTGTAAACTCACTATGGGTCACGAGGGTGAACACTAAAACGTTGACCTCTCTATCCTACATCTGAACCAAACTCAGGCATTTAGTTTGTGTGCACTGTATTATATTGTGTAACTGCATGGGGTCACAAAATGAAAGTATTATCCTAAAACTTTAAAATCAAGTCGGTGAAATCCTCTCATCAGCAGTATGAAACAATCCAGCCTCCGTCTGTTTGAAAGATTTAAAGGTATTTTCAGTTGAAAAGCTTTCTGTCCCGATATAATACATAAACATAAACAACTCCATTGCATTTGGTAATATTTGCGCCTAAAATATTGATGTAATCAAATAGTGTTGCAGTTTAATATGATCATGAGAGTTAATCAAATGCTGTGGACTCAAAACAGACACTTCATGTCCAGGTTTATCTTTGATGTTCTTTCAGCGATGCAGAATAATAAAAACAAGCACAACACGATGGTTTGGCGTCCAGGACGTTGCTTCTCTTTGATTGTCAGACTCCATTAGTTATATGCCCCCCCCCCCCCCCCCCCCTCTTCCGTTCAGTCTGTCTGCTGTGCCTGCTGCCTCAGGCTGCGCTGCCACTATGGGCTTGTGTTCGCGCCTGTCCGGCATCCTGCTCCTGCACCCAGGAGAAGAGCTGCAAGGTGTTGTGCGACCGATCCGGCCTGGCTGAGCTGCCCAGAGAGTTTCCCTGCGAGGCGTCTTCCATCCTCCTGGACAAGAACCGGCTCAAGTTCCTGTCAGAAAGGGCCTTCGGGACCCTGCCCTCCCTCAGGTCCCTCACCCTGGACCACAACAACATCTCCTTCATTACCCCTGGAGCCTTCAAGGTCTACCTTTACCTCAGCCTTCTGCAGCTTCATCTGACTGTACAGTTATGCCATAAGTAGTTATTATATTAGCCTGGTAACTAGACAGGATTCAGTCTTCGGGGCACCACAGGTGTAAAATATATATTTTCCTCCTACCAGAATGAAATGTTGAATATAGACACAAATACAAACACCTTTTGTTTCATGACTTTTATTTATTTTGTTATTAACAGTTTGCTAGCAAAAATGTTTAATGTTTCATTCTGATGGAAAACTAAATAGTTGATAATCGACAGGTATTGTTACTGTCAAGTAAAATACACCATACAATAGAAATGGTTCAAGATATTAAAAAACCCTCAGTAAATTACCATCTGTATTAGTCAAGAAGCAAGTTTATCTGCTTATACTGTGGTTGGTGACACAGCTGGTAGAAAAAGTGAAATAAGCAAATATATATATATATTTAAATGTACTCTAAATGTCAAGGTTGTGCAAGTCCGATGTTACAAAGCCAATTTATTTCTTTATTTCCACCTTTTCTGTGAAGAACCCAAACTGAGTGGCTTGGTTCGGGTCCAGGCTAGACAGCTGTCCAAGTGAAATTGGAGTGGTGGACGTTACATGCACCCATGTAATGGACCCCAGATGGGGTTATTCAGTTTACATCCAGACTAGTTTCTGGCAGGCAGTTGTTGGAGTGTAGCCATTTTAAGCACTCTGAACACTTCAATACAATTCAAAGATGATCATTTTTTACTAGCATCACAAGTATTTTAAACTACTTTGCCTGTGAAAGTTTAGTTAACGAAAATATATCATATTTCTCTTGAATGCAGCTTCAACTTCTTCCACTGTAAAGTAATCGGTACATTCAAAGTAGCATCCCCGACGCTGCATGCTCAACGTACAAGCGAATCTCTGTCCTGCAGGGCCTGCCCAACCTGGTGGAGCTGAAGATGGCCCACAACGAGTACATCAGCTACCTTCATACCCGCACCTTCACCGGGCTGAAGAAGCTGGTGCGCCTGGACCTGTCTGACTGTAACCTCTTCAACATCCCCGACCGCATCTTCATAGAGCAAATAGCGCTCAGGGAGCTGTTCTGCTTCCAGAACAACTTCCGCAGGATCCCCGGGGCCTTCAGGGGCATGGAGAACCTGACCCACATCTACCTGGAGAGGAACAGGATAGAGGCGGTGGCCTACAACTCCTTGCTGGGCCTGCGGAGCCTCAAGTAAGTCAGACAGAGTGGAACATCTAAGAAAGAAGAAGAAGAAAAGGCTCTCCCTTAAAGTCAATCTGTCTCTGTTTCTCTCTCTCTTTTGCCATCAGGTACCTGAACCTCCAGGAGAACCGCATCAACGTAATCCATGACGAGGCCTTCCAGGACCTCTTGCGGCTGGAGAACTTCTACCTCAATGACAACCTGCTGTCTGAGCTGCCCCTGATTTCCTTCAGTGGCCTCAGCCGCCTCAAGATGCTTAACCTCGGGGGAAACCTGTTCACCAACGTGTCCAAGACCTGGTTCAGTGACCTGGTGGAGCTGGAGGTCCTCTACCTGGACAGGAACCGGCTTCTATACATCGAGGAGGGCTCCTTTGAGAACCTGACCAGCCTGATCACCCTCCACCTCAACAGTAACAACCTCACCACCCTTCCCTTCCCCGTGTTCCAGCCCATCTACCTCCTGGGGCGCCTCTACCTCTTCAGGAACCCCTGGGAGTGTGACTGCACCCTGGAGTGGCTGAAGGAGTGGATGGAAAACTACAAGCTGGTGCGGGACATCCCCTGCGCCTCACCCTCCTCCGTGGCGGGTCTGGATCTCGGCGAGGTGGTCTTCGCCAAGGTGAACGGCACGTGCGTGGACCCGGGAGAGCTGAACCTGACCACGGCCTCCTCGGAGATCATCTCCACCACGGAGAACCGCTTCAACAGCCTCATCTCCAAGCTGCTCCAGCAGGAGCTCAGGGAGGAGATGGGGAACGGCACCGAGAGCCTCCGCAACGGGACCCTGCGGGAGTCCGACGACGGGCGGCTCTCGGCGGGGGTCGGGGGTCAGGGGGCGCAGGCTCGCCGGGCGCTCCTCTGGTTCCTCGTAGCGGCGCTCGTCTCGGGTTTGATCTGCCGGCCGGGAATGGACGTCTGTGTGTCTTGAACTTGAGAGCTGTGGAGATGGGGAAGGCGTTCTGACCCGTGGGACTGCGGTCAGCGGATTTGTGCTAATTAGGTTTTTCTCATGTGCCGCTGAGATGAGAGATCAAGACTCTTGCTCTTGAGTCGACCTGCCAAAGACAGACGGATCTTGGGACACTTTTCAACCTCAACCTGCAAGGAGTCAACAGAGTGGTTCCTGCTGTCCCATGGAGACAGACTGACCTGGACACAGCAGCAGTCCGGACTCACCCATAGTATTTATTTCACATATATATAGATAGATAGATAAACTGTTACTGTAAACTACATATCTTTCTTAATGGTTCATAAACAACTATGCCAAACTGTAGAGTATATTACAGCAGAATTGATTTCTACGTTTCTAGATGCAGGTGTTGTTGATTCCAAGCTATGGATTACTGGAGATGATGTGATCGAAATGTGTATGTGACCTCTCACCTTTTGTTACGTAACACCCTCAAATGAATGTCATTTTAATTAACATTATGTAACAGTCATAGCAATGCCTAGTCTGTGACCAGTGTTTTTCATTCACATCTGTGCGTAACGGCAAGGGAGATAAGAGCAGTTGCTCCGGTGGTTATCTCCTGAACAGATGTCCTCTCTCGCTCATGCTCCACATTTTTTGATTCATTCAACTCGGTAAATGTCGGTTCTGCAGCTTTCCATAAATGCGTTAATCTTCTTATGGCATGCGGCTCAGCGTCCTCCTCGCTTGTACATGGTGTAACGTAATGGAGGGACTTTCCCATCGCATTTGCCTCCTATGCATGGCTTGTTCTCCCCTTCTGGACATGGTCGCTCTAAAACACACTCAACGTGATGGGTGTGTTTGCCATATGCTGGGTAGTGGATGGGAGAGGCCATGGTGTCAAAAAGAGTCGTTCCTCTTTGTGGACACTTTGATACAAACTGTACATCACTTGCAACCTACTGTCTGTCCACATCCACACCGATGTGCTCTGTGTAGCTGAACATGTCCCTGATCTAATAGCAGCCACCGCTCTTTACCCTGGTGATGTGTACTGAAGTAGCTTGGTCTCCCAGCCAGTGATCTAGTTTAATGGCGTTATAAGGCTTAACACTCCGTCTCACATGATATATTTTTCTAAATAAAAAAAAATAAATTGCTGTTGAACTTTGGCCCGCCTGCCTAAGTGAGTCCTTTCAGAGCGGGCGAGGTGTCAACCCGCGTCAGCAGTGAACTCCAGTTAATCTGCACACTGGCCTGTTAGCCCTTTAATGTGGGATTAGCCTGGGACTAAGACAAGTGGGGGGGGGCGGGGGGGGGGCAGGGGGACTGGTGCTGCAGGGTCCTGGTGGCACATCTCATCTGTTGGGCTTCTCTACCGAGCTCACCGGTCCGGCGTTTTATAAAATCTTAGGAGGGAGTTTGTGTCACATTGTAATCTGTGATGTTGCGCAACCAAATGATGATGAGATGAAAAGGTGACTGAGAGCATCCAGGATTTATGGGTTGGAGCTGATAGCAGCTACCATGATATAAGGCTCACTTGGGTATAAAAGTTCATTGCAAGTCATTGCAAAATCACGCTGCTAACTACACAGATGTTACCATGACGATATTATTTTATTCAGCGTTCATGGACACAATTAGAGGTAATTTTGCTTGTTTACAGTTATTGATAAGAGTTGGAAAAGAGCCTTATTTTCTGTGTTTTCTGTTCATTGTTCAGTGTTGCAGGGTAAGAGGTTTCAGGAGTCAAGCCCATGTGGTAATGTATATGATCTCCACTTTGAAGATCAGCACGGGTCATTGAAGCCATGTGATTTTCCATCCTCAGATCTATCACTCTCTCGAGCTTTGATACACAATCTATCTTACAGATATCCACTTTCCTCTGCTGCCGTCTTCCTCTGGCGACTAACAGTGTTTTTCTTACTCTGCAGCTGCAAGGTTTTCTCCTGTCTGGCCTTCCTTGACCTGCAGCACTTTTCTTCTTTTCATTCCTTGTCTAAATGTTGTAACAGTATTTGTCATTAACTCCCTCTTAGTCACTCCTTCAGTTTATATGATTGTTACTTTCTCTGTCCATCATATCCCTCTTCTCTCATATATCTGTACATCTCTTCATCTGCAGGTCCACAGCATCGACACTAACCTTTTTCTCCTCGTCATGTATAGTCGTCACTACTTCCTCCAACAACTGTCTTCAAGGCCATCTTCTCCCACTCTCTCCGTCGTCCCTCTTTTTCCAAACCCTCCTCTGAAATGCAAATCCTTTTCCAGCTCTTTTCCACCATCTGGTCTTTCATTTGAGCAAGTTGCTTTCTCCTCGATTCAGACTCTCCTCTTTCACTGCTGTCATCAGTTAAGAGATAGAGCATGAGTACAACCCAGCCTACTTGTATCTTATTTCTTTAAATAATTTTGTTTTGTTTCATCAATTCTAAGTAGTAGAGGTATGAACCAGGTGAAAGGCCTCTTTTAACTTTTTGTTTGTTTGGTTTTGATGTAAGATCTATTTCAAGTTGGATTATAAAAGTATCTTCCAAGCCTCCACTGAGTAGCTTGTTGAGCAAATGTTCAGTCAGTTTCTTTTGCGTTTCAAAGCTACATTAGCCTCACGTGTTGTTGTGGCGATGTTTTTTATTTTGAGATTTAAAATCCATATTCAATATAAAGCAAAACCAAAACAAAATGTCTAAAGTCAATAGAACCTTTTTTCTTATAAAAATACTATCAGGTTAACACAACAGTCAAATAACATGTCCTGTTCATTCTAATCACTCAGTGAGCTTGATTGCAGTTCAGCCTCAGTACCTGAGAATTATATTCACTGGCTGGAAATAGTACTTGCTCTAGTGTGTGTGTGTGAGACTTCATCCTTTAATTCATTAACAAGTCAGCTTCACACTGCAGGAAGTGCTACTACCGTAACGTTTATTAATACACACAGATTCTCTTGAGAAACTGATCTGAGTGTTTTATTGTTGTGATTAATGCCTCTAGTTACTTGACTCTGTCCAGTTGTGTTTCTGTGACCAACAAGGCCCATGACTGGTTTCCAATGTCAATGATCCTGAGCAACCTGTCTATATAACACTCTGGTTTTAGTGTCTGTGTGTAAATGACCAATATTTGCCTCGATTCACCCATTTTCCCACCATGTCCTACCCCTCCCATCGTGTGTGTGTGTGTGTGTGTGTGTGCCCTCTTAGCCAAGAATGGTTTGGCAGAGTTGGTGATTACTGTTGGGTTTTTCCCGTTTTTAAACTTCCCCAAAACACACTGGGGCTTGTGTGCTCGGCCTGGACGGTAAGAAAGGTACCGGAGATGCTGTCGTTCTCATGTATCGTGGAAAAGAACAGAGCCACACCTAGGTTAATTTTTCAACACATAAAAGGAAATATATTTTTAAAAAATGTTCATACTGAAGAACTTTTATCATTGCAGAGTCATTTACACAAGGGCAGTTGTATGTCAGTCTGTCATATTCATATACACGGTTATTCAGATGCACAAACTGCCTCCTCTTCCCTCGCAAAGTAGTCACCTTGCAGAATGAATAGTGTGCACATCCTTTTCAAACAGATACACAGTTGCAGAATAAAAATCAGCATTTTTATCTCTCATCGATTAAACTTAATTGAAACATTAATACTCTTGGACAACACATTTCTGAAATGGCAAATGAGAAATAAGGTGGAATTCTTCCCCCTGTCTTGTTCTTTTTTGTGTAAGACAAATCCAAAATTGAGACATTTGATTTTTTCCTTTTTTTTTTTTACAAACACATCTCACTACATGGTCGATCGTTAGAAATCTGTTGTTTAGAAATGTCGCCCAAAATGCAAGGGATGTGCATAGGTGTCAAGTCAACGTCCGGCTTTTGTCGCTGTTGGTTATGTTCTTGCTCCTCTTGCTTCCCTTGGTCGAGTTCAGTCTTCCAAACGGTTGGAATGTTTTCTTTTTTTCTCTGGGAGGTTTTTACGGCGGGACACGGGGGGGAAACACTGACTGACAGCATGGAAGCTTGCGAATGTCCACATGCATGATACCTCATTCAAATCTCTAAAACATTGATGGATTTATTTAGAAGAGACAGTACCTCGTAGAAAAGGTGTGTGTCCGGGGTAGCTGCGATACTGTCACTGTACTGAAGGCTAACGGGGGTAGTGTCATGAGGGGACGGTACCTAGCTAGACAGCTGACAAAGGAAACGAATGAAGAAATAATGTGGGCGTGGTCTACTGGAGGTGACAGACACTGCGGTGTTTGTGTGCTTTTCTTCAGTCTGCTGACAGAGAGAGAGAGAATACCCACCGACAGTGTCTTTCTAGAGAGCTAAACGCTTTAGTACTACAACACCCAATAGGACTACAGTGTGAGTGGCGGGGGGCGGGGCATAGGGGGGCGGGGCAGTCCCATGTGGAAGGCTGCAGTGCACCGACATGGCGGGGGGGGGGGATACAGTACTGTCTCTTTAAAACAAACATCTACAAAAATGTCGCCTCCTAGCTAGTACAGACATGACAATATTCATTTTGTTTACTTTGTTTATACAACACTACGACTAGGTAGTCTGTAAGGGCAGAGTCTGATTGGCTGCTGCAGGTCTTTGTGCGGCACGCGGAGGATTTCAGTTGGTTGCTGCAGTTCTTTATCGCAGGACGCTGAGGGTTTCTATTGGCTGTTGACGGTCAAGTGCAGTGTAGAGAGAGAGGTCTCTGATTGGTTGTGTTGTGTTTTTTTTTTGTCGCAGAGGGAATGATGGGAGTTTTTGCAGAGATGTCGCTGGATCGCTGGGAGAAGGAGGTAGGATGGGAGAGAGGGGAGGAGATAAGGGAGGGAGGAGGAGGAGGAGGAGGGTGCAGGTCAGTAGACCCAGGAGACGGGGACCCACTGGCCGGTGGTGCACACCAGATCAATGGCCTCCTCCAGCTGCCTGATGGTCTCATCGATCTCATTATTGATGATGGTCTGGTCAAAGTAGTGGGAGTAGGTCTTCTGCAGGATCTCCGACTCCTTCTGCAGCCGCTGGAGAGACTCGTCCTGGGCGGGGCGAGAGGAGGAGGAGAGGGCGTTAGAGGGAGGGATGGATGGAGGGATGGAGGGATGGGAGCAGGACTGAAGGGCTGAAATAGAAACCCGGTAGAGGAGGATGTGGATGGGAAAGCTGAAAGGCCACTAACTACTGGAACCATGAAACGAGTCTAAGCAGATGCCTGGAAATACGTCAGGATGAGTCAACACAAACACTGATGCTACATCTCACGCGGGACTCAAGGGCCACGCGGAGGCCGTTCTGTCGGCTCGTACTCACTGGCAGCGTTCGGCACCACTTGGGCATCTGAGACGAGACGAGAGACGAACACAAACGCATGCGGCATGCAAGATAAACGAGTGCAGAGAGGGAAGAGAGAGAGAGGGGCGAGTGGAGGAGAGAGAGCATGATGACAGCAGCGCTTCACATCATGAGACGTTATTTACTGATCAGCATCATTCATGTTTATTTACCATGAACCGTCTCAACTTATTAAATATACTACAAATAATAAACATGTTAAGTTGAAGTTGAAGTTTTGTGTTGCATCTGTGTGTCCGGTCTCTTCCTACCTCGTTGATGCCTGGCGTGATCGTTGGTGCAGCGATGAAGACGACGTATGGGGCAAACTCTGCTGTCCGCAGGACCTTCAGGGCCTAATGGAGAACGGGTTTAGATGTCAGCATGTCCAAAAATGTATGCATGCGCACAGATACACATAGACATGTACGTGCGCACATATACACACACACACACACACACACCTGAGGTTCCACGTCCAGTATGGATATGAGTCCCTGTTCGTGGATCTTGCGGATGGTCTCCAGCCGCGTCCCGTACATGGCGTCCTCGTGGCTGCCGTACTCCAGGTACTCGTTGTTGCTGATGTCCTGCATCATCTGGTCGTGGGACACAAAGTAGTAGTTCTTCCCGTTCTCCTCGTCCTTCTTAGGAGGTCTGGTTGTGTCTGTGGGACACCGAGGGAGCGAGTGAAGAGACAAATCCGTACCTGTCTCAACTATATGTGTGTGTGTGTGTGTGTGTGTGTGTGTGTGTACACGCCTGAGCATGACTGAAGTGTGTCTTACGTGGGATGGGGTAGGCGAATCTGTCGGGGTGTTTGGTGATGAGTGTGTTCTTGATGTGTCTTCTGCCCACTCCGTGAGCACCTGAGACAGACAGACAGACAGAGACAGACAGACAGACAGACAGACAGACAGAGACAGACAGACACAGACAGACAGACAGACAGACAGACAGACAGACAGACAGACAGACAGACAGACAGACAGACAGACAGACAGACAGACAGACAGACCATCAGTCAGTTAGCAAGGCTGCTGCCAGTCGCCTACATGAGCTTCATCCACTGGTACTTACCTAATAAAACTAGTGTTTTCCTCTTGAAAGCGGGAAGCTTCACAACCTCTTCATATGTGACAAGATCTAGTTGGTCAAACACTGGAGCGAGAGAAGGGAGGAGAGAGAGAGTGTGAGACCATGTGGAGAGGACTAAGACCAGTCAGGGAGGTCTAGAGAGGACTACGGGGACAAGGTGGACTACAGAGTCTTGGACACACTTGGTGATAATGTGGCGAGTTGAACTTGGTCAAAGGCGAGTAGATTAAAAACAACGGACCTCATGAATGGATGTAAATACACTTATGGACAGTTGAAGAAGTGACATGAACTGTGGAGTGATGATGACAGAGAGCTATTGTACGTCTCCATACAGGTTTACTTCCAATAGCCTCCATTTCTCTACATCTGTGCTGGCATGAGATGAATGAGCCCAACCAGGGAGTCATTCATCCTAAAGCCCTCATCCAATGAGAAGATTACAAATTTGGGCAAATATACCGAAATATTCAATCAGAATGACTGTATAGCTCACATCTACTATAGAAAATATCAGACGATGCCAACTCGGTTCAGGTGCAGGTTCAATTGATTTTAATGTATGATATAAAAACAATATAAGTGCTTGCTGGGGTCTTTGTTGTTCAACAGGGAGGACGAGGACAGGGAACGCCTGGACGGTGCAACAGGAGTGCAGACGCCAGAAGACACGAGGAAGGGTCGAGGTCACGTTACGACATTCCCGGCCTCTCTCCCGACGTCTGCAGCGCCGAGCGTAACTCACGCGATGCCCCCGTAACACGAGCCGCCCATCTCAGGGGGGCTGACATATGAAATACAATACCCACAAGTCACCGGGTTCTGTTGTGTAACGGTCGACTCTGTCTGACGGTGAATGTGCGAAGCGAGGGACACAAACTGCATCTGTTGAAATAGTTGGCGAATTGGAAATCAATACCACAGCTGAAGAGCCTTTCGGTGTTTATGCTGCCATTTACGTTGCTGCCTGTTTGGGTCTGTTACTGAGCACACGTAATCAAAACAGATTAGACGATGTGTTGGGATGAAGACCACAGCATATGGAGACTTAAACACACACATACTGCAAAGCTACGTGGTTTCAGTTTTGTGTGAGCCTTCTGTTATTTTGGCCAAATAACAGACATAAAACTGAAACGCTGGCAGTGACAGCTGATATAATCTACAGGGTTCACAAAAGAAAGAAGAGGGAGAGAGAGAGAAAAGGAAGAGAGAGAGAGATGGGGTGAAACACAGAGCGAGAGACTGTTAAAAGTGTGTGTGAAGCTGGCAGACAGAAAGAGAGAGAGAGAAAGAGAGAGAGAGAGAGAGAGAGAGAGAGAGAGAGAGAGAAAGAGAGAGAGAGACCAAAGAGGCGTTAGCCGCTGTCACTGGTTGTTACTTACATGCAGAGAGGCCGTTCAGAAGACAGCGAGAGAGATGGACAGGGGGGAGGGTCATAACATGGTTCGGTTACAACAGCAGAAATACCATACGTACATTACACACATACAGCAAAGATTCATCAGCTGAGCGGCCATGCAACACTGCACAGCACCGACGATGGAGATGGATGTGAAAACACAACGCTGCTGCTGCTGCGGGGGGGTAATCACAGCGTTGAGGTGAAAGGAAACCCGACGTCTGGTCCAGGGTGAAACGTGGTTGCGGACTAACAACACGCGCCTGTTTGATACCGAATCACCAGCAACTCTCACAGGGTCACACAACCACACACACTGAATGAGGGTCAGGTGTGAACCTTCCTACTACGAGTGAATAAAAGGACGTGTTATGATGGTTTCATGCTGAAGCCAGTGGCACGACGAGTTCCAGTTTAAATACTGATGATTAAATGCCGATGACGGGTGACATGCATTCACGCCCCCGACGAGCAACTGTGGCATGACTCCTATGTGCTGCGTTGCCTGCTACATACTTCAGTGTGCTTTAAATGGACCCTGGCAGATGCGAGGGCCCTTCAGAGGACCTCCAGGTACACAGCTCAACAGGTGACATGCTTATCAACCTCCATCTTCTTCCTGTCTCTGCATTTTAAGTTCGGGCAGGAGGCCTCGAAGTACTTCCTTTATCCTGTGCTCCCACCCTCCCCCCCTTTTATCCAGCTGTGCTCAGTCTGAGGCTCAACTCCCATAATCCCTTGAGAAAAGCTACACGTGCAGATGTGACTGACGTGTGAAAACACATTTATACAATTAAATAACAAAAGAGAAAAGTAATACGACGCCCGACCGTCTTCTCTTCCTCCCTCTGCAGGGTTCTGGCTCAAAAAGGCCTGCTGGGAGATTAGTGCTCAAGGCCTGCTTTTTGGACGGCTTCATTTTGCTCTATAGGGGAAAGGCTTGAACGTTTAGGGAGCCCCCCCCATTCTGTGAAGACCATATGTAAGCTATGAGTAAGCACAAAGCCAACTCTGTATGTGCTGTTTATGGTCGCTGCTGTAAAATGACCTTGCTGCTTGCTGCTGGTCGGCGTGCTAATCTTAGCGTTAGGTATAAGAGGAAGGGAAACCTAACAAGAGTTGGCTGGGCGACTGATATGGACACAATCTATGCTGCCAGACGTCTGTACCCAGGTCAGTGTCAAGACACACACACGCACATGCACGGACACACATGCATTCACACACACACACACACACACACACGCGCCTGTTACGTGGCGCACATACTCTACAGGAGTGTTAAAGTGCAAAGCCCCGGGTGGATGCAGGGCAGACACCGGATACTCCGAAGCCCTCGAGAACCACTTCTTCTGTCTTTTTCATCCCTTCTCTCTTCTGCACTCTTGACCGGTCTCACAACTACCTGTCTTCAAAATACTTTCCCTTGCAACCTCTTCTGAGCCAGCACTCAAATCCCCCCCTGATCACCAAACTCTCTTTCCCCGGCCACCTGTGTTATCCGATCAGTCACAGACGTACATGTGACAGTATGAGTCCCCCCCCCCCCCCCACCAACACATTACCCTAGCACACATGGCAGTGATATTCTAGTCGTGGACTATGCGCTAGGTGCTGCCACCTATGGCCGGTAAGGCGCTACGACCACAGCAACTGAAACGTTGAGGGCAGCTGATACTCATGCTACTTCTGAGCCTCTGTGTGTTTGATGCTACGTGTTGACTGAGTAGACAAACTGGAAGGCGCACACAAAAGCACACGCACACACACACACACTTGCATGCAAGCATGGCACTTCAAATGCTTGCAAATGCACATACATGCTGACTCCATCCTACTGTCCGTGTCCATGCCCCCAGATTGCCCCTGTCCCCATATAATATTTCTGCGACTGACAGCTATTCCCGTCACTCCCAGCGGTGGCACTGTTACTGGAGCTGCACGCTACAAGGTCCTGTTACATACAAGTTCCACCTAGCACACACACACACACACACACACACAGGCGCGCATGCACGTCGCACAAGCCACACACACACACAAGTCACCCATGAGAATTTCTCACTCCTGCAACCACTGGGGGAAAAACTGCATGCATGTATGGACACGTGTGTGTGTGTGCGTGAACACATGGGACTGATGATCACTGAAATGTTTGCAGCTTATTGTTTGTGTTCACATGCATGCAAGTCGGAGTGTGTGTGTGTGTGTGTGTGATGTACCTGCGTTGTGCTTGGCCAGATACTTGTCTTTGTACTGCTTCTTCTTCTTGCCAAACCAGGTACAGCTGGCCTGCTGCTCCTGCTTGGTCTTCTCCATGGCTATACATGCCACGCGCCTACCGTGCACAAGGAGGAACACTGTTAAATGTGGTGGCTTCCAGTGAATAGTGATAGTGGACAGTGGAGTCGTAGGTATGAAGGAGTCTATGTGTAACATCGTTCTCTGGGTCTGCTGGGTCTCCCGAGTCGTATATTGTTTTCTCTGTTCTGGCCCCGCAGTGGTGGAATGAACTCCCCACTGATGTCAGGACAGCAGAGTTGCTGCCCATCTTTCACCAGGCTGAAAACCTCTTCAGGAGACACTACCCTGACCCTTCCTCTTCAGGAGACACTACCCTGACCCTTCCTCTTCAGGAGACACTACCCTGACCCTTCCTCTTCAGGAGACACTACCCTGACCCTTCCTCTTCAGGAGACACTACCCTGACCCTTCCTCTTCAGAGACACTACCCTGACCCTTCCTCTTCAGACACTACCCTGACCCTTCCTCTTCAACACTACCCTGACCCTTCCTCCTAGCCTTGACTACTTGTCGTCACTTATGTGCCTGAGCTCTTGTTTACTGGCTCTTGGATACACTTGGATACACTTATTTGTCTTAGGTCTTGTTTTATTTGATTCTCTATTTGTCTCATTTGTCTAAGATAAGTAGGTATCTAACTTATTGCACTCTTACATTAACACTAGTTATGCTCTTAGTTGCTTGTTTAGGAAGGAAATGCACTTATGATTTCTGGTGACTAGTAGTTTCCTTACCTACCTTTGATGAATGCACTTATTGTAAGTCGCTTTGGATAAAAGCGTCTGCTAAATGACTGTAATGTAATGTAATGTATATACGTGACAAATATTGCTTTTCCAGACTCTCTACGCGAGTGTGTGTGTTCTCCTCTCACCACTCCTGCAGCTCTGGCGAGGGGATGAGGCCCGCCGTGCCGTTCTTGGTGTTCTCCAGTTTGCCTTGCCACCAGTTGTGGTCGTCCTTGGAGATGATCTGGATGATGTCGCCCACCCGGAAGCGAATGCCGGCCTCCTTGCAGGGGATGAGGTCGTCTCTGGAGGGGTCGTACTCAAACTGAGCCCTCACGTAGATCTGCGGCAGCAAAAGGGGGTGAAGGTCGCAGAGGTCAGATGGGGGCGGGGGTAAAGGCAGGGGTGTGTCAATCGAGGGTGATGAGAGTGTGAGAGAAAATAAAACTGAGTTGGGAAAAGAAACAAAAAAAGGAAAAGGAACTGAGAGAAAGAGGAGAGGAGACCAACAGGTGGTGTAGTTTCCTACAGGGTGTTATGAAAGGACTGAAGTAATGAGCAACGGTAGCATCAGAGGTCTCCGGCGGGGGTGGGGGGTGAGGTTGCGGGGTGTGCGGTTGCCAGGTTGGAGATCCGTTTCTAAGGCAGAAATCTCTCAGGTGGGATAAACCCAGACACCTCTGGGCCGTTAATGAGCCTCTCAACACACCGGTAATTACGGCACAGGCATTGTTTACATGTTGACGAGTCCAAAACAACAGCCATTATGCTGCATTATACCAGATTCAAACACACTGTCATTTCTTGCCTTTCCCCACCTCAATCGTGCATGTTTCTGAAAGTATTGGGGATAAAACATTGATTAACGGTGCTATCACAATAACACTGATCTGACAGAAACTCGATATCTAGCTAGTCACGTTGTGTTTTCGGGTTTTTTTTGGCTCTGGGCGGGCTGTGTCTTACCTTAACAGACATTTTATCCTTGATTGGAGGTCTGGATACGATCTAGGATGTGAAAGCATCACACACATCATGCAGTAAAAAACGGCTATGGAATGTCTAAACAGCAGTACGGGTACCAAGGTTGGAGGAGGGGGAGGGCATGACGGTGGTGAGATGGGAGATGTTGGCATGAGGTTCAGGTTAAAGTCAAGGGATCAGCTTACGCCCACCAACACTTTTCAAATAGGTACTTTCTGTCACTGTACTCAATTACTGAAATGATACAATCCACCAGTATTTAGATGAAGCTCGAGGCTGACGAGCTGTTGTACAGGACGGTCTGTTGTAGACTCTGCTGCCCTCTACTGGTAGGATCTGATATTAGCACACACACCAGATCCTCACATGTATGTATGAATGCCACTTTTGATCACAAGAGTAAGATGTTGTCGGGTTATGTCAGAGGAAACCGGTGATGCGTGTGTTTGGAATGAGCGTACACATGAAAAGAGATGTTACTGGGTCTGCAAACACTCTGCTACACTGTGATGGGACAAGAGGACCGGCAGGGAACACTGACGGGTCCTGAACAGGGCTGGGAACAAGTAGAAAGTAAAGCTTCAGAAAGTAGAAATCCTAACCACGTATTTGCTCCAACCAAGGCGAAGAGTTGTGCTAATTAGAATCATGGTCAGTACTTCTACTTTCTACTTCTACTTTTTACACCCCTGGTCCTGAATATTACATTTAACTAGGCTCGAGGTA